>QEPC01002328.1:1920899-1972287 GCA_003113815.1 Sphenodon punctatus | reverse complement strand
TAATAATAATAATAATAAACTGCTCCAGCAGCCTTGAGGCCCAGTGGAGCCAGAAGACCTTTGGAGAGGCCCAACCTAGCAACCTCTTGCTCTCTCATTATTTCAAAAATCAGTCACACCGGATTTCACTAGTAAAGCAAACAAAGAATGTGACTCTGGGGGAAATAAGTTTAACCTCAACCAAAATTTAATGATCAAATATAAAACTTTAGTTTTAATAGAAGAAGACAGGGTCTCTGCTCTTAAAATAGCCTGGGGAGTTCCCTTGAGAAAGTCCCACGATAAACTGAAGAAATTGGTTTTGGATGCGCTCCATTTTCCCCTTGTAATGAAAACTCCAAATTTCAACTGCATATAATAGTTGAGGAAGGACCTTGGCTTTAAATAAACATAATGCAGGATGCACTAACTTACCCCCATGGTTGAAGTAGTAACTCTGAATAGTATTTACAGTCGAGCAGGCCACTTTAATAACTGAGAAGTATTGGACATGCCAGCTACAATTGTCTGCAAAAATAACTCCCAGGTACTTATAGGATCAAACCCGCTCAATTAAGTTACCTTCAATTTGCCAGCGGAAGGTTTTCTTGGCTCGTCCCACTACCATAACTTTGGTTTTAGAGTAATTTATTGCCAAACTTTCCTCATGGCAGAAGTGATTAAATCTAACCATACTTTGGAGACCAATAGGAGTTTGTGATAGAATAATTGCGTCGTCCGCGTAAACTAACACAGCTATTCTACAGTCTCCCAGTTTGTGGGGATGAAAATCTGTTGAAGCAAGGGAAGACACAATATTATTTATATAGAAGTTAAACAATGGCAGAATAACGGACTTGCAAGGTATTATTTGTATAGATTCTTACTATTAAGTACAAAAGACGTCTGTCAATAGTAGTCTGACTCAGCTTATGCCATAACCTATCTCTGCTAACTGTATCGAAGTTTGTTTAAGGTCAATAAAGCACAAATATAAAGATGAATTAGTCCGTTTTTGTGAATAATTACAGCAGAACTGTTTGAGAATGAAAACATGGTCAACCGTAGAGCATCCTGCGCAAAAAACAGCCTGCTCAGGTCCGACAACGTGGTGTTATCAAGCCAACCCTGAAATCTGAGCAGTAAAGACTTGGCATGCGTTTTGACAATAACACTGAGGAGGCTTGTGGGTCTATAGTTAACTGGCAAAGCCAGGTCGCCTTTCTTGAATATGGGAATAATCAAGCTATTAAGCCATTGGCTAGGGAAGTCGGCTGTTTAATTTATAAAAGTGAACAATGGTGCTAGAACACTGGCCCACTAAATCAGGTTGCTTTTAAGCATCTTGGCATACTCTCTTAGAGGGAACCAGGACATAATTCCCCACCCCATCTCCACCCATCCCTCTCTCAGAGGGATCAGCACATAATCGTTGCCTCTTCCCACCAAAACCCAATACCCCCTTACAGAGGGTCCAGTGACACCCCACCCTCCTCTACCTCTTAAAAGCATGAACAACATCATGTAGTCTCCAGTGCAGCTGAAGTGTTCTGACATCTGGCCCATGCTTAAATTGCCGCTAAATGGTCAACTCGCTTAGAAGCTACGGGTGTCTGTCTAGAGTCTTCATGTACCTGGGGGGAGATGGAATAAGAACCAAGCAGCAGACGAGCGGGTAGAGCCCAGCAGCAAAGCTTCCTTTGCAAATCCCCTCCCCCAGCCCCTGCTTTGAATAGTATGCAGTACCTTAGGGAGGGCCAGAGAGAGACCACCAGTGAGAAGGATCCTTCCAGAAAACTGGTCACAGCAACCAAGTAGCTGCCCGAACTCCCCTTCCCAACTGCTTTGAATAGTAGTAAGAACACATTGAATCCAACCCTTGGAAATATAACTTACTATTTGCAAATAGTGAATGAAAACGGACCGCTTACAAGTAGCAGGTGGTCCATGTTGAATAGCACCCATCTCTTTATTTCATTTATTTATTTATTTTATAATTTATATCCCGCCCCCTCCTGTCAACAGACGGCTTGGGGTGGCTCACAACTTGCATATCTTGAAACAATACAGTAAAAAAAACAGACAAAAAGGGAAACTAAAAACCAGTTAAATAAGCTAAGAACAGTGAAAAACTAACACTCCCCTCCTCCCCCACCCTACCCACTTCCTTCCCCGAAGGCCAGCAGACCTCAGGCTAGTCGAGCTTTCTCCAGGAGGGAGTTCCACAGATGTGCGGCCACCGAGAATGCCCTCTCCATTGTGGTCCCCGGCTAACCTGGGGGACCTCCAAGAAGGTGCTCCCGGCAGACCGCAAGGATCGCCAGAGGAGTGAGGCGGTCTCTCAGATAGAAGGGGCCCAAGCCATGTAGGGCTTTAAAGGTTAAAACCAGCACCTTGAATCGGCCTTGGAATGCTATAGGCAACCAGTACAGAGCTCGGAGCACTGGTGTTAAGTGCTCCCTACGACCCGTCCCTGTCAAAAGACGGGCCGCCGCATTCTGCACCAGCTGCAGCTTCTGAACCGTCACTGGGGCAGCCCCATGTAGAGTGTGTTGCAGTAATTCAGCTTCGAGGTGATGAACACAAGGATGAGGGTGGCCAGGTCAGAATCCAAAACATATGGTCGGAACCTCCGCACAAGATGTAACTGGCAAAAGGCTCTGACCATATGTCATGGCCTTGCCCTCTCCAGAGTCCTGAAGTTGCAACGCTTCATAAGGGGCCTAGCCATGTCAGAAAGGGGTGAAGCAAAGAGCATCTCCCACCCCCTTCAGAGCAAATTGTCACCATGCCCCACAGGGAGCATGGCCACATGAGAGAGAGTGGGAGATCTTTTTCCTTCTCCCCGGGGATCCTGCTGGCTGTCCAGTCAGGACAGTAGGGTAGATCCCACCAACTACCAGTAGGAAGCAGACAAGGATCTTTGAGGAACCTACTAGGAGGGATCTATCCTCAGTTCCCCAGTTGTTCGTCTGTCTCACAGCAGTTAGGAAGCAGGCAAGCTGCCCTCAAGAATTCAGACAGCAAAAAACAGATAAGAATTTGGGCTCCTGGTGCCAGGGGGAGAGTAATTCTCCTCCCTGTTCACCTCCCCCTACCTTGGGGGGATTCAGAGCACCGACTGGGTACCCCATCCCCACTGGCGCAGGGGTACCCGAAGAGTGGGCGCAGCAGCCCTTCCCCATTGAGAGCTGTCTGCAGGCAGTGATTGCTAGCCCTGCGTGGGCAAGGAGGCGGGCCCATAGAGCAGAAGGAGGGGAGGGGGTCAGACAGCCCACAGAGCCGTGGCTAGACCCGGCAAGGTGATTGACTCCCCTTGCTCTCGCAACCAGGGCTCAGACTGTCCTCGGAGAGCCCCGGTAGCCCTATCCCCTCCCTTCGCCGCCGCCACCACCCGCGGCCTTAGCCCGGCGCGCGGCAGAGCCTCCGTCCGGCTCGGAGCAGGGAACAAGTAGCAGAGAAGCCGACCCTGCTCGACAGCGGCTTAACCCGGGGCACGAAGAGTAAAAGATAATACCAGCACAAAACTACATGAACTCCACTTGAATTTTGATGGGTGTTAGCCATAAATTTATTTTGTGACACGTACATATGTATGTAAAAGGTTGGTTCCCAACTTTTTCTGTGCAACCCCATTTTTAGATAATTCTGAGACCCTTGGCAGAAGCGAAGTATATCAAGTAGAAGTTGTGATCCCATCTGTAGATGGTGGTACCCCATTTGTGTCCCAACTGACAATTTGGGAACCTCTGAGTTAAAACCTTAAGCCTCTTGTTTTGTTTTGTTTTTTGTTTGTTGCCAAAATGGAATAGTGCGTTCACACATTACAAAACTTCAGCATTTATAACATCCGGTATAATATTGAGCACTTATAAACCCATTTTGGTCATGTGTAAAAGCGGCTTTGGTGTGTACACTCTAGCTGTGTAAAGCAGGACTAGGGAACCTAAGGGCCAAATCCGGCCTGCCAGTGTTGCCAGTTCCTGGATCTTGCCCATGGATCCCAGTCCCTACCTTCAAGTACTGAAAGAGTGAGCTCGGGAAGGGAATGGCAATAAAGGCATGCATGGATAGAGAATAGATCCATGGCGCAGATGTATAATCAGTACTGTTTCCTTTTCCATTCTATATACCCCTGCCCCCAAACTCCTATCCGGCCTTTGGAACTTGTATTAATTTTCAAAGTAGCCATTGAAAGGGAATAGGTTCCTCACCCCTGATGTAAGTTGCAACACGTGTGGACAGTTAAATACATACACAGTTTGTTCAGTGCCACTACAGGCATGGAACCATAATACCATGGAGGAAGTTGTATATGCTTATAATACTTTCTGTCTGGTGACAAACAGGAAGGGAATAGTTTATGGAAATAAGAAGTGCAAATTCCCAGTGAGCAACTTTTGTTTCCAACCTGATGTGAAGGCTACTATTGGTAATGTTGCAATATCTCCAGTACAGTCATATGAAACGGATACGATTGTGAAATTGATTCCAGATTACCAAGGTTTAGTGATGAAAAGTACATTCCAGTTTGACAAATTAATTCCCAGATTAGATCTTTAAAACTAATACAACTTTTGATATAGAAAAATACTTATGAAGTCAAAGTTCAAGGTGACCGGGATGAAGCAAATGCCAATTTGGTTAAAATTGTAAATGATTTGGGTAAACTACTAACGGATACACTCATTCCCTGGATGGGGATTGGTGTTAAAGTATGGAGTAGCAGGTATAATTGTTAGCTATGATAATGGGATGTCATTGTTGTAAAGGTAGAAAGCAATTGTCAAGGTTTCAATATTAGACCTGACAAACTGGGGAATCTTGAGCCATTTTTTATTTACTCTTTTTTCAAAGAATACAGTATGACTGTTAAAACGTGTCCTGTTAAAACTGAAATGCGGTGTAGCCCAGAAATAGATCAGGCCTGGGGGTAAAATGGACCTGGGGGGAGGAGGGACCGACTTTGAAGTATAAATTGTTGAGCAGGGGAAAATTGTCTCTTGCCAGGAATGTTGCTATCTTAGTATAAAAGTTCTTCACAGAAAGGCTGGATCAGGACAAACTCTGCTTGACTGAAACTGATTTGCTAAGGTGGCAGACGGATGTACTGCATTTAAAGAAAACCTCTTTATAAATGTCTTTTTGTTAGATCCCCTGTGGCAAGAGGTTTTGTATATTCTTCCTTATACGGCCGTATACTTTCTTAATTTTTTACTTTCTTACTAAATACGTGGTTTTTTTATACCTTTGTACTTTATATTTTGTAAGAAATAAATTTTGTCTTATAAGGTGTTACATTTATCTTAGTGTAGGCTGTATTTGTTTTTTTTATTCTTAAGTAAAGCTGAGTCCTGAGTTTCTGTAATCATTCAAGTTTGTAAAGGGAAAAAAAAGAAACTCTCTAGTATAACCTCGTAATAACAAGGACCAAAGTAAGGCTGCTGTGCGATGCGTCGTCAGACTTTTCCCAAGGATGCAGCACATAACAGCCAGCTGCTTGCCATGCGGGGGTGGGGGTGGGCATCTATGCGATGAACTGCCTTGCGTGGTCCAGCTGCCCAGACTGGGTTAAAGCTGCCCAAGGTGTGGCAGCCTCCCCAGGGCATCTTGCGTGGCTGCACCCTGTGAATGTTTATCTAATGGTGTCTTAAGCCTGTTTCTAACATTGGTTTTAAAGGTGAGAACTGTCAGGTGAAAGACCCACGAAACGGTCATGTGTATGACTTGAAACCGCTTTCTAAGAAAGACATGCTAGTGAGCACCGATGAATACGACTACTACTTCAGAGTCTGTGAGGGGATAACAACAAATTGCAAGGGATCGGCTAATAAAAATGTATCCTCATGCCAAGTAAAGAAAGATGGATCTCTTAGCAAGATAGCAGGTAACTTTTTCTTGAATTTGGTGAAGATGATGCAAGTGGGTGGCTGCTTTACTTTTGAAAATGCCAATGGGCACTTCAATGGTGGCATGCTTAAATTCATTTTTAAGAATAAAAAATCACCAAGTAAACTCATATTTTAAGTTTGGTGGTTATGGTAGGTTTTTGTCTATTTCAGTAATTTGTTGTGTTGTAAGTTAGGAACAGAATTTTTATTATTTTATTTATTTATTTATTTAATAGATTTCTATACCGCCCCATCCTGCACAGCAGCTCGGGGCGGTTAACAACAATAAAAACAGTTTAAAATATTTAAAATACAAATATAAAACATATTAATAAGACAGGGTGGTATAAATAAATATATAGGTGGGGGATTAAAAATCACCCCCCCTCCCCTCCCTCCCAAAGGCCTGGGCAAACAGCCAGGTCTTACAGTTCCGCCGAAATGTTAAAAGGCTTGGGGCCAGGCGAGCTTCCTCCGGAAGGGAGTTCCACAGCCGCGGCCCTACCACCGAGAATGCCCGCTCCATCGTGGCCCCCCGCTTGACACGGGGGACCTCCAGGATGTTTGATGGCTGACTCATGAGTTAGTGATGTCTTGAACCTAGTTATTGAGTAAACCTTGTACTGCAATTGAACCGTGGGGCACCGACTGTAGTCGGTCAAGAATCCTGGTCCTCCGTTCAGATCTCTCTAGGCTGGAAGGGACTAAGAGTTGCGCATCTTGTTGGACCCCTCTGCGTTGAACAGGGACCACTGAAAGCAGACACTGATAAGCCGTTGGCTGGAGGGAGAATGATTTCAATTTAAGTTTTCTGGGTCAGGGAGTGGAGTTGAAAAGAGAGCATAGAGGTGAAAACCTCTAGATGATGCGAAGTGGAGGAAGATACTTTGGTGCAGTTACCTAATCCAAAGGCTCAAGAGTGGCAACCTTTTTTATAAAGGGTTTGCCTACCTTGGAAATGGAAATCTCTTTAGTGTGTCTAGCAAACTGGATGTTACCAAAACAAGTTACAAAATTGTGTTGCTTATCTGTGTCTTGAGTACTCTCTCCTGCTTATACTGGTTCTCTGGCTCCAGGACCAGGCAGTAACTTTTTTAATTCCTGCAAACATAAACATACTGAATCGGTCGTCTTCACTGTTACGAATTTGACTGCCTCCTTTTCCTTGTATTTTCTGTTAATAGGATTGTATACAACAAAACTGACTTATGAAAATGGATTAATAAAAATTAACTACACTAGTGGGGAGAAATGCCACAAAATATATGAGCGATCAACAGCCATATTTTTCTACTGTGATCACAGTGATCTAAAGGTTAGTACGTTTCTTTCTAGAGAAGTGTTTTTACAAAGAAAAGAGAGCTTTCCCCAGAAATCTTGCTGTCCCCTTAACTGGGGAAGAATAAAGGCAAACTCAGCTATGCTTTCTGCAAGAGAAATCTCATTCTCCTCCCAACAATGAAAAAGAGGTACAGGCTAACTCATTTTCAGTATTTAATCCTTCTCTTGGTTTTGGCATACAGTCAAAAAGAGCTGTAGCAATTATACGAATGAGAATGTAATGCAGATTGTTGGCCCCAATTTAGGTTATGGGGGTTTCCAAAATGCCAGCATTGCTGTGAGTAGAGTACTAGCAATAAGGAGTATGAGTACTAGTAAGCAGCTAGCTGTTCCAGGAGACATGTTTGAACTAGACAATGTTTCCAAAAAGTTTAAGAAACAACTCCATTGCATGTTGGAGTTGGTGCAGCTTGTCTGAGATGGGGTTAAACTCCATGTTTGAGGTCTGAACCTTTGTGTTTGTCATTTCTAACCAGTCCTAATCCATGGTGGTGCAGCACACTGCCCTCTCTGTCAGAGTTGAGTGTAGTTTGACCACTTTGCATTCTGAGGTATCTTTTAATGATCTCACCGTAACTTGATGAAATCTTCTTTTTCTCTTTGCCTCTAACTTGAAATATTGGTGTAGAAAGCTTTGTCTTCAGTCATGCTGGGTGCAGTCACTCTTCTAAATTTAGATTTGTGCTGTGTCCCCCTATACTTTACTCCTCCAGTTCTAAGAGATGTGAACTGTCTTTGTAAAGAGGAAAGGAAGGGAGGGTTTCTTCTTTCAAGAGATTAAGGGTTTCCTTACCATCTAAACTAAAGAATGAGGAATACTTCTGTAGACTGAAAGCCAGCACTTCTTAATGGTTCCTTTTGTAAAAGTTCTCTTTTGGAAGAAACTCCTGAACGGCAATTGTAAATCTTTAGACATCTTTTAATCTGGCCCATGGAATAAAGGAAGTGTATTACTTGGTGGCAGGGAGAGGCAGAGAGATCCTACCCACCAAGTGAGAAGCATTCACTCCTTAGGAAGGGGATTAAAGATCCTTCCCTCCTCCCTTCTTTAATCTGGGGATGTCACTGAAAACTTACCTGGGTAGGCTCATCTCAGTATCTAGATGAGAAAACACCCCCACAGTTCTGAAATGTGTTCTAGCATGGGACTCAACGGCTTTACAGTAAAAGAAGCTTTTTAAAAGAAGTTCAGCTCAAGTTTAAGTAAGGTAGGTAATCTGGTGCAGAGTAGAGCTGAAATGGGAAATTTAGTAGCCAATGCCATAGGTGCCAGCTCAGTTACGTGGGTAGCCCAGTGCACGTGCACAGCAGGGATCTCTATGGATGTTTTAACTTTTTTAATGTTTTGCATATGCTGATGGGACTAACTGGGAAGGGCAAGCACACAAATAACATGCTGGGCCAAATTGGCACAAAGGGCTTCTGGGAGTTATAGCTTCCTAAGCAGCCCCTTGCCAGGCTGGGTGGGTGCATGTACATATGTCTCCTGCCTCACAGCCTTCCCTTTCGGCTCAACCCCATACTGTACGCATCGTGTGCGCACACGGTTTCTGCAGTGTGGATCCATGCAGCATGGGATTGAACCAATTGAAGAGAAGGAACAAATACCACTTACGCAGTCCCTGTGGATTTGACAGGTATACCCAGTTCTATAGCCCTAGGTCCGTTTATTCGGACCAAGGGAGCGTTCTCCCTTCCGTCCAGTAGGAGGCAGCACTGACTTTCGACTGGGCATGCGTAGGGAGAGCGTGCCCTCGCTCCCCAGTTGAAAGTCTGCTTCCGAATGGATAGGTAGCAGCGCGGGGGCTCTGCTCCCAGGATTGACTTTCGTGCCTTCCCTGTTCTCGGCTGAGGCGGGGGAGGGACAATCTCGTGACGGCGAGACAACTAGCAGTGGCTTTTCAACCCGCCACTACAGGGCCGCTTCCTCGCCTCGGAGCCGGCACTTGGTACGGCCTGAGGGCCCAGCGCATGGTGTGCGGCCCCAGCGGGGTACATATGGCCCGCAGACCTGGCGGCGATGGCAGAGACGGCGAAGACCCGCCGAGCCCCCGCCCGGCATGCACCAACGCAGAAGGGCGGCGCTGGGGCACAGAGTGGCACTGCGAGGGAGCAGCAGGCCCAGGCCGCGGCCCCCGCACCACCGGCGGAGGAGCCAGGTGCACAGGAGCGCGACGGCGCCATTGCAGCAGAGGAGATGGAGGAGGCAGAATCCTCTGCCTCCTCTCAAGTAAGAGGGGGTACTGCTGCAGAGGACTTCCAGAGGCTCCAAATGAGCACTCTGCAATCGATGGTGGGGGTTTTGGCCCGCATCGAAGCGAACCAGAGGCGAGCCCAGAAGCGAGAGGCTCCTTCCCCGCGAGAGAGCTTTAAGGGCGCCTCGAGGCGAGCTAGCAAAGGGAAGCAGAAGGCTAGCCCAAAGAAGAGGGGTAGCAACAAGCCAAAGGGCCCTTCCCTTAGGGATCTCCTGGGTTCCTCCTCGGGCAGCAAGCAGGGGGAGGCCCCTTCGGAGGAAGGGGAGCTGGAGGATTCTTCCTCATCTGACCAGCTGGAGACCCCTCTACCTCCGCTACGTAAAAAATACCGTAAGGGCAAATCTTCTCCCTGGTATTCCTCCTCTTCAGAGGCCTCCATCATACTGGAGGACGCTCAATCCTCGGCGGGGGAACAGCAGGAGGCCCCAGAGAGGGAGGCGATCCTGAGTGCCGGGCATAAGGAGGCGGGCAGGGAGCTGCCCTCTGATCAGGCTCCCAAGCTTCTAAAAAGGGCCCAGAGGGTCCTGCGTATTACCCCAAGCTTCCGTAAAAGGGGGGAGTCTGACTCAGATTCCTCCTTCTCGGAGGAATCTGACAGGGAATACATCCCAAAGTTTTCTAAGGGGAACAAAGGGGTGGTGCTGGACCGGGCTTTTGAGAAACTAATTAGAGCCCAGTGGAGACGCCCCACTAAGGCGGCTAAGCTCTCCAAGATTCAACAGGCCCTGTACAGGTTTGCTAAGCAGAGTAATCCTATTTTCAAGACGCCGAAGGTAGATGATGCGGCTGCTTCGCTAGCCTGTCAATCAGTTTTCCCGTCCTCAGAGGACCTTCTACCGAAGGATCCTACGGACAAGGGGATCGAGATAGGCCTCCGCAAGAACTACGAGGCACTCTCGAACACCTTACAAATGGCCACGACAGCGTCATATGTTTCTAGGGCCATAATGAAATGGTTTAAGCTGTCTAATGATCCTACCATTTCAGAGGCCATGTCCCGCAAGCTAGCAGCAAATGTTACTCTCGCCCACGCTTTCTTAATGGATGCCTCGGCAGACATGGTGACCTGGGCGGCGAGGGGGATGGCGGCTAACGTCGCAGCTCGCCGCCGCCTATGGCTGCGCTCTTGGCGCGCGGATTCACATGCCAAGAATCTCCTCGTCCACGGCAAGTTTAGGGGCCGGAAGCTTTTCGGCCCAGCTCTGGACAAGGCCCTGGCTCAGGCATCCAGTAAGGATAGGAAGCACATGCTCTTGCAAGTGCAGCCCTTTAAGACCTTCTTTTTGCCATTCTACAAGCTGAATCAAGGCTACCGGAAGCCCTATTCGTCTTATACCCCCTGGTACAGTCAGCAGCGGGGCAAGGGGCATAGGGGGCGTGGGGCCAAGCCCAACAGGCAGCCAGTCCAGTCCGGGGCATTCAAGCGACAGGGCTCCCCTGCCCGCAGGCAGGATTCCTGACTCCTGCACTTCTTCCTCCCCCGACTCTGGTTGGTTGGGAGGAAGGCTCCTTTATTTCACGGAGCAATGGTCCAAGACCGTTTCCGACGCATGGGCCCTTCAAACCGTAGCAAGGGGATACGCTATAGAGTTCAAGTCCCCACCGAAAGTTTTTTCGCCTGTCCCCCATATCTCGCATCCCCAGCAAGCACAGGGCGATGCTGATGGAGCTACACAGGCTCGAGGCCATCGGGGCAATAGAGAGGGTGCCGCGGCACCAAGAGGGGCAGGGGCTTTACTCTCTCCTGTTCTTAGTCCTAAAGAAAAGTGGAGAGTGGCAAGCGGTGCTGGACCTCAAGCGGCTGAACAGGCGTGTCAAGCGGCAAAAGTTCAAGATGGAGACGGTGTCGTCCATTTCCCTCGCCATAGCAAAGAACGATTGGCTATGCTCCATAGATTTAAAGGACGCATATCTGCACGTCCCTATTTTGCCAGCACACCGCCGCTGGCTCCGCTTTGCATACAATGCCCAGCATTGGCAGTATTGGGCCCTTCCGTTCGGCCTCGCCTCAGCCCCACGGACATTTACGAAAATTGTGGTTCCTCTCATTGCAAATCTGCGGCTCGAGGGTCTTGCAATTTTCCCCTATCTCGACGACATTTTGATCCGGGCGGCATCAAGGGACTTGGCCAGGACTCACCTGCACCGCACCATATTCTATTTCAAGGAGCATAGCTTTCAGATAAATCTCCCCAAGAGCCACCTGGAACCAACCCAACAGCTGGAGCACCTGGGAGTAATTTTCAACACCCTGCAAGACCGGATATTCATTCCACCCGCACGTCAGGCCAAGATCAGGGATCTAATAGCTCGTGTGAAAGCACAACCGCAAGCCTCTCTTCAGTCTTTGATCTCCCTGCTTGGTTCAATGATCGCATGCACTTGCCACCTGCACTGGGCGCGCTTTCATGCTTGCCCCCTCCAACAACTGCTCAGGCCATGGCAGTGGGAGATCATCGGCAAGGTCCCTATGTTCTTGCCTATTCAGAGCAACATCGTTCACTCTCTCACGTGGTGGGAAGCTCCACATCGCTTCCTAGAGGGGGTACCCCTGATGGAGCCGAACAGGGTCGTTCTGACAACGGACGCCAGCTTGTCCGGTTGGGGGGCGCACGTCGGGGCCGACCGGGCCCAGGGACTTTGCTCAGCTGCGGAGGCAACCAACAGCATCAACTGGCTAGAGCTGAGAGCCATTCGTCTCGCGCTGGTCAAGTTCCGGACGATCCTGGAGGGGCGTCATGTAGTGGTCTTCACCGACAACACCAGCGCCATGGCCTACGTGAACCATCAGGGCGGATCGCGGTCAAAGTCCTTACACAGGGAGGCGTCCCGCATCATCAAGTGGGCAGAGCAACATCTGCTGTCTCTGTCAGCCCTCCACATCAAGGGATCACAGAACGTCGAGGCGGACTGGTTGAGTCGGCAAAAATTGGAGCCAGGGGAATGGTCACTGAGCTCGACCGCTTTCCAGCTGATCACAGACACGTTCGGGCAGCCGACGGTAGATCTGTTCGCCTCCCCGGCGAACCACAAGCTGGCACGCTTCTTCACCAGGCACCCCTGCCGCAAAGCGGAGGCCACCGATGCCCTCAGTCAGGTGTGGCCGCAGGGTCTCCTGTACGCCTTCCCTCCCTTTCCACTCATCAGCCGGACGCTGCACAGATGCAAGGCTCAGGGGGCCACGGTCATTCTGGTGGCACCTTATTGGCCTCGACGGCCTTGGTACCTCGGACCTGCTCAGTCTGTCTCAGGGGCGCACCCTCACACTCCGTCTCATACGATCTTCTGACACAGGGGCCTGTAGCCTACCAGCAGCCAGAATTCCTGAGGTTGACAGCCTGGCTGTTGAATCCCTAGCCCTGCAGGACATGGGCTATTTGGCCTCTGTGATTCGTACTCTGATAGAGGCCAGACGCAAGTCTACCAGGCGCATATACCAGTGCACCTGGAGGGTCTTTGTGGGATGGTGCAGAGCGAGGGGGATTCCCCCTTTATCTCCGTCAATCCCTCAGGTGTTACAATTCCTTCAGGAGGGGCTGGACAAGGGGCTCCGACCTAACACCCTGAGTAGGCAATTAGTGATGATAGATAGCGTAGTGGGGGCATCAGGCCAGACCAGGGTTTCTCCCCATCCCCATGTCAGGCAATTCATCAGAGCAGCCAGACGGATCTCGCCACTGGTGGTTCACAAATTTCCTAACTGGAATTTGAACCTGGTCCTTAATGTTCTGACAGGGCCCTCGTTTGAGGCACTGCATCAGGTGGTCTTGTTCTTCCTCTCCATCAAGGTGGCTTTCCTGATAGCAATCACCACCACGAGGAGAGTGTCAGAGATAGGGGCACTATCTGTTGACCCGGCCCTATGTTCCTTCAGGAGGGAGTCTGTCTTGCTCCGCCTGGATCCGGCCTTCTTCCCCAAGGTCTCCTCCCCTTTCCACCTAGCACAGGATGTGATCCTGCCCTCATTTTGCCCCCGTCCGTGCCACCTGCTGGAAAAGCGGTGGTATTGCCTGGACGTGTGTAGGGCTCTAAAGGTCTATATGACGCGGTCGGCCCCTTTCCGATGATCCTCTAGTCTACTAGTGAGTTACCACCCTCGCCACAGGGGCAAGAGGGTATCAAAGGCAGTCATAGTGGGATGGATAGCATTCTGCATTTCCGAAGCCTATAAGGCATCTGGTCTACCACCCCCTCGTCCAATCCTAGTACACTCCACGCGGAGTGCGGCCACCAATTCGGCCTTCCGATCCAGAGCCCCCTTGTCTGAAATTTGCAAGGTGGCTACCTGGAAAAGCCTACATACTTTTACTAGGCATTACAAGATTGACATTCAGCAGTCCACAGAGGCCGCCTTCGGCAGGCGGATTCTCCAAAGGGTCATGGGTTCTAGCCAAACTGGGCCCTCCCCTACCGAATAAACACTACTGCTTTGGCACCTCCCTTGGTCCGAATAAACGGACCTAGGGCTATAGAAAGGGCAATTGGGATTCTTACCGGTGAATTGCCTTTCTGTAGCCCTCCAGGGAGTTTATTCGGCCCGCCCGGGCTATGATTTAAGTTTGGTCGCATAAAGGCTCGGGGGTGGGGTCAACCCCTTCCAGGGCCCCCGGTTCAGCTAACCCCGAGGTTTCGGAAAAAGTTTTTTGTTGTTTTTCAGCTCCAGTTCCTCGGCTTGGATACTCCTGGGGAAGCGAGGGCGTGCTCTCCCTATGCATGCCCAGTTGAAAGTCCGTGCTGCCTCCTACTGGACGGAAGGGAGAACGCTCCCTTGGTCCGAATAAACTCCCTGGAGGGCTACAGAAGGGCAATTCACCGGTAAGAATCCCAATTGCCCTTTTTGCTGGTCCCCGTTGCAGTTCTGCTGCAGAAAACAGTTACTGAAGACTGCAGGCTAAAACAATGCACTTCTAGATTCGTTTGAACGTTCTCTAATGTTCAAAGGATTTCTATTTGCCATTTGTCTGTGCTGTGGCATCATTTGCTTTTGCTGCTGGGTCCTGGGTGAGTTGTGGCTTCTAAGTTGTTCTTCTTGCGGGACAGCAACAAGCGGGGGCAGGCATTTTCAATTTCTTTCTGGGAGACAGAGAAGTGTATCTGAATTTACACTGGTCCTGGTGGGTCATCATGGGTGCTTGCCTGGCCCTGGGGAGGGAGGAAATTGTCGGAAGCCTGGGTTAAGTAAGGGTATAATTGCAGCCCGTGCCTGATTGTGGTGGTGGGTATTTTTTTTTGCGGGGGGGGGAGACTAAAATGCTCCATGACTTGACTAAGTTCAAGAGAAGTACTTATTTTTCAGTCCCCTCCCCACCCCAGACAGGGGGAGGGGGCTGCATGCTGATACTTGTAGTGCTGGAAATAACTTCCTTGCAATGCTTGCCTGAGTTTGTTCTCTGCTTGCAGAATGTGTTTGTTGCACGCGCATGGGGTTTGTGACTGGAACAAAGAAATGTAGCGTGTGCAATGAGCATGGCTTAAATAACTTGGGTTTTCCAGACTGTTCCTCGGGCGGGGATGGGGCCTGGGAGAGCCCCTGTCTGATATTATTCTGACCTGCAGCATTCTGATTCTGAATGAGCTATTCATGCTGCATTTCTGCATTCTGCCTACTGCTCCCTGTACTGGAAATTAATTTGTCTTGCCTCTTCTGTGGCTCTCTGTGCCTCCTTGCCTGGGATATTTCTGTGGGACAATGGACAAAAAAATGCACGTTGGCAGTTGTGGCTTAAATAAATGGGGGTTTTCCCAGTCCTCCCTAATCCAGGCTCAGCAGGTCAGGCAGGGAGAGGCAAAGTTACTACTTATATAGTCAGTGTGTGCTTCATTGATGTCACAAGCAGCTTCCTTATTTAGATGTGTAGTCCTTCATTATGGTGGTCCTTGCTCTCCTGCTTAGCTGACTGAATCTTCCAAGCCCCAAGAGTAATGCAAATATTCAGACTTAGGTAGTGTTGCATTTTTTAACAGATGGGGAACTGATGCTGTAAAATTCCATATTAATTCCAAAACTTGGTTTGGCTCTGCCCACCATTGGCTTGGCTCCACCCCAGTAGCCTTAGAACCCACCAGCTGCCATTGGTTTTATTTATTTATATATTTATATAATATACGAATAAATATAACCAATGGCGGCTGGTGGGTTCTAAGGCTACTGGAGTGGAGCCAAGCCCTATATATATATATATATATATATAAAAAAATTAAATTATTTATAAATTATAGGTTTACTCAGTAAACCAATAATTTATTGGTTTACTGAGGGGCTGCGGTGTATGAAACAGGTAGGTAGGAGGCTGGAGCGACACTGGCATCAGACTCGCTCTGACTCTGGCAGACTTCTCCATAGGACCCATTTGTGGTCCTATGTTGAGGCTGTGACGACAGCGAAGGAGTTCTTTGTTGCCCTGATAGCGTCTGCGAAGTCGCGTCCAGCGGAGCTGTTCCCGGTGGTGCGGGGGCTGGTCAGTCCGGCCTCCCTCCGCCTGGACGGGGACTTGTCCCAGGCCCGCTGTGAGGAGCTTGCCACCTACTTCGCAGAAAAGATCGTTCAGATCCAGAGTAACTTTGACACCGAATTGGAAGCAGTAGGTGTGGAGCATGAGGTTATGGAGGCGCCGTCTGGTCGAACTTTCTGGGATGAGTTTCAGGAAGTGACGCCAGCCGATGCGGTGAATGTCCTGGGGTCTGTTAGAGCCACTAATTGTGAATTAGATTCGTGCCCGTCCTGGTTGGTGAAAGCCTCCAGGGAGACTTTGGGGACGGTGCTGGTGAGGGTTGTGAACACGTCCCTTCGGCAGGGGAGGCTGTCACCCAGTCTCAAGGAGGCTGTGGTGCGCCCCCTGCTGAAGAAGTCATCTCTGGATGTGAACGCACTCGCCAGCTACCGTCCCGTCTCTAATCTTCCCTTTTTAGGGAAGGTTATTGAACGGGCAGTGGCACTGCAGCTCCAGGTGCATTTGGTCAACATCGGTTTCCTTGACCCTTTTCAATCTGGGTTCCGCCCCGACTATGGTACTGAGATGGCGTTGGTGGCCGTGGTGGCCGATCTCCGCCGGGAGATGGACGCAGGATGTTCAACGTTTCTGATCCTGCTAGATCTCTTGGCCGCTTTTGACACCGTGGACCATGGCTGCTGCTGAGACGGTTGCGAGGCCTGGGACGCCTAGACGGGACTGTCCTTGGGTGGTCCTGCTCATTCCTTTCGGGGAGAAGCCAGCGGGTGGTGCTGGGGGCTGAAACATCAAGCCCCCGGGCCTTATCCTGCGGAGTTCCGCAAGGTTTGATTCTGTTCCCACTATTGTTTAATGTGTATATGCAGCCCCTGGTGGAGATCATGAGAGGGTTTGGGGTGCGTTGTCACCAATACACTGATTACACTCAGCTGTACTTCTCGTTTTCAACTGACCCGGGTCCGGCCGTCTCATTGCTTTCCCAGTGTTTGGAGGCTGTGGCGAATTGGATGAGGCAGAGCAGACTGAAACTGAATCCCGATAAGGTGGAAGTGATGATGGTGGGGGAGGTTCTGGCGTGGTGTGTGTGTGGGGGGGTTCGTCCTCCTATTGCCCATCAGGTTCGGAGTCTGGGGGTGGTGTTGCACTTGGGTCTCCATCTGGATCGGCAGGTGGAGGTGGTGGCTAAGACCGCCTTCTGCCAGCTGTATCTGGTACGGACGCTGTGCCCATACATTTCCAGGACCAACCTGACCACCCTGATTCATGCCTTCATCACCTCAAGGCTGGACTACTGCAATGCGCTCTACGTGGGGCTTCCCTTGTTTCTGGTTCGGAGGCTGCTGGTGGTGCAGAATGTGGCGGCCCGTCTCTTAACGTAACACCAGTGCCCCGTGCTCTGCACTGGCTGCCTGTAGCATACCGAGCCAGATTCAAGGTGTTGGTATTGATCTATAAAGCCCTGCACGGTTTGGGCTCTTCCTACCTCGGGGACTGCCTTGCCCTCCGTGCCTCAGAGCGATCCCTTCGGTCCACTGGTGGCACCTTCTTGGAGGTCCCCCAGGTGAGATGGGGGGCTACAATGGAGAGGGCGTTCTCAGTGACCGGACCGCGACTTTGGAAATCCCTCCTGGAGGAAGCCTGCCTGGCCCCAGGTCTGCTGGCATTTTGTTGAGCCTGCAAGGCCTGGCTGTTTGCCCAGGCCTTAGGAGGGGAGGATTGGGGATATGGGGGCTGGGGGGTTGGATGGGATTGTTTTAATTTATTTAATTTTAAATATTATTTTTATGAATTTTATTATGATTGTATTGTAAGCCGTCCCGAGATGCGGTAGGCATGAGGGGGCGGCTTCCTCCCTTCCTTGGAAGTGAGTGCTTACCACTTGGTGGGTAGGATATCTCTGCCTCTCTCTGCCACTTAATTGTAACACTTCCTTTGTTCCATGGGCTTAGTATCACTATGGCTTGTTCTGCCTCATTCTTGCCTTGAGTTCCAGATTCCTCTGTCAGGCTCCACAAGCCCAGAGTCTTGGCTGACAACACAGCAGAGTCATGTATCATTCTGCTTAAGCAGAGTTACTGTTAAGGGGTGGGTTTTTTTTTGTTTTTGTTTTTTTAAAAACAAAACAAAAAAGCTTTTATATAGCTGGAGAACTTTGACTTAAACAGACTCCAAAGTAACTGCTTTATTGCTCATGACCAGGAAACCTACAAATGCTGGTATTACACTTAAGCTAGTTTTTTAAAGGTAGAGAACTCTGGGTAATGTTTACCATGAGTGTGTTTAGCTTGGGGATTGTGGGTTTTTTACTTAAACTTTTAATTACTTAGCCTGTAAACTGGTGTGTTGTCTAACCGTGCTCACAGACCACCTTTCCTACAATGCTCCACTGTGACCCCTCCAGTTGGCTGGGAGTGCTCTCTTGTGGATACCACCTGCCAGTCCTATTCATATGACAAGGGCCCGCAGAGAGGCATTCTTGGTTGCTGCCGCAGTGTTGTGGAACTCGCTTCCCCCGGAGGTCCTCCTGAGCATATTCTGGAGGCAGTATAAAATCTTTCTTTTTGACAAAATGTTCTACAGGCAGGGATAGGGACTGGGGTGGGTGGTTTTAGGTGTGAGGAGGGTGGGTNGGGTGGGTTTTTTTTGGTGTGTGTGCTTTTTTTTTTTTTTTTTTTTTTATATAAAGGGATTTTACTGTATTTTGTGGTGGTAATGCTGTAAACAGCAACAGACTAGAAATTTAAATAAATAAGGTAGAAAGGAGGGAGAATTATTTTTCTTTTACCTTTTAGATTCATAAAACCTACTTCCTTGTATCTTCTCTTTGCAGACAGTGTTCCTGAAAGAAACTCCGGATTGCACCTATTTGTTTGAATGGCATACCCCCTATGCATGTCCTCCCTTCAAATCAATAGAATGCTCCTACAAGTAAGCTGCACTTCACTCTTGATTTCTACAGCATATTTTTATATTTGGGGGGGTTGTCAGTTTGTGCTTCTGAGAGAGTTAGTAATGCCATTAGTTACCATTGCAATAACTACTGTGCTCTCCAAGGTCCAGTGTGAATTAATAAAACAAATTTTAGTATATATTAACACTCCATAGGTACAGATAGAAGAGTGCAGTGGGAAAGAAGCAAATTATGGACTGATTGTTGTAAAGTACTGCTCTGGGGGAACTTGAAAAATATACCAGAAGGCACTGTGTCAAATGTACATCATGCGATGATAGAGGGGAGAGAATACAGTAAGCTATTGGTGTCAGGCTTTTTATCTCACAGCACAGAAACTGGAAATTAACCAGGGGATACAGATGATGAATACAGATGAGGCCCCTCCCCATCCTCTGGGGTGAGGGGGCAACCAGGGAAGGGGGTGGACGGGAGAAAGTAGGTCATTGAGGCAGTGGGGTCAGGGGTCACCTGGGCATGCTGGGAGTTAGAGGAGAATAGCAGTCCTGTGGGTAGGTACTGCTACAGGCTGACAGACCCTGCCCCCTTGAGTTCCTGTGCCTTGTCCCCTCAAACTCTGGTGGGAGGGAGAAGTGGCAGGCAACACAGTTACACTGGGGCACATCTCCTCCCACCCCCGGCTCCTGGGTTCCAGTGCAGCTGCATTGGTTGTCCCAGTTTATAGCCATGCCTCTGAATTTAACTTCTTTTTCAGTCAGGGCTTATTGATGACTTAACTGAAATTAAGATGTAGAAAACACCTTAGAGATGTAAACCTCTCTTACAGGATTTATAATTGATACGTTAATCTTAATTTCAGTTTAGTCATCAATACAACCTGATTGGAAAAGATATAAATAAGAAAGGAAGTAAGCTGGTGTAGTGGTGGTGTTTTTTTGTAAAAGGTGTATTTGAAATTAATTACCATTTCAAGTTACAATAAATTTATTTTTGGTAAACTGGATTTTGAAAGATATGAAAGGAATAGTATTCAGATTCTTTTGTAATAAGAGAAGTGTTTAAGAAAGATGCCTTAACATACCATTTCCTGTTGTGTTAAAGTTTTAATAAATGTGAATCTGCCTTAACTGTGTCTTAAACCAAAGGTTCTTTGATATTAGAACTTCCTTTTGGTAAGTTGGAAACATGGTCCAAACCCTCCCCAGATGGGGATCCACTCTAGTGGATCCAGAAGCCTGGGGGATGGCTTTCCTGTCTCAGCACCCTGGCTGGGTTGCGCTGGGCATGGAATCAAGGGCAGGAGTTTA
This sequence comes from Sphenodon punctatus, assembly GCA_003113815.1. Classification (NCBI taxonomy): domain Eukaryota; kingdom Metazoa; phylum Chordata; class Lepidosauria; order Sphenodontia; family Sphenodontidae; genus Sphenodon; species Sphenodon punctatus. The sequence continues at coordinate 1,952,154 of QEPC01002328.1, read as the reverse complement.
ATCCTCCTCCAGGTAGTTGGATGCACCCCTGTGGATCCTACCACCTGGGAGGGTTGGGGGGCAAAAGTTTAATCCTCCCCCCGGCAGCTGGCTACAACCCTCAGCAACAGAGAGTTCACTTAGTCATGTAAACACCTTAATATGTAGATGTCCAAGCAAAGTGTGAAGAATGAAAGACAGTATATCTCCCCAACATCTGTGTCAGGCTTTGTTTCAAGACTGTATGCAGTAGTGGGTATATAATTTGGCACCTTCCCCAGACCCCCATATCTGTTATGGTGTCCGTTTGGTAGCCAATCTGAGTATAGTCGTACTGTTGTTCAGTAGTTGTCCAAGAAAAGTATGAAGTTTGAACGATGGTATAGAATGAAGATCGAACGACGGTATATACGTTTTCCCCGACATCTGTGTTGGGCCTAGTTCCTTTATTTGAAGACTATGCTGTAGCGGGTATATAGTTTGACACCGTCCCCGGTCCCATATATCTATGTTTTGTATGTTTGGCAGCCAAATAGAGTATAATCATGCTGTCGTTCAGTAGTTGTCCAAGCAAAGTATGAAAGATTGAAAGACAGTATATATGTCTCTCTGACATCTGTGTTAGGCTTTGTTCCTTTATCTGAAGACTGTACACTATAGCAGGTATATAATTTGGCACCTTCCCCATTCCACCCCATATCTGTTGTGGTGTACATTTGGCAGCCAAACTGAGTACCATCGTCCAATCCAACAGCAACAACCCAGAATGTCAAACACAGGCATGACACTTTTTTTCCATAGAAAATGTCTTCTATGGCATACAACTTGTCTTAGAAAGCATGATTATTTTTTTGTAGCATCAAGCAGCGGTTAGTAGACAGTGTCGTTTAATTTTTGAACACATTCAAGATAACATACAGCTTTCAATAATGGAGAAATCTCCTGCAACAGATCTGGTCACAAACCCGGAAGTAAAATGTCCCCAAACTTGGGTGCTAAAGGTAGGCAGAGATTCAATGAGATCTTCGTCTTGCCTTAACTAAAGAGCTGACACTGCGGCTCTATAATGTGTTAAATTCAGCAGTGGTGAACCTGACTGCTAAGTTAAATGGGAGGTCTCTAAGGATAACTTAAGTTTGCTTGTGTCTGATTCGTTAGATGACACTCTTTTTACTTGTAATCCAGCACAGAATGTGGGAAAACAGACATGACGCTAACCACCTTTTAACCACCCTTGGTGGTTATTTATGCATGTTGCAGGGCTGTATTGGTGCCCTATGCAGCCCTGAAACATGCATAAATGACCACCAAGGATGGTTAGCATCATGTCGGTTTTCACCCAATGTTGTCAGGGCTTGTTCTGCTTTCCAGAGGCCTTCAATAATTAACTTCTAAACGTTCATTTCATCCAGAGACAGTGATGGAAACTCATATGATCTTTCCCCTCTGGCACGTAATAAGGAAAACTGGGAAGCTATTTCAATGTTTGGCTCTCCACAGAGATACTACATTAATGTCTGTAAATCTTTGGTGCCACATGCCGGTAAAGGTAGGTATAAGAAATGGGTATCAACATTCTTTTATTTCTTTATGGTGGCATGAAATGTCTCCCCTTGACAATGGGTGTATCTACCAAATGTGCTTTCTAATTCCCCAGCACTCAAGAGCTACACAGGAATTGGGCAGCTGAAGTTGTTCCTCTTAGTCTTGTCAATATTCTGAAATTGGGGCTTTGGAAGGCCACCCTTTCTACCAGTTTGGATGGTGAAGGCAGCTCCATTAGTAAGCCCTCATTGGGAAGAGCTGGGTGGCTTTTGAGAAGGTACAATGAATTAAGATAGGGAAAGGCAAGTTGACTGACAAAGGTTCTCTCGGCTCATGCGCTGCTTCAGAATACCCATTAACCAGGCTCCTTGGGCCATTCTGGACTGATATTAAAACTTATACAAGCAGTAAGATCTCTGCTTCAGAGCTTGAGTTTTTTTTGCTATTTACATGGATAAGGATGTAGTGTTCAGTAATCTCCCTTCCTACATTGCTAAAAATTATGCACATCATCCAAAATTATCTACATTTAGGAAACATAGATTGGCCACTGTTACCTTTCATTTACTAAACCAACAATTTGCCTGCCCAACATTTCAGCATTCATGTTGGACATGAGAAACTATTCTAGGCAGAGATTCAGAGGAGGGAAAGGGATAGTGTTAACTTTTTAAAATTTATTTTTCTTATTTGTAGAGTTCTGCCCATTGGATGCTGCTGCCTGTCTGGAAGATGGTTCCAACTATGTAAATCTTGGAGAGGTTACTGAGGGACCACGATGGGAAAATGGCATTTCTGTTCTTAAATATGTTAATGGAGAGTTTTGTCCAGATAATATTCACAGGAGGACTACGATAATACGGCTCAAGTGTGATGAAAACACACTTGTAAGTATTATTCAGTGACAAGGTTTTATGATTTGGGGCAGAGGAAAATGGAACAGACTCTGATGTTACAAGAGAATTAATTCCTAATGTGCAATTGGGCTGAAGCTGCATCTACTTCGTTGAGCCTCCAAATAACTTCTATATTCCCAGATATTTTTCCACTTTTTATAAGTCTGTTAAATAAAATGAAATGGACAGAATTTGAATCCAATATCTGGGAACTGACTAGAGATTCTTCTCTTGGGGGTCCTTCTGGATGGCCAGCTCTTTGTCATGGGGTTAGATCCCCACCTTGACCAGCAGGAGGCAGACTTCAGTTTTGGAGCATGCTAGGGTGGCTTTGACTCTAGAGTAGCAGGATGCGAACTTCTCGTCTTTTATCCAGGAGGAAAACAAAATTAGTCAGACAAGGTCTACCAATGTCACTCTGCAGGTGCCGGGGAGAGTTAACACCCTTCACCGTTCACCATTGCCCTACCCCCAGACAGACAGTAAGGGAATTTTTGCGCAGAACTCCAGTTCCTAGGAGTTTGGGGGCCAGGAAGAACGGGCACAGCGGAGCACCCCCATGGGGATCTCCAGACTGCTGGTGGGCCTGCTAGTGCACCCCCAACCGCAAGACACTCCAAGAGCGCGCTAAAAGTAGGTGTGAAAGGCTGAAGTGGTGGGAAGCCCCCTCACCAGGGCCAGCCCCAGGTATGTGCCACATGTGCAGTTGCATATGGCCCTGCGGCTAGCTGGGGCCTCGCGCTTCTCTGACTGGGCGGCAGCTTCTCCCCCAATAAGTTCTTGTGCCTACCCTCCAGGGGTGGTGGAGAAAGCTGTTTGTTTACAAACAACTTCTCCCCATGTGAGTGATCAGAAGGTTGCTGCCTTGTAAAGAAGGTTCTTCGAGATGGCTCCCAACGTTCTCACAATTGGGTTGTGCATGCTCACCCTATTCAAATAATAGACCATGTGAAGGCCTTGAGCTCCTCCAGTATAAAAAGTGTTCTCCTCCCCCCCCCCCCCTCAGAATGATAATTCCTTCCAACCATTTCTAGGAATATAAGAAAAAAATCCCATGCAGGGCTGGAAGAGTGGGTGTTGTGAGAATGTTCAAAGCCATCTCAAAGAATCTTTTTTAAAAGGCAGCAACCTTCTGTTCTTCGAGTGGCTCCTCACATGCCCTTTTTATATAACTCTGCCCGGTGGGGGGGTCCGTGGCGCTCCAGTATGTGGGCGGGGCGTGCACACGGCCGCACACACATCCCCGCTCATCTGCACCCACAGAGTAACTGCCATTTTCCCCAGTTGCTCCATGCATGGGGACGACTTGGGGGTGAGTGGGGATGTGTTAGGTGGGCACGCACATGCACGCACCCCCGCTTACCGTGGGTGCATGCGCCGCATCATTCACACGGGGTGGGAGAGGCCCGTGTAAAAAGGGCCACGTTCTCACAAACGTCTTATACTGTCTTAGGTAGGAATTTAGGATGTAAAGCAATATTTATTCTATCTTGGAAAATCTGCAAATACGGTTCTGAGATTATGGCTGCTATTTCACTAACCCTTATTGAAGTTATTGCTAATGGGAATACAGTCTTTAAACCCCAATCCCATAACCAGTTCAATTGTGCCCCCATAATGAATTCACGCTGCCCTGGGAGTGCAAATGAACTGGTTAAGGGATGGAGGCAGCGTTAATTGATTATGGGGGCACAATTGAACTGGTTATGTTTCTTTTCATGGCATAATGCGCTTAATAGACTGGCTGCATTCTGGGTGTCTTGTGTGTTAGATAGCAGTGCCTCTGGACCGGTCGCACCGCATGCGTGAACAAGGCACAGGCTACACCAAGAATCAACAGGCCCTGGAGGCCAGGCTGGCTAAGCTCACCCCCTCCCCCAGTAAGGCAGCAGACGCAGTCAGTCTCTCTGTGCCTGCCTCACTGCCCACCCGACTGCCCCTGCAGTGAAACCACTGGGGAGTGGTCGTAGACACTCTGCTTGGGAGGTGTGGGAAGCATTGAGAGGCCATGCTTGTCTGTGGCCGCTCGGCTGAGTGGCAGGTAAGGCAGCCAAGGGGTGCCAAACTGGGGGGAGGGGGGAGAGAAGCATGCGGAGGCCATGCGTCTCCATGGCTGCTCGGAGGGGTGGAGAATGGGAAGCCTTCCTGTCCAGAGGGAGTAAATGTTATGTATATTTACACATTTGCATAATTAAGTTTGCCTAATTCTGCAAATTAGGCCCTGCACCAAGACTTCGCACATGGCCTCACAAACCCTGGGGCCGACTCTGCCCCTCACAACCTTAGGGACAGAGCAGCAGTGGTGAAAGAGGAGACCTGGCCAGGAGCATTTGTGTGGCATCAGCCGGAGGAGCTGCAGGCCAGAGGATCAGCTGCAGCAAAGGCAGGCAAAATCCCACCCAGAGCAGTTTTGCACCAAAGTACAAAATGGCGGGTGTCAGACAGGCACACCATGTGGAGCTGACAAGGAAGACGCAGTAAGGTCCCCCCGTGCTGAGCCCAATAGTGGACCCGCATATGCTGGTTCTCCAGGGAGATTTTCTACTCCCTGAGGGATTTAAAATGCAACAAGCACAGCCATTCTCTTCTTCCCCCTCCCCCCCCCCCCCCCCCCCCCCCCCCCCCGGAATCCCCAAAAGAAAAGGAGGACCCCATTTCCAGGGAAGCAGCCAACCTACAGAGCACCCAGGAAGAGCAGAGGCTTGCTAGAATCCCCTGAACTCTTGAGGCTCAGCTGTGAGAAGAGGTGAACCTGTCCTCGTGCCAGGAGCCCTCCCTCGAAGAATAAAAGGCCTTGTAGAAAGAACAGGTGAACCTTTTATACCCTACTGATAGACAGGAGGAAGATTGTTGGAACGAAGCCCAACACTTCCCCCCTCAAGGAGAGGCAAATCCCAGACTCCCCCTTTTGAGTCCTCGAGGCACTTGAATAGGGAGTTCCCTATTAAATACAGAGACCCAATGTAGGAGCAAGTGTGCAGAGCTTTGAATCTCAAGAAGAAAAAGTCCAAGAAGGATTCTTCAGATTACTATGGGGAGAGGACTCTGATAGGAAATACATTTCTAGGACCCAGTTCAGGGACAGGGGTGTGCTGCTAGATTGGGCCTTCAGGAGACTCATAAAGGCTAAGTGGCAGCACCCCACCAGAGCATTTAAACTGAACAAAACGCAAGAATTCTGTATATCCTGTCAAAAAACAAGGACTCCCTGCTGGCCATACCTAAAGTGCATGTGGCTGCTGCCTTGCTGGCCAGGAAATCTGTCTTCCCTTCAGAGGGGGAGTGTTTTTTCCAGGGACTCTACAGACAAAAAGGATTGAGGTCCACCTCCACAGAAAGTTTGAGGAAATTTCAGCAGTAATTAAAATGGCTACTCTGACCCTGTACTTTACAAGAGCCCTTATAGAATGGATCAATTGGGGTAGGGACCCAAACATCATCTCCGGAGCTGACCACAAGAATACTTGGCAGAAGAATTCAATTGGCATACTCCTTCATAGCAGATTTGTCTACAGACATCCTCTTCTGGGTGTCAAGAGCAGCAGCCTTGAATGTAGCAGCCTGAAGGTGCTTGTGGCTGAGACCTTGCACGGGAGACAGCACAGCGAAGAACACTAGTTGCAGGCCCCTTCCAAGGCTCAAAGCTGTTTGGCGTCTGCCTGGCCAAGGTTCTGGCTGATGCTTCAGATAAAAACGAAAAACAAACCCTTCGGAGTGTATACTCGCAAACGTGGTCCTTTTGTCCCTATAACACAGGATGCTATTCCCCGTGTAACATAAGGAGAAATTACCATGCCATCAGGGATCGTCAACCCAGGGGTAAACCATGGTGGGGCAAGCAAAGAGGCACAAGGGAACAGTCCTGAACCGAGCAGGTGCGGGACGCACTAAATCAAACACATGACTCTTTGCTTCCCCCCCCTCCCCCAAGGAACCAACGAACCTGGGGGGCAGACTGCTGCTCTTAGCAGATGCTTGGGAAAAAGCCACAGCAGATGCTTAGGTAAAAGACACCGTGAGATACACCATAGAATGTCTCCAATTTCTCAAAGACTCTATTTTGTATTGCTGGTATCCAAAAGGAAGGAAAAACACAAGGCGAAGCTGAGGGAAATTGGAGTGATAGCCAATCCAGATGACAAAAAAAAAAAAGGTACAGACCCCTACTCTTTTTGGTTCCCAAAATGTCTGAAGTGTGGAGAGTGGTTCTGGATCTGAAGAAACTGAACAGATGTCAGGGTAAGAGAGATGGAGATGCTCCAGTCCATCTGTATGATCGTATCCTAAGACAAATCGATTATGTTCTTAGACCTGAAGGAATCATACTTCCATGTTCCCATCCATCCAAGTCGCAGCCACCTCCTGTGTTTCACCTACTCAAAGCACTGGCAGTATAGGGCACTGCCTTTTGGCCTGGCCACCTCACCAAGGACATTCATGAAAGTTCTGATTCCCCTTGTGGTGAACCTCAGGGCAGAGGGGATCAGGATCCGTCCCTCCTGGATGCTGTCCTGATCAGATTCCCATCCAGGGGAAGAGCAGCCCAAGATGTGGACAGGACGATTCAATACCTACAAGGTGATGTGTTTATAGTCAACCTGAAGAAGAGCCATCTGATGCCTGCTCAGCATCTGGGAGTGATCTTGGATACTTGCAGCCACAAAGTATTCATCACATAGCAATGCTAATATCACAAGTCAAAGGCTATCATCGGTTCAGGTTGAAAACCCTGACGAGTCTACACGACCTGTCGATATCCTGCATGTAGCACCTGCAGTGGGCCAGATTCCACACCAGACCCCTTCAGCAGCTTCTTCAGCCCTTTCTGGATCAGCTCGCTGGGGGTCTGAACCTCTGCGTGGAGGTGACCACTCAAGTAAAAAACTCACTGTGATGGTGGCTAGAAAAATACCCTATGGCAGAGCCCCTCAGACTTATTATCACAACAGATGCTAGCCTGTCCGGATGAGGGGCACACACGACCATTAAAACGGCGCAGGGTACCTGGTCAACCCAGGACTGAAAGCACAGTATCAACTGGCTGGAACTCGGGACAGGGGAGAATATGATGGCGAAAGCATACATGAACCACCAAGGTGAGTCCTGGTCTTTATTATTATTAGCATGCATTTATATAGTGCCAGCAGTGTACCTGGCACTTTACAAAGTAATTGAACAGACATGGTCCCTGCCCTAGGGCTTACAATCTGGGACGGGGGGGTAGGAGATACAGGAAGGGAAACAGAGGGAGAGATGAGTGTAACATTCACAAGGATGCGAGGTCCCAAGCACGCACGTGGCTTAGTTACATCAAGAATGATGGCTGGTTGGTCCATGTGGTGAGGATAGGAGTACACAGAGCTTAGGTAACAGATTGTACTGGATGATAGGTATCAGCAAGAGTTAGGTGAGGGGAGCAAGACGTCGGGGAGGGCAGAGCAGAAGAGTTGGGACTTGAGGAGGGATTGAAGGTACGAAGGGAGGGGGTGAGGCGGATGTGGGCAGGGAGGGAGTTCCAGGCGTGGGGGGGCAGCTAGGGAGAAGGGACAAAGGTGGTTAGGGGAGCAGGGGTGGTGTGGGAGGGCGAGAGAGGGGACAAAGGAGGAGCGGAGTTCACAGACTGGAGTACAGAGGGAAATTAGCACAGAGAGGTGGGGGGGGAGTATGTGAAGAGCTTTATAGGTGAAGACAAAGAGCTTGTGCAGGATTCGTTTAGGAAGGGGGAGCCAGTGAATAGAGGAGGGGCTGCACGTGGTCAAAGTGATGGGCGAGGTGGATGACCCTAGCAGCAGAGTTTTGCTCGGAGATAAGGGGAGAGCTGGGGAGGCCAGTGAGAAGGAGGTTACAGTAATTAAGGCGAGAGATGACCAGGCCATGAACAAGGGTTTTGGCAGAGGAGACAGAAAGAAAAGGGCAAATCTTAGCAATGTTATGGAGGGAGAAGCAACAGGATTTGGCAGCCGTGTCGCTAGGGTTTAAAAGAAAGGGGTGAGTCAAAGATGAAGCCTAAACTACGGACTTGGGGGACGGGAAGGATGGTGACCCCATCAATGAGGATCGACAGGGGAGAGGAAGGATGAGGGGGGAAGATAAGGAGTGGAGTTTTAGCCATGTTGAGTTTGAACTGACGAGACATCCAGGTAGAGATGTCAGACAGCTGGTGAGGCGAGCTTCAATAGATCGAGAGAGAGGGAGTGTAGAGAGAGAGTTGAGTGTCATCAGCGTAGAGGTGATATTGGAAGTCATGGGAGGCAACGAGTTCGCCTAGGAACAGGGTATAGATAGAGGGTCAAAGACAGAGCCTTGGGGAACACGAACCAAGAGTGGAAGGGAGGAGGTGGAGTTGGCAAGAGACACATTGAAGGAGCGGTCAGAGGTAGAAGGAGAATCAGTCGAGGATGGAGCCACGGAAGCCAAGGGAGTGAAGTGAATCCAGCAAGAGTGAGTGGTCAACAGTATCAAAGGCAGCAGAGAGGTCAAGGAGGACAAGAATAGAATAAATATAATTAGCTATAGCCACAAGAAGATCATTGGTGATCTTAGCGAGAGCAGTTTCAGTAGAGTGAAAGGGTCGAAATCCAGATTGGAGGGGGTCAAGGGAGGAGTTGGTGGAGAGAAAGTCAAGGCAGAGGGAGTAGACGACACATTCAAGCAGCTTGGAAGCAAAAGGAAGGAGTGAGACAGGATGGTAGCTAGAAGGGTCAGAGGGGTCAAGAGTGGACTTTTTGAGGATAGGAGAGAGTGGCGTGCCTGAAGGTGGATGGGAAGGAGCCAGTAGAGAGGGAGAGGTTGATGTGCCTGTGGGAAGGGGCAACAGTGGAAACAATGGAGGTCAGGAGGTGGGAGGGGATGGGGGCAAATGGAAGGGTTGGAGGAGGGAAGCAGGAGGACGGGATCGGGGAGCGAATAGGAAGCTATGTTGAGGCGAATCTTGTCTATCTTGGAGGTGAAGAAGGAAGCAAGATCCTGAGCAGAAAGGGAAGAGGGAGGAGGAGGAGGACGGGGGGGCTTGAGGAGGGAGTCCAAGGTGGAGAACAGGCGGCGAAGGTTCTGCGAACAGGACTCAATGCGGGAGGCGTAGTAATTCTGTTTAGCGAGGGAGATAGCAGAAGTAAGGGAGGAGAGACTGAATTTGAAGTGAAGGAAGTCAGCATGAGAGTGGGATTTGCGCCAAAGGCATTCAGCAGCACGTGTGAAGGAGCGGAGGTGGCGGATACTGGTGGAGAGCCAAGGACGGGGATTGTGGGAGTAGGCAGGGTGGGAGGAGAGGGGGGCAAGGGAGTCAAGGGTGGAGGAGAGAGAGGCAGTGAAAGCAGAAATGCCAGAGGAGGAGCAGAAGGAGGAGGAGGAGGAGAAGACGGAGAAGACTGGGGGGAGAGAGGAGGCAAAGTCCAGGGGGTTAATGGCCTGCAGGCCACGGAAGGGGCATGGAGAAGGGGAAGATGAATGGGAACAGTGGGAGACATTGAAAGAGGCAAGGAAGTGGTCAGAGATGGGATGAGGATCGAAGAAGAGATCAGAGACAGAGTAGTTCCTAGAGAAGACGAGGTCAAGAGAATGGCCTTGGCTCCTACACGTTCATGCATGCAGCGGAGTTAGGTGGAGACCAACCTGGTGTCATTGAAGGTGCTACATGTTCAGGGCACATTGAACATCCGAGAGGACTGGTTGAGCAGGAGAACAGTGGACCCGGGGTGATGGTCACTGAGCAGAGATGCCTTCCAGCTGATCACATCAGTGTCTGGGCATCCAGTCATGGACCTCTGCCACAAAAGACAACGTGAAGGTGGTTGGTTACGTGTCCAGATTTTCAGGAACACGGGATTTGTTGAACCATCCTTGACCCAATGGGCTGCTGTATGTCTCCTACCCCCCCCACCCCCTTCGCACTCATCACCCGGACAGTCACAAAGGTGCATCAGGAGCAAGCTCAAATTGTACTGGTAATGCTCTTCTGGCCCAGGAGGCCATGGCTTGTGGATCTGCAGGAACTAACAGTAGAGACTCCCTTACAGCTTCCTCTGTTGCCGGATCTACTGTCATAGGGGCCGAACCGGTAAGAAAACCTGCGGTTGCTGAAGCTAACAGCATGGCGATTGAGCAGGGAGCTCTCAGGAAACCGGGATATTCCTCAGCAGTGGTGGACATCCTTATGCAAACCCAACGGCATTCTACGAGATGCACCTACCGGTTTACCTGGATCTTTGTCCAGTGGTGCGAGGGGGAAAAAAGATCAAACCGCTTAAAGTGAAAACGAAAAACATCTTCAAGTTTCTTCAGGAAGGGTCTGAAACCCAATACGCTGTTGAGGCAGGTGGCCACGTTAGGTAGTGTGTGCTCCTGTGTTCAGGGATACAAGATAGCTAACATCCTCATTTGAAGCGTTTTCACAGGGCAGGTAGGCAAATTTCTCCTTCAGTAGTACACCGACTTCTAAATTGTGATCTTAACCTGGTGTTAAATGCCTTATTGAGGACCCCTTTCGAGCCCATCTCTCTATTTGATTTGTTTCTGGAAGTAGCCTTTCTAGTAGGAATCACATCTGCAAGGAGGGTTTCTGAATTGGGTGCCTTGTCAATGGAACCATCTTTTTGTTCCTTTAGTGACAACTTGGTGGTGTTGCAGCTGGATCCAGCTTTTTGTCCTAAGGCTAACTCCGCTTTTCATAGGGGGCAGGAAATAGTTTTACCATCTTTCTGCCCAAATCCCTCACACCCTAGAGACAGTATGTGGCATAGACTGGATGTTCAGAGGGCCTTTAGGACAGCTTCTTTCTGTCACTCTTCCTCTTTATTTGTATCCTCACATCCTAATAGGAAGGGTATGAAGGCTTCTAAATCTATGATTTCTAGGTGAATTGCTAACTATTCAGGAAGCATATAGGACTTCGTCTGCAGTCCCCAACAGAGGTGGCAACTTCACAGGCCGTTAGAAACCAGGCTCCTTATGAAGAGATCTGTAAGGCTGCCACGTGGGCATCTCTGCATATTTTCACCAGCCATTATAAGGTGCAGATTCTTGACTCTGCCAAAGCAGCGTTTAGTAGAAGGGTGCTACAAGCAGTAGTGTAAGCTTGGATATCTTCAGCATTCTGATTTGTGGAAGTCTGATCAAGATTCTCCCACCCCTGTTTTAAATGGGTGACACTGCTTTGGTATGTCTCCATGGTAAAGAACTGACTGTCCAGGAGGAACCCCTGAGAGAGAGAGGAAAGTTAGGTGGTCCTGGATGGCCAGCTACCCACCCTGTATCTAAATAATCAATATTGACAGGTACCAATTAAGCCATTTAATAGCTTGATTAGTGACTGTCGATGGGATGGTTGGGTCTTCATTGGACTTCTGAAACTTAGGTTGAGTTCGATAGTGTTTTTTAGCTTTATAGTATTTAGATGGATAGCTTTAGAATCAACTGAAGCACTAGGGGATCCAGTCCCCTCTGAGCAGCCTCTCCCTCCTGCTGTTCGAGGTGGGGATCTAACCCCAGAGAAAGAGTTGGCCGTCCAGGAGAGACCCCTGTAGAAGGAGAATTCACAGGTTAAGCATCCAATTTCTTTCTCTTCCTCCCCCCCCCCGGGTTCTGATGTCCACAATAACTGTTTGTTACATGAACCATTTTCAATGCTTTGTGTAGATTATTTTTTTATGGGTTTGTTTCAGGAATCCAGGCCTCAGCTAATAACTGCTATTCAAGAATGTGAATACACTTTCTTGTGGTTTACAGCTGCTGCGTGCCCCGTGAGAAGCAATGTGCAGAGGGACTGCAAAGTAACGAATCCTCTTACCGGTAAAAGACATGTTATCTTTTGCTTTCACTTTCTGATTATTAATAAAGCAGGAGGTCCTTCTCTAGATGGTGGTGTAAAGAACTTACTTAGATGCTGGGCATCAGAGCTTTTATTCATCTGCCAGGAAGAACCATTTAGTTTTGGCAAGATGCTGCATAAGACACCAGTATCCTCTCAAACCTTTCTGGAGATGGCCTGTAGCATGAACTACTGAGGGGCATGTTATCAAATACATAGGGGTCTTCAGGTGACCCTGCTATAAAGGGGATCCTGGTTATGACTTTTTAGCATCTCTTTTATAATGTAATTCATGACACCTGAATTCTTTCAGGAAGAGAAGTAAATTATTCCTCTCTCTTCCTGTAGGTCATCTTTTTGACCTTAATCCTTTAAAGAGACAAGCTGGTTACACTGTCCATGACAAGAACCGAAGAACAATTCAGCTGAGTGTTTGTGATGAACCTAAAAGCTCATGTGGTAGTGGGGTTGGTAAGTAATTTTTTTTCCCCTGAGCTTGCCTTCTGTTGACACTGCTTTGCTTGAAATGCGTTTCATATGACAGACAAGGCTTTGGTAGAAATCTCATTTCTTAATGATAAACCAACAACTTCATGGCATTTAAAAAAGAAACACAACTCTGGCAGGTGATCTTCAAATCTGAGCCCTACTTGGGTTGAATGTTTCACCTGAAGCTTGACTGCATTGGGACTGACCAGGCTCCTGTCCTGATGTAGCTGGACTTTTGTGAGCCTGGGCCTGATGTAACTGGGTGGTCCCACCCAGTGCACTGTGACAACACTGTGCTCCATAGGGATGGAAGCCATCTTGGAAAAGAATGAGGCATTCCCCATGTCTTTCTCATGTGACCCCACCCATGGAGAGTGAGGTGATGGAGAGAGGTGATCTAATGGCTGTCCATGGGGGCAAGGCCTCCCACCCATGTAGTGTTGTCCAGAAAGGTTCCTGAAGCAAGCTCAGTTTGGTCTGCAGGTCTCGACTAGGAATACCATGCACTGAAGTGAGTGAAGCCCAAACAGGCTGCCATAACTATTTTCCAGTCAGTGTGTGTTAAGAAAATGTAGCAAATTTTTGGGGTAGATTTTGAAGCTGGCAACCTTTTTTTTTGAACAACACATAGAAAAGAGAATTACTTGGCAAAGTTAATGTTGAGAGGCTTTCCCTTTCCTTCTTAATTTTATTTTAGGTGTCTGTATCACTGCTGACGGTCAGCAGCCAGTTAATGCCGGGAAACTAAGCAAAGCTTTAGTTTACGAGGATCAAGTGCTGAAACTTGTCTACGAGGATGGAGACAACTGCCCAGCCAATCCTGTTATGAAATACAAAAGCTATTTCAGCTTTGTGTGCAAATCTGGTGCTGGAGCTGACAGCTGGCCTGTTCTTGTTTCCTTTGACGAGAAGACATGCACTCATTACTTCTCTTGGCACACTCCTTTAGCCTGCGAGGAGGAGGAGGTAAGGGAATTGATGACTCTGATATCTTGTGTGGAAACCATATACCTGGAGTTTTGTTGTGTCCTAGGCATATCAAAGGTAGCAGCAGTGTATGTGTGGGTTGTTTTTGTTTTTTGTTTTTTTTAAAAAAATCCTTTATTCTGGAAAATGTATTGGTTAGCACTGAACACTAGCTTACACTGTTTGTACAGATTTTCACAGCATCAAAAGTGTGCTGTTTTTTACTCTTAAAACTGCATCCTTTATAGGTAGGTTTTTTTGTAGCTAATAGCCATACATGGGTCTATCATTTAAGAATTTATCCAATCCTTTTGAACCCTGTTATGCTATTGGCCTTCACAGCATAACTTCACAGTGAGTTCCACAGGTTACTTGTACATTGAGTGGGGGGTAAAAAACATCCTTTTTATGTGCTAAACCTTTGCTAGTTAATTTCATAGAGTGCCTTCTAGTTCTATTATTTTGAGAGGGTAAATAACAGTTCCTTATTTACTCCCTACCACTCATGGTGGTTTAACTACCTTACACCCCTTTTAGTCATCTTTTATCTAAGTTGAAAAACCCTAACCTATAGAACCTCTCTTCGTATAGAAGCTGTTCTATGCCTTTGATCAACTTTGTTGCTCTTCCATGCGCTTTCTCCCGTTCTACCATGCCCTTTTTCAGATGGATAAAGCAGAAACAAAACTCTTAATAGCTAGAAATGTGTTTGCCTTAGCACTGCTTAGCATTAACTGTTTTCAATGAACTGTTCATAACACCCCAAGATTTTCCACCCCCCTGAGTGGCAACACCTAATCTGCAGCCCAACATGGTGTATGTATAGTTTTGTTTTTTTCATATGTGGATCACTCTGCAATTATCAGCACTGAATGCCTTGTATTTTATTTATCGGAACACAGTTCTGAGAGATCTGTAACTCTTTGTAGTTCAAGCTATTCCAGGTAAGTCCAAAATATAGCAAACAACTTCAGTGTTGCAGTTCCCAAAGTGAGCTTCCATGCATAAAATATAAAGTGTAAATTGAATGCTTTTACTCTGAGACCCTCAAACTGAATTTGAAATTTTAATCCAGTTTGCAATTAATGCTCTGGTCAGGAAAAAAAGCAGGTGTTGCTGTAATAAAGCTGATTGGAGACATCTAACACCACCTTTGTTTCCCCAAAAGGTGATATGTTCTGTGATGAATGGAAGCTCAATTATCGACCTGTCCCCTCTGATCCGTCGAACGGGTTATTATGAGGCATTTGATGATGAAGATGATGATTTAACTGGCCTCACTCCAGATTTCTACATAAACATTTGTCAACCTCTAAATCCAATCAAAAATGTCAACTGTCCACCTGGAGCAGCTGTGTGCATGGTTCCTGTTGATGGTGATCCCTTAGTAAGTGCAGTAGCTACATGCGTGTAAACTGTCTAGAAGATCGCATTGGTGGGAAAGCTGACAGGCACTGCGGAGTGCACGGTTCAGGCTGTGGCGTCTCCAAAGGATGTTACTTTAGAGGAAGTAGAGTATCTTAAGACTGAGGATAAGATAAATGGCAAGGGATTTCAGGTGGAACACGGGGGAGAACAGACAGATAATGATTCCAGAGTGCCTGTTTCAGTTACCTATAATGTGCCCATTAAGAAGGGTTGCTCTGGGCTGCCATGTGACGGGAAGAGCGGTGTATAAGTATGTTTAAATAAATAAATAAGAATAATAAAAAGAATACATTTAAGTGTCTATATGCTAATGCTAGAAGTCTAAAAAGTAAGATGGGAGAATTAGAGTTTATAGCGCTAAATTAAGATCTAGACACTACAGGCATCACAGAGACCTGGTGGGATGAGGATAACCAATGGGACACTCTAATACCAGGGTACAAGATATATCGAAAGGACAGAGAAGATCGTGTTGGTGGCTCTGTATGTTAAGGGCAGCACTGAGGCAAGTAGAATAAAAATTTTACAGGATGCAAACTGTTCCCTCGAATCCCTATAGATTGAAATTCCAGGTATCAAGCAGAAGAGTATAGCAATGGGGCTATACTATCACCCCCCTGACCAGAATAGAGAGAGTGATTATGTAATGCTAACAGAGATTAAACAGGCTACTAAAACTGGGAACGTAATAATAATGGGTGACTTCAACTACCCCAATATTGATGGGGTGAATGCCGCCTCGGGGCGGGATGTGGAGGTAAATTTCTGGATGGCATAAATGACTGCTTTTTAGAGCAATTGGTTCTGGAATCAACGAGGGGAGGAGCTACTTTAGATCTAGCCCTAAGTGGCACACACGAACTAGTGGAAGGAGTAACTGGCCGATAGCGATCATAATATAATCAAATTTGACATAGTTGCTGGAGGGAGAAAGTTAATTAAAAGTACAGCACTGGCTTTTAATTTTAAAAAGGGAGACTGCCAAAATGAGGAAGCTAGTTAGAAAGAAACTAAAAGGCACAGTTGAAAGGGCTACATGTTTGCAAGAGGCATGGAGGCTGTTGAAAAGCACCATCTTGGAAGCCCAGGTTACATGCATCCCACAAGTTA
Organism: Sphenodon punctatus; assembly: GCA_003113815.1. NCBI lineage: Eukaryota > Metazoa > Chordata > Lepidosauria > Sphenodontia > Sphenodontidae > Sphenodon > Sphenodon punctatus. Next base: position 1,935,936 of record QEPC01002328.1, on the reverse strand, counting down.
AAAAAGGTAGCAGGAGGACTAAACATCTACCACTGTGGCTAAATGGAGACACAAAGGAGGCTATTAGAGAAAAAAAGGCATCCTTTAAGAAATGGAAAGCTAGCCCCAATTCGGAAAATACAAAGGAGCATAAACACTGGCAACGTAACTGTAAGGTGCTAATAAGGCAGGCGAAGAAAAAATTTGAAAGGAGACTTGCTAAAGAGGCAAAAACAAATAATAAAAACCTTTCTCCCCTCCTTGCAGGACAGATGGTCTTAACTGATGGGATGTGTCCCTCCTTCAGGATAGGCCGGATCGACTTGACAGTCTCCTCCTGAGAGAGGGCACACCCATCAACTAGCCCAGTTCTGTTCCTGCCTTGACCGGGGTAGGAAGCAGAATCGAAGGCTCCCACTCTGGGAGCATACGCCTTAGACTTTTTATTTTTGTGTTTCTTNGGGGGGGGGGGGGGACGACACCTTCCCCTGTGTTTCCCCTTCCCAGTTCTTCAGAACCCCTCGGGGGCCCACTTATTGATGGGGGAGCTGCCACACCTGGAGCTTCTCCTACCTGACGGCCTCGGAGCTTGCAGGGAGTTGAGTGCGGCAGGGCGCTCAAACACCAAGGGGGGGACGACACCTTCCCCTGTGTTTCCCCTTCCCAGTTCTTCAGAACCCCTCGGGGGCCCACTTATTGATGGGGGAGCTGCCACACCTGGAGCTTCTCCTACCTGACGGCCTCGGAGCTTGCAGGGAGTTGAGTGCGGCAGGGTGCTCAAACGCCGAGGCGCAGACCGGCCGCTACATTTTCCTGCGCTCAGCCATGATGGCGCGAGCTGGGAGCGGGTTCGCCCCTCCCCCAAGGCAACAGGGAGGCAGGCAGTACAGGCGCAGCGACGCCTACACACACCGTGGCGACCCGCAACACCACCAGGAGGGGGTGAGGGGGGACAACCGGAAAGTAGACCATGCTGCCCCGCAGAGGTTCCCGAGGCTGTCCTTTTATGGCTGGGACAGCAGGTAATAGCCTCTCACCACCTCTTTGAATCGCTCACTGGTGGGGTGTCTTCCCCGAGCTGCCACACCCCCAGGGGGATCTTCATCCCAGGGAACAGCCTGTTCTTCCCCTCCACAGGAAGCAGGCAGAAAGGGGGACTCCCGAGAGGCAGCGCCAGTCCTTAGTCAATGGGCGTGTCCCGCCCCCCCCCCCGAGAGGCGCAGCAATCGGAGATCATCGGGGAGTCATTAACATCAGGTTCCTCCAGGAGCACTTCCTCATCCTCGACCATCTCATTCGATCCATCCTCCTCCCCCTAGACACTGCTCAAGCTGTAGAAAAAGGGGGGCTAAGGGGTCTAGCTCCTCCCGCCCCAAGAAACGCAGGAGACAGTCATAGGACCCACTCCAGTAGATAGAGCGGGGCTTCCACCGCAGAGACCCCCTCTTCCAATAAGGAAGATGGGGAGCTATCCGACCTGCGTTCAGAAGCAGGGGAGGAATCCCCAGGAGGGAGAATTTTTGAGGCTGATCAGTTTAGCAAACTTCATGCCAAGGTGGCAGCGGAGCTGGCCATATCTCTGCCACCCATACCAATAGATCAGCAGGCGACCCATTCTGAGAACAAGAGAGCCTTCCCGAGGGGGTCCTCTCCGTCCCCAGAACTCCTGCTAGCCAATTTCTGTGTGGATACTATTAAGGGGCAATGGGAGCATCCTGCTAGGTTTAAAGGGTCACACAAATTTATCAACAAATTTTACTCGGCCGGAGTCCTCCAAGAGGATCTCCTCACCCTTCCTAAGGTTGATGCAGGGGCAGCAGACCTTTCCAAGGCAGTGGCGCTCCCATCTGAAGGGGATGACTTCCCCAAGGATCCCCTAGATAGGAAGGTGGAGATGTCTCAAAATTTTTCCTTAAGGCTCTCAGCTCTGACTCTCAAAGCTTCGACTGCGGCATCCAGCTTTAGTAGAGTGACCTTCTCATGGGCCAGTGCTCTTGACCAGAAAGTCAAGAAAAAGACAAAGGACAGCTTTAAGAAATTAGCCCTGGCAGCAGCTTTCTCGGCGGATCCAACCCTGGATGCGATTCAGTTAAACGCAAGAGCCATGGCAACCAGCGTGGTGACTCGTCATTCGATCTGGCTCCGACCATGGAAGGTAGACCTCCCATCCAAAGCAGTGTTGACGGGGGCTAAATTGCAGGGCAAGAAGCTGTTTGGGGAGGCCATGGATAACGCCCTTACCACAGAACCATAGAAGAAAAAGGCCCTACCGCTGATACCCACAAAGAGAATGAGTAGAAGCTCCTTTCATCCCAGATCTACTACATGGAACCACCGTGGAAATTGAAGAGAGTTCCACCCAAACAAACATAGGTGGCAATGAGGTCAAAGAGGGGAGACCAGTTCCAACCCAAGAGACCACAACCCAAAAGCAGCCCAAGCCCCAAGCATGACTAGAGGGGGTCTCCACTGACGTCAGAGACATACATCGGGGGCGAGGCTACAGTCCTTTGCAGATCAATGGACCCTTTCGACCACGGACTAGTGGGTGATCGAAATTGTGACCGAAGGCCACGCAATAGAATTTGCCCTTCCACCAAATTTCTATTTTATTTATTTATTTTTAAGCATTTCTTAGTCGCCCCAAATGCCTACAGCATCTCGGGGCGACATACAATTTGATAAAAACAATTAAGTAAAACTTAAACAGGGTTAGGACAAATAAATAAAAATAAGGGTACGGAGGAGCTAAAAACCCCACCCCCCCCAACGGCCTGGGCGAACAGCCAGGTTTTACAAACCCGCCGGAATGTTAAAAGGCTTGGGGCCAGGCAAGCTTCCTCCAGGAGGGAATTCCAAAGACGCGGCCCAGCCACTGAGAATTCCCTCTCCATTGTGGCTCCCCGCTTAACACGGGGACCTCCAAGAAGGCACCCCCGGCAGACCAAAGGAGCCGCTCTGGGGCGTGGACAGCAAGGGGGTCCCTGAGGTACGAGGGGCCGAGACTGTGAAGGGCCTTATAGATCAATACCAGTACCTTGAACCTGGCTTGGCACGCTATTGGCAACCAGTGCAGAGTCTGGAGCACAGGTGTTGTATGCTCCCGACAACCCGTCCTCATCAGGAGCCGGGTCACCGCGTTCTGCAGTAGCTGCAGCCTCCTAACCAGGAACAAGGGCAGCCCTACGTAGAGCGCATTGCAGTAGTCCAGCCTCGAGGTGATGAAGGCATGGATGAGGGAGGCCAGGTCCGGTCCAGAGACGTACGAACGCAGCCTCCGCACCAGATATAACTGGCAGAAGGGGGCCTTCGCCTCCACCTGTCGATCTAGGTGGAGATCTGAGTCCAATATCACCCCTAGACTCCAAACCTGCTGAGCTATAGGAGGGCGAACCCCCCAATCGGGGGGAGGGGGCGGACATCTCCCTCGCTCTCCCCACCACCATCACCTCCATCTTATCGGGGTTGAGCTTCAGTCTGCTCTGCCACATCCACTCTGCCACGGCCTCCAAACACTGGGATAGCAACGAGACAGCAGGGTCTGGGTCAGTAGAAAACGAGAGGTACAGCTGAGTATCAGCAGCATATTGGTGACATCGCACCCCGAACCCTCTCACGACCTTCCCCAAGGGCTGCATGTATACGTTTAAATAATAATGGAGACAGAATGGAAACCTGCGGAACGCCGCAGGACAAGGCACGGGGGCAAGATGTTTTAGCTCCCGACACCACCCGCTGGCTTCTCCCCAAGAGGAATGAGTGGAACCATTCAAGAACAAACCCGTCCAGACCCCCCCCAGGTCACGCATCCATCTCAGCAGCAGCCCGTGGTCCATGGTATCGAAAGCGGCCAAGAGATCTAGCAGGATAAGAAATGTAGAACATCCTGCGTCCATCTCCCGGCGGAGATCGTCGACCAAGGCCACGAACGCTGTCGGTGCCATAGCCGGGACGGAACCTCGATTGAAAAGGGTCTAGGAAACTGATGCCATCTAGATGTGCCTGGAGCTGGATTGCCACTGCCCGCTCAATAACCTTCCCTAAAAAGGGAAGGTTAGAGACCGGTAGGTAGCTGGCGAGTGCATCCACATCCAGTGATGGTTTCTTCAACAGGGGACGTACCACAGCCTCCTTGAGGCTAGGCGACAACTTCCCCTGCCGCAGGGAAGCGTTAACCACTCTTGCCAGCACCGTCCCCAATGTCTCCCTGGAGGCTTTCACCAGCCAGGACAGGCAAGGATCAACTTCACAACTGGTGGCTCTCACAGACCTCAAGACATTCACCGCATCGGCTGGCATCACTTCCTGAAACTTCCCCCACAGAGTTGGACCAGACAGGGTCTCCGTCACCTCGCGCTTTCCACCTACTGCCCCCAACCCAGCATCAACCCTGCACCAAAGGAGCGGTTCCTCCCCTCTCCCCTTTCAAGGGACAGGGAAAAGGCAGACAAGACCCTGAACGCAATCCAACACCTTCTGGATATACGAGCTATAGAACCAGTACCCGTTTCCCAGAGGCACTCTGGGGTGTACTCTTATCTTTTTCACAGTCCCAAAGAAGAATGGAGACATATGGGCCATATTCGACCTCAAACGACTCAACGGGAGGGTCAGGTACCAGAATGGAGACTCTAAACTCCATCACAGCTGCCCTGCAACCCGGTGACTTTCTAGCCTCTATCGACCTACAGGAAGCCTACCTCCACATCGCCAAAAAGTCCGCCCATCGGAAGTACCTGAGATTGGCAATAGGTCACCATTTCCAGTTTCGGGCTCTCCCATTCGGGCTGTCGTCGTCACCCCGAGTGTTCACGAAGGTCCTAGCAGCGCTTGTAGCACATTTGAGGAAGCAGGGCATGCACGTTTATGCATATCTGGATGACATCCTCCTGAAGTCTTCATCAAGGGAACAGAGCAGGACTGACTGACTTCTGACAATCAAGTGCCTAGAAACCCACAGTTTTCTAATAAACAGGAAAAAGAGCTGTCTGAATCCATCCACGTCCATCCTGCACCTGGGAGTTCGGCTGGATACCATCTAGGACTGGATTTTTCTCTGACGAGAGAGTGGACAAGATGCGAATGCTTCTGTCGTGTCTCCAGAGCGAGGGCCTCAGTGGACCTAATGTTCCTTATGCAAGTTCTGGGAAGCATGGTCTCCTGTTTGGAGATGGTAGCGTGGGCCAGGTTTCATCTGTGGCCCCTACAGTGTTTTCCTCCGCCCCTACCGGGAGAAGATCATGAACACCCCCCATGTCCGCCTCATAGTGCCTGACAGAGTGAAACAACAGCTGAGCTGGTGGTCTCACCCAGGATGTCTGGAGCAGGGCCTTCCTTTGAGAGACCCGGAAAGGACTATTATAACAACGGATGCAAGCACACTGGGGTGGGGACCACACTGCAGTTTCAGCTTAACCCAGGGCAGATGGCACGGCAACGAACGGACATGGCATATCAACAGATTGGAGCTGAGAGCAGTTCAACTAGCGTGCCTTTATTTCGCCAGTCACATCTAGGGGTCTCGCCTCCTGATAAGGATGGACAGTACCACAGCCATGGTGTTCATAAATCACCAGGGCGGCTCATGTTCGAAGCCTCTCCAGAAGGAAGCAGTGTTACTGTTCAGCTGGGCAGAGGGTCGAGTACAATCCATAAGGGTTATCCACATCGCGGGGAAGAACAAAACTTCAGCGGACTGGCTGAGGTGACAGGTAACAGATCCGGGAGAGTGGTCCCTCTCCCCAACAGTATTCTCTCTAATTGTGGAAAGATTCAGCGAGCCCTTAATGGATCTGTCTGCGTCCTCAAGCAACACCAAGTTTCGCCTCTTTGTGGCAAGACGAAGAGACCCAAAGGCTCTGGGAATAGATGCCCTGCCACTGACTTGGCCAAGGGGCCTACTAAACGCCTTCTCGTCCATACCAATCCTTCCCTGGGTCCTGCAACACATCCATCGCCAGAGGGCACAGGTGATCCTGGTGATGCCGTTCTGGCCTCGCCAGCCCTGGTTCTCAGAAATTTTCAGCCTAACAACCGCACAACCACTTTGCCTCTCGCCATGGCCGGATCTATTGTCCCAGGGTCCACTACTACATGCTCAGGTGAGAGAACTTGCTCTCATAGCCTGGAGTCTGAACGGCGACAACTAGCTTCCATAGGATACTCCGGCTCGCTGCTGGATACCCTGTTGTCTTCCAGGAGGGAGTCGACTAACAGAATCTACGGGAGAACGTGGGACAAGTTTATGCAGTAGTGCTCCCAACGTCACCAACAACAGCTAGTTATTTGGAAGTCCTCCTCTTCTTACAGGAGGGTCTCGAGAAGGGGCTGAAGGCAAACACTGTAAAGAGACAACTCTCTACTTTAAATAGCATCTTAAGATGTACAGGCCTACCACCTATATCATCACACGCACTGGTCAGAAGGCTTATTAAGGCAGTTGAAGCCCTCTTGTCTCCAGTCCGTCACCGGTTCCCTACCTGGAGACTGAACATTGTATTGGAAGCTTTAACAAAAACCCCTTTTGAAGCATTGGACAAGGTCTCCTTTTTGTCCATTAAGGCTATTTTTGGTAGCAGTCACATCTGCTCTGAGTTTGAGTTTGGGGGGTCTTTCCACTGATCCGGAGCTCTGTATTTTTCACAAGGATAAACTGGTCTTGTGCCCAGACCATCTTACCACCCTAAGGCTGACTCAATCTTTCACAGGGATCAGGAGCTAGTTCTTCCCTCATTTTGTCCCAACCCACAACATCAAAAGGCAAAGTTGTGGCATAATCTGGATGTTTGTAGGGTGGTAAAGATTTACCTCAACAGAACCCGTCCCTTTAGGTTGGCCCCTTCCCTCTTTGTTAATTTCGGGAATAAGAATAGGGGTAAGCGGGTGAACAAATCTTCCCATTCTGGGTGGCTGAAGGCATGCATCACGGAGGCATACAAAGCTAGGGGGGTCCCCGTTCAACAGGGAATTATGGCTCATTCGATTAGGAGTGCACCGACTAACGCTGCATTGTTAGGTAGGGCTCCGTTAGAAGAGATCTGTAGGACAGCCACGTGGGCATTGATACATACCTTTGCCTGTCATAGATTGTTGTCCCTGGCCTCGGCGGAGGCGGTCTTCGGTAGGAGGGTCTTACAGAGGGTTCTCCTAAATTAACACCTGGACTCCACAGAGGGGTTTTGGAGCCTTTATCTTCTGGTGGGAATTCACCCTCCCTGGAGATGTCCTGCTTGCGGACGTCCTATTGGTGAAGACCATCTGTCCTGCGAGGAGAGGAGAATGGGAAATTTCTTACCTGTGATTCCTCCTTCTCCGGACAGATGGTCTTCAGCCCACCCTCTGTGGGATTCCAGGCACCAGAGAATTATGGGGGAGAGGGATAGTTTCCTCCCCCCCCCCCTCTCTCTTAGAGGTTACGTCAGGGACACTTTTAAGCCTGTTCCTGAGTTCTCTTCCCTTGCCCAGTCTCTCGGGGGGGTAATGGGCGGGGAACGTTTGTTACATTTTCCAGTTACTGGTTCTAATAGTTTTCAGTTAGTTTTGTTTTCCTAAGCGGCTATGGCAGTCTCATCATGGGCTAGTTGATGGGCTGTGTCCTCTCTCTGGATGAGGCTGTCAATCAAGTTGATCCTGCCTATCCTGAGGGAGGGACACATCCCATCGGTGAAGACCATCTGTCCTGAGAGGAGGAGAAGGAAAATTCACGGGTAAGAAATTTCCCATTTTCAAGTACATCAGAGGCAAGTAGCCTGCTAGGGAGTCAGTTGGGCCATTAGGTGACCAGGGAGTAAAAGGGGCACTCAGGGAGGACAAGGACATTGCAGAAAAGCTAAACGAGTTCGTTGCTTTGGTCTTCACTGCGGATGATGTTGGGGAGATACCCATGCTAGAATCCTACTTTGTAGGTGATGAATTGGATGAACTGTCACAAATCAGCATGACCCTGGAGGAGGTTCTAGAGCAAATTGACAAGCTTAGTACGAACAGATCACCAGGGCCAGATGGTAATCACCCCAGTTCTGAAGGAATTCAAATGTGAAATTGCAAACCTACTAGTAGTAATTTGTAACCTAATGTTGGCATCTGGCACTGTACCTCTGAAGGCTGGAGGGTGGTAAACGTAACCCCAATATTTAAAAAGGGATCCAGAGGTGATCCTGGAAACTACAGACTTGATGTCTGTGCTGGGCAAACTGGTGGAAACTATAATTAAGAACAGAATCACTGGGCATGTTGATAAACATGGCTTAATGGAAAAGAGTCAGCATGGATTTAGCAAAGGGATGTCATGCCTCACTAATCTCTTAGAATTCTTTGAGGGCGTAAACAAGCATGTGAACAGGGGAGACCCAGCAGATATAGTGTAGCTGGATTTCCAGAAAGCTTTTGATAAGGTCCCACATAAATGACTCTTGAGAAAATTAAAAAGTCATGGGATAGGAGGTAGTGTTTTGCTATGGATTGGTAACTGGTTAAAGAATAGGAAGCAAAGAGTTGGGACTAAATGGCCAGTTCTCACAACGGAGGGATGTAAAAAGTGGTGTCCCCCAAAGATCTGTACTGGGGCCAGTTCTTCTCAATGTATTCATTAATGATCTGGAAAAGGGTGTTAAGAGTGAGGTGATCAAATTTGCAGATGACACGAAGTTATTCCGAGTAGTCAGAATTCCGACTGTGAGGAGCTGCAGCAAGACCTTACAAGACTGGATGGATGCCTGGGCATCTAAATGGCAGATGAGATTTAATGTGGACAAGTGCAAAGTGATGCACGTTGGGAAAAATAATCCAAATTATGAGTACACAATGCTGGGTACTAAGCTAGGAGTTACCACTCAGGAAAAGGATCTGGGGGTGGTTGTGGATAATACACTGAAATCCTCAGTCCTGTGTGCTGCAGTGGTCAAAAAAGGAAAAGAATGTTAGGAATTATTTTCAAGGGAATAGAGAATAAAACTGAGGATGTCATAATGCCTTTATACAAATCAATGGTGCGACCGCACCTTGAATATTGTGTGCAGTTCTGGTCGCCCCATCTAAAAAAAGACATAGCGGAACTAGAAAAGGTACAGAGAAGGGCAACAAAAATGATCCAGGATATGGAACAGCACCCGGATGAGGAGAGGCTTAATAGGTTGGGACTCTTCAGCTTGGAAAAGAGACGGCTGAGAGGAGATATGATAGAGGTCTATAAAATCATGAGTGGTGTGGAACTTGTAAACAGGGAACGGTTATTTACCTTCTCAACTAGTACTAAAACTAGGGGACACTCCATGAAACTCACAGGTGGCAGAGTAAAAACGAACAAAATATTTTTTCACTCAGCGTACAATTAGGTTGTGGAATTTACTGCCAGGGGAGGTGGTCACGGCCAGCAGCATAGCTGAGTTTAAAAGAGGTTTCGGCAAGTTTCTGGAAGATAGTTCCATTAGCAGCTATTAGTCAGATAGGATTGGGGAACAAAACCCTTTACTGTCAGGAGTCTGGGGATGACCCACAGGGAATGGATAGCATGGTGACCTGTTGGGTGCTTCTCCCGGGCCCCTGTGATTGGCCACTGTCCGAGACAGGATGCTGGGCTCGTTGGACCATTGGTCTGACCCGATATGGCACTTACGTTCTTATGATCTTTTGGGATAGCAGGATCCACTGGCATTAAAGGCTTTCCTGTTTCCAGTGATACAGGTATGGCTTGCACTATGGGAGGCATAAGAGGGTAGCCAAGAATATTTTGTGCTTTGCTTGGTGAGGAGTTAATGATTTTGTTTAGTGCAGAAAATAATTTCAGCTGGTGTTGGTTGATAGGATGAAATTATCTTATTACTGTTTATTGCTCAAGTGTCTAAAACAGGAATTGGGAACCGAAAACACAATCCTTTGCCTGCTGAAGTTGGTGGCAGAATTCCCATTGACTTCAATGGTGGAGGATGCAATTGGGACTATGCATGGGGTCAAGTATTTATATCTGTATCTGTGGTTGTGCTTTTTGGTATTTGCGTTTATTTGTTCACTGCATTTCCCCATCATGTGGAAAACATAGTGAACATGGGTCTCTGCATAATGGGTTACTTTGGCACAGCAGTGCAGTGAGGCTCTGCCAGTTTGATAGACCTATAAGGAAAGGAAGATGCAGTCAAAATTAGAGATATGAAAGCCCGGGAAAAAATGAAAAAATTCAGGGGAAATAGTTTCTTCCTGTTTTTTTCCTAGGCCTTTTTTTGTTCTGAAAAATTGGGAAAATTGAAAATAGGGAAAAAAACAAACCCTCATGAAATATGTTTTTTGAATTATGAATAAATAAGACATGGTATTCTTGTATTGCTACCCTTTACTCCCCTCAAAAGTCTTCTAAGTAATAACTATGTAATAGGAAGACTTTATGTAACACAGTTAGACTATCTCTGTATCAGAAGATCATTACAATTCTTATACACCTAGGACAAACAGTACAGTACAACTCTAAAATGCAAGAGCAAGATGCATTTCAGCCCATTCAGAACATGTTCGGGTATTTGGTCCACAAATGCAGTCTGGGACTCTGCCAAGCATGTCCCTCCTGCTACATGGTGGTAAGGCCTTTGCACGAGTCAGCCTCTGGCTCCTCTTGCTTCTCGCCTGCTTCAGATTCCTCCATCTTCTGCAGCATGTGAAAAAAACTGGTTTCTGTTTGGAAATACTGGGTAATTTCAGACGTGGTGGGCCCAGAGGCCCGCCACGCTGAACCACGGACCGGGATCTGTTTTGGATCCCGGTCACGAATCAATCCGGCCGCCCTTTAGACGTGCCGGTCTGATTCCTACAGGGGATCGGGGAGGGGGTGGGGCTGTGTGGCACGACGTGTGGCTGCACAGCCCCATCCCCTCTGCGCTCCTCCGGCTGCCCACCTTCTGGGAGACGGGTGGCTGCTGCGCCCAGTCCCGCCACTGCGCCTAGTCCCATCCCACGGTCTCGGCCACAATCCGTGATGGACCGAGGTAACAGAAGTTACTTTTGGCCCATCCTGGATCGTGGCCAATCTAACCACGGTTCTGGACCTCCGGCCAGCCAGAGATCCAGAACCTTGGTTAGATTTGACCTTGGTTAAATTCACCGTGGTGAACATCTGGTGGGGACCGCTCAGATGTTATGGTGATCACGGCCACCACAGGGGATTCACTGTGGTTGACTGATCTTGTAACGTCTGAAATTACTCAGAAAATGAGACTGATTAGACAAAGTTTCATGTGGCAAAATTTTTATTCAATGAGTCTTGGGTCTCTCCGCCCCCCCCCCTTTTTTTTTCTCTCAGATCTTTTTCTAAAAATGAGTGCTTTCTGTATCTGCTTGACACCGTGGAGGAGACTAAGTTCAGATTCCATAATAAATTTGTTTTACTATAATGTTGATGGTTCCTTCTATTTTCAACTTTAATTTTTGCCTGCTTCTCATATACTGGCAAAACCTAAGAGATGCTAGAGTTCAGCAACTTGTAGCTCCATTTGTAACAAAAATTAAAAACATTTTAAAGTAAAAATTAGTAAATTTGTCATTATTGTCTGAATAAACTATACTTTTAAATTTAATATACCAAACATGATAATTTCATGAGCAAACGAAGTTATACACAATACATTTTATGTTCTTAAAGTAGCAATGTGAATTTAGATCTGTAAAGGGTGCTAAGAAAATAAGTTTTGCATATATTTCAATTTCCCCCCAAATTTCCGTTTTTCCCCAGGAAAAAAACAGGTTTCTTCCATAGCTTCAAAATTTCTCAAAATTTTACATCTCTAGTCAAATGTTACTGCTAAGTCTGCTACCAATTTTAAGAAGGGCAGTACTGGTTTGGGGCAAGGTGGGACAATACAGCTAGTTTGGTGGAGAGTTTGTTAGCTTGGGGAGAATAGAATGGAGCATGGTTCTGGCTTGGGGATTGCTGGCTTGAACGGAAAATGAGGCATACAGCTGTCTTGGGAGAGGGGGAGAATGGAACATGGGACTGGCTTGAGGAGCAGAATGGACATCTGACATGCTGGTTTAAGGAATGGGACATGAGACTGGCTCGGAGGAATTTTCTGGCTTAGGGAGGGGGAATGGGGCATGGTTCTGCCTTGGGGAGTGGCTTCTGGCTCAGAGGGGAGTTTTATTGGCTTGTGGAAAGTTGGATTCCTAGATGGGAATGGGGCATCGGGCTAGCTCAGTGTGGGAGGGCTTCCTACCTTGCCCAAGTGGGCTTGGGGAAGGCAGGAATGATGCTGCCAAGGACTCGCCATTTCTCCCTGGCTGGATTCTGCAGGGCTGGGCCTGGCTGGAGTGTGTTTCCAGAAGCTAGGGAGAGTTTGCAACCGGCTCCCCAAGTTGGCAGCTAAGTTGAGAACCACAGAGCAGCCCATGTGCTGAGGTTTTGAGGGTCCAGTTTGAGATCTTGGATATTACGTTTTTCAGGAAATATTGGATTCACTCGAAACCTTAATAAACAGACCTACTATTCTTGTTTCAGATATGGAAGACAGACATGTTTTTTTCTGGTTTATTTGTGTTTGTCAAAACCCAAATGTGCAACCCTAATTGTACCCTTAGTATGCTAAACTGCAATTAAATGCAAAGTAACTAATGTGTTTCTTGATGCACACTAATAAAGTCTTGGTGACTCATAAACCAACAAGTGCTAGTCTCATGAAATTGATACTTCACCACAGAAGGAAGCCAGGGTTGTTGGAAATTTCTCCTGCTGCTTTTTCTGAATATATTGAAACTTGTTCAAACTTGTGATTTTCATTTTTTCTAAAGGTTTTGGTCAATCAGAATTGCGATTCTTACCCACTCACCCCCCTCTTTTTTTAAAAGAGGAAAAAGCCCTACTTACTGTCTTTTCATAAAAATTTGACTAGAATGAAAACTGAAACTGCCATGCTGTTTGGCAGAGTTGTTCTGTTTTGATCTTGTATATAAAGGATGTGGAAAGGGTAGAGCTGTTCTTCACACATCTCTTGTTATTGATTTGGAGCTTCTGTGTTACCAACACCCATTGAAGGAGAGCAGCTGTTTCTTATAGGGCAGAATTTCAGGGGTGCTCATTTAAATTGGAACAACGGTTACTCAGCCTATGCAGAACAAGTCCCTTGTGTTTTACCTGATCTTAATTATTTCTTTTTTAGGATATTGGTCGTATCACTGGACCTCCAAAGATAAATTCTGCTCTGAATGAAGTCTATATCACTTTTAACAGCACCACTCCTTGCAAAGCTGATAAAAGTCTCAACTACACTTCTCTTATTGTATTTCATTGTAACAGAGGTACAAATCTGGTAAGAGAGCTTTATTTCTCAGTAAGGGCAACGAGGCATTTGGCTCATGGTGATAGATGGTAGCTATAATAGCTGTACTGGAAAATAGGTAGTGAACGATCTATGCCACTGTTGATCTTAAATATTTTTTAAAAAATAAAAGCAATTAAAATGCAACAAAGCTCTCTCCTTTTTAAAAATAAAATTCATGAGATTTCTTGTTCTTGGAAGACACACCCTATGCAAAGGAATAATCCTGCATTCTCCTCTTACCTCCTTCTCCTCCTCCGCTGGGTAGCTCTGCTGCTGGCCGATAGGTGGCAGATGTCTGTAAACTTGCTTTGCGCATGCGTCAGGAGCTACCCGGGACTCTCCAGTTGCATTCATCTGCCTCGGCCGGTAGGACGCTCATCGCGGCAGCTCCGTTGTTCCCTGCAGATTCAAGCAGCCAGTTAGCTTTTCAGGGTACGTGACGGCTATCAGGATAGTTTCCCTTACAAAAACAGTGCTTAAAAAAGAAAAGAAAAAGAGAGAGCCTCCGCAGCCATAATCACCGCTCCAGGGCGGCTCGACCGTGCCTGTGAGCTGGGACATTACTGTAGGAGAGCCGGTCTCTCTGGGAAGTGATCTTGATAGCTGCAGGGCTGCGCGGCAGTGCCTGTGAGCTAAAACTAATTTTAAAATGTTGATGAGGGCTAATCCCCTCAGGAGAGATTGTTTCAGGGCTCCGGGACAGCGCGGCTATGCCTGTGAGCTAAAGCTCATTGAAAATGCATTGATAAGGGCTACTCCCCTCAGGAGAGATTGTTTTAGAACTCCTGTGCCTGTGAGCTAAAACTACTTTAAAAAGTGTTGATGAGAGCTAAAGAGCTCCTGCTGGGCTATAATCATTAAGGGCACTAAAGACCCTAGGCAGGATACTCAGGGACAGCACTGCTGGGCCTCAGAGTACTCCCCAGCTATTTGCTTCCACGTGGAGGGGCCCCCTTCTGGGCTCAGGCAGCAAGCATGAAGCCCTTTTCTCCCCAGCAACAGCATCCACGTGCGATATCCAGACAGGGTGGAGACAAGGCTGTACTCCTACCCAGCTCTTGTTAACCCCTGAGTCCCTGGCTTAAAAGCCCTTCTTACTCTCTTGGCAGGTAATAGCCACGAGTTCTGGACAACCCCTTCTAGGGGACTCCTCTGCTACAGATCCTGGCTACCGTGGGGGGGCTCACAGGAATATTGGCAAAGCCAAAAGGCAAGAGAAAAGCCTCTAATAAATCCAGGGAAGCCACTTCAGGTGCTCCCAGAAAGAAATCCAAACCACCACCAGAGGGCCCCCTGGGTTCACTGATAGTCCATTCCTCTGCAGAGAGTGATCCGGAGGGATCATTCTGGCTCCCTCTGGTCAAAACCTCAGTGAGACTGACATCTACTCTGACTCTGACCATGCCCTCTCTGAACTAGAGGAAGGGGAATGGATTGAGCAAGCCCCTGACTCCAAGTTGTTAAAACACTACAGTTGCAGAAAAAATCCTCAAAACCTGTCAATATATTCCTTCCGTTCACGGCAAGGACCAGGGGGTTCCCCTACAAGGCTTTCGGAAAGCTTGTGCTAGAGGAGTGGAAGCATCCAGACAAGGGGTTCAAAATGAACAAGACTCAGGATACCCTTTACTCCTTCTAGGAGGAAGGCCCCCCCTGTTCAGATTCCCTAAGGTAGACGCAGGGGCTGCCTCTCTAGCTAGGCATACCGTTTTCCCCACTGAGGGGGACTGCCACCCTCGGGATAATACAGACAGCGCCATTGA
>QEPC01002328.1:1857590-1917044 GCA_003113815.1 Sphenodon punctatus | reverse complement strand
TTCTTTTACATAAATTGTTGCTTTAAGTTCTGTTATTAGATAAGAATACCTTCCAGGAGCACTCGGCTATATTACAAACTGGAGAGTCCCGGGTAGCTCCTGACGCATGCGCAAAGCAAGTTTACAGACATCTGCCACCTATCGGCCAGCAGCAGAGCTACCCAGCGGAGGAGGATCAGGAGAGTAAGAGAGAGAGGAATTCACAAAGGTAGGTAACCAATTCTCCTTTTTATGGTCTGAGAAATCCTATCCTTTATTCAATTGTGTGTGTATATTGTTGAGAGACAAAGTGGTTCAAATGGTATCTTATATTGTACCAGCTGTTGGTGGTGGAAATAAGCAAACTTTCGGGCCACATAGGGCCCTTCCTCAGGCATGTAGCATAGCCAGTAAAAACAGTATTTCCACCAACAGTTTGTCCAGTAAAAGATATCATTGGAACCAACAGGGCGACCACGCTCTATCTCTGGATTGTATATTGTTGGACATACTGATGACAAGCTTTTCAGGTTCCAGGGGGCCCGAAACTCCCACTGCCTTAGCTAGCAAAAGGTAACTTATTAACTGGAAAGTTAGCATCCGCAGTGCTAAAAGCAAGTTGTTTTAGACACTTTCACACAAAACCCTGGTCATGCAACAGCTGGTCAAATAAGCAGTGCTCAAGCTGCTATTTTTCTATGTTATGTGATACCACAGTGTGCATTTGGAAGGGAGTATAGAATGTCCCTATTAGAACAGTTCTGACTGGAGTTGGTAGCTATTGGTGGCCTGAGAGTTGCTCCTTCCTACTCAGTTCTCTTGCACGTAGGGACATTGTGCCAAGTAGCCATTTGCTCAAATAGTAGAGATTTCAAATGAACATAAACCAGAGGAAGGGCTGAGTGGTAGTTGACCAATCTATTCCCAAAATGCCCTTGGATGATTCTAACACACTTTTGTTCCTATAAGGTATATTCTTCCATGACTCAAAACCAGAGATTGTTAATACTGGGTTAGGAATGGCAATTAAAATGTGCATATCCTTCCTCAGCCAGCTTGCAGTTCAGGTTTATGTCTAACACAGTAGATGTTCAACACATGTTCATACCAGGAGAACACTAGGTGTCACTGCTGTCCTGTAAAATGATCATCTTCAGTGTTAATATTATATTGACCTCATTGCATAAGTGGGTTGTGAATCTTATGTAGCTTTCTATATTTGATAATAAGTAGAATCTGAAAGTTTCCAGAGATTGAAGCATTAATAGTTCAAGAACGTCAACTCTGTCTTTTTTCCCATTTTGCAGTAATCTAAAAATAATAGGGCAAAATCTAGGAGAGATTCTGGCCTAACGTCCAAGGCCCTGTTACATGGCAAAAATATTGCAGCCCTTATGTGGTGTAAGAGTGATTGTTCACAAATTGTGCACTGATAGGGCACTCACTACTGTTAACAATGCAAGGACAGTTATGTCAACTACAGACAAGCAGAAGGGCCCAGCTTGCTGGCTTAACTTTATTCATTTTCCGGTTCTATTTCCATGCCGGTAGATGAGGATAATGTGGAATAGGTAGAGCTGTAATGGTTTTGATTTGCACTAAGATCTGATATCTCTGTGGATTTGCATGCCATAGGCAAGGATTTCTTAACCCTCTGTTCAGATGTTAATCAAATTAATCTTAATATATATAGATATAGAGTTTTTTCTCTGTGCTTTTTGGCAACAGGGTCAGCCGAAGATGATCAGGAAACTGGACTGCAGCTATGTGTTTGAGTGGAGCACTCCAATTGTATGCCCTGATACGGTCAAATTTTCGGGCTGTTCGGTGACTGATGACCAACTACACTACACTTTTAACTTATCCAGCCTTTCTGGAAACCTGTATAAGGTAACATTCCAACAGTGATGGCCATAATATTTTTCTCAGTAGGTGGAAATGTTATGCTTTGAAACCAAATAATTGTGTAAAAATCAAACATGTAAATTTCCAAAAGTCAAGTTGGAGAGGCATAGACGCTGCTCCTCTCCCAACTGCAGCTGCTGTTAGGGACCTTCTGCAGCCCCATTACAGCGTTCCAAGAATGAAAATTAAAACCACTCTTGGTACCTTTCTCCCCCTTCGCTTGTATGTATTCACATTAGTCTTGCAAAATGCTAGCGATCTAGGATATTTATTTACTCATTCATGGGAAATAGTCTTACCTCAAGTTATTATGAAAAGAGTAGGTGTGAGGCACAAACCAATCAATTCGTTTAAGTTTGTGAGTTTTTAAAAAAAACAACAGACACACAAAATCTTACACCAAGGTATGGTATGATTTTCCAATATGCCTGTTAGAGGTTTTTTCCTTAGCCTTGACTCTTTAATATTCTGACAGTGGCATCCAAATATTGTGCAGGATTGGGTGCTGACACATCCATCTAGCAAGTTGTCACCACCTGGATGCATGTAGTCTTGTTTTTAAGGGGTACACCTGCTCCTGTGTTTGCTGCATGGTAAAGTAGCTATGCTCCACTCACACTTGCATCCCTGGATGTAACCCTATGTGCATTTTACAAGCTTCTGGGAGCAGTGCACTTTGGGATGTTTGTCTTGGGTGCATTGCTAGTGTGGCATACTACTACTACTTATCTCTTCTATAACAGTACTAGTCGTACGCAGCGCTAACTCCTCATGGGTGGCAAGGTGCACACATAGTAGGTATGTGCAGGCACATAATGACAGCCACAGCCAGATCTCTCTCCCCTTCTCCCTCCACCCCAAAACGCTTTATTTTGAAGTGGTTGCCCATTTGACAATGTGTACCTGGGCATGGCTGCATGGTCTTTTTGTCTGGTGAGGTTGGGAGCCCCACATGAAAGGCACACAGAGGTACATTGATTTGATTCATCCATTCGTTGACTTTTATTGTATAGCCAAAGGCTTTTGACAGTGTAAAAAATAAATAAAAAACACAAGAATACATGATACGCATACAGAAAACCACCTAAGCAATACAGTCTATAAATTCCTAAACACTATTTAGAAATAGTCATAGCTCCATGACAAATTTTTCTATAGCGGCAGAGCATAACATCCGTGCTGTCAGAATCAGGCCTTAGGTCAATACCACGCACCTCCCACAATTTTATGACTAACTTCCACAAGGACCCCAGTCGTCCTCTACATCGCCCGGCAACTCAGTTAATTCCTATATCTCAACCAGTTCCATACCAAGTGAAGCTAGAGGAAACCCCGCTGCTTTAGGATTCACTAAAACAGCACTAGCATAGGCAGCCACAGCTCTAGTTGTAGCATTATCATTAGGGCTCAGCAGCCTGACATTAGCTTTAGATTGTAGCTCCAAGAGAATTTCCCCCAAATATTTCAACGTAAACCCATCAAAGTGGGGCATCTAGAGGTACAGTGTGTCATTTTGCCTATTAGTAGCCTTCTACATTAGAGTTCTCAAATATGTAGAAAGCAAATATGTAGAAAGCAAAATGGTGCCCAGTTCTTATCTCTGGTCACTGAAGAAAGGACAAGAGATGATGGGCTTCAATTTAGGGAGAAAACCTGAGGTAAACATAGGAAGAATGGCCTACTAACCAGGACAGTTAGGCAGTGGAATAATTTGTAAAGGGAGGTTGTGGAGGCCCCGTTACTGGATGCCTTTTAAAAATAGCTCTGATGGACATCTCGCATGGACCGTGTAGGTACTGGGAATCCTGCTTAATGGCAGGATTTAACTTATCCAGCCTTTCTGGATGAAGGTAACATTCAAAGCAAACACAAAAAATGGTATCCGCAAACCTAAGTCAAAATTTCAGATATCCCAGTTAAGGTCTCTGAAAATGTCTTTTATAAGTTAACATTTATTGAAAAACAAAGAAAATTTTTGGTGGTGATTGAAGGCAAAAACCAAACAATGTACATCATATATATCCATAAACAAAGTCATGAGACTTGAAAAGTAAAGTCCAAGCTGAATACATAATAATAGTAACAAGCTTCCTCAGGGCTTCATGAATCTCTTAATAGATAGCTTGACTACTTGTTCCAACTTAACAATCATTGAAGAAAAAAGGGGGAAGACTTCAACAAACTATCAATCCCCAAACTGTAATTGACTTGTAAAGTTGGGGTATGTGTGGTGTTGGCCTCCAGCTTTGGGACTGATAGTTTATGGATGTCTTCCCTCTTTTTTGTTCAGTGATTAAGTTGGAACAAGTAGTCAAGCTATCTATGAAGAGCTTTCTCAGGGCTACATGAATCTAACTTGAAACGTGTTGGCTTGGTTACTGTTACTATGTATTCAGCTTGGACTTCAAGTCTTATGACTTCATTGGTTTTGGATATATATGATATGCACATGTTTTGGTTTTTGACTTGTTTCATCACCAAAAAGTTTCATTGTTTCAATAAATGTTACCTTACACAAGACATTTTCACAGACCTTCACTGGGATATTTCTACGGTAGCATTTCAACAGTGATGGCCATAATTAAGGGGGCTGGACTAGATAATTCCGAGGATTCTTCTAGTTCTGTGATGATTGACTTCTGTGTAGTTGGGGGTGGCAAGTGGGTTTGGGTTCTCTGGGTTTCTCTGAAGTCTAGTTAGTGGCAGGTATTTTGCACTGGCTGGATGGCATAGTTCAATAAGCTTCACTAAAACTGGGCAGCATCACACCACAAATTAAAATGAAGTGTCACAAAATGGTGCCTTTCTTTCAAACATAAAAGTCGGGAGGTGGGCTTGATGGGTCATAGAATAGTGGGGAAGCAAAAAGAGCGTGGTCATTCTTGTTCCACATCTTGGATCATTGGGGTGTCCAAAAGCAACAAGAGAGCATCTACGCTTTGCACTTGTGCATAACAGGAAAATTCAGGGCAATTGCATCAGGTTTCGGGGGGGGGGGGGAGGGTGGACTGACGTGGGGATTGTACATAGCTGGATGGATCCATGTTTTCATTCAAAAACATGCAAGTCTAGATAACTTAACAAAGGAGTTGCCAGACTTAAGATTTATTATTCCATTTATTTATTACATTTTTATCTCACCCTTCTCCAAAGACTCAGGGCAGCTTACAACATCAAAAATATAAAATACATTAAAATCCCTTAAAACACCAACCCCATCCCACCCCACTCTGCCCTTTATCCCCACCTGCCACCCACCAATCTTCCTCCCCAAATCCCTCGACCCAATCCCACCCAACCCTATTCCTCTCTGCCAAATGCCTGGTCAGACAAAAAGGTCTTGCATCTCCTCCGGAAGATGAAAAGGCTCGGGCTTAGGCTGACCTCCATGAACTAGATCCGGGTGTTGGCCTCAGGAGATGTAGTTGGATGCCTCCAGCTGGCTATGGTGCTTCAGTCCTGGGCCCCTCTCACTGACTCCTACCTCTAGAGCACCTTGGCAGCTGGTCTCAGGAGTGGAATGGAGCACCCCACAGCAGAGGGACTCTCCTTGCAGTCTCCTCCCCAGAGACCGCTTCCTGGTCCTGCTCTCCTCCCCAGAGCAGACCACCATGGGACTGGTCCCCCCCCCCCCCCCCCACATAGTGACGTGTTGGAGACTAGTTCATGATCCACCAGGGGATCTCGGTCTACCTCTTTGCCACCCTTATGTAACATGTGAAATCCTCCTTGGTGTAGACAGAGCTTGGGTAACTTCCCTAAAATATTATTGGGTGCATAATATTATTTTCTACCATTTGATAATGCTATTGAATATCCACACAGGTCTCTTCTGGGTCCAACAGTTACCATGTTGGTTTGTGCAGTGAAGCAGCAAATGTACCCCAGGGAAAATGTAAAAATGGAGCAGTGTGCTTGGTCTCGGGCAACAGTGCTTTTTCCTTTGGAAATGTGAACAAAATGAAAATGGACTACAGGCATCAAGATGAAACTGTTATTTTGCAGTACACAGGAGGTGATTCATGTCCTCCAGGTGAGGGTCTCTAAATGAACGTCCTTCACATTCTAAGTGAATTGATGCCATTGGAAAGGGGGGGAGTAGCTGGAAAACTGCCAGTGAAGCAGAGAGGTGTGGGGAACAGTAAGAATCAATCCTGGCTCTTGTTTAAACTTAGTGACATCACTTCAGAACTAGCCTTATGATCTATTAAACCTCGTTCATTCCAGAAGTCAATGTTTATCTAAGCAAAACAGTCTCTTCAGCAGACTTCCCACTCTAAAGCAGCTAAAGGTTGGCCCTGGTTGCTTAACTGAAGAATGGGAAAGAGTTCAGTCTTGAAGTGATGCATAGCAATCTTTCTAAGTTAACACTGGGACTGGTGAGACTTCAGGGAGTGGGATGAAATAAGCAACTTTCCACCTGGTGCCCTGGTATTGTACTTGGCACGTAAAGATTGTATTACTTATGGCTGTTGTCTTCGTTCGTAGTGACTGAAAGTGGTGAACTGTGTGTTTTCCCTTTCAAATACAATAAGAAGAGCTATGAGGAATGTATTAAGGAAGGAAGGCAGTCATGGTGTGCCACTACTGAGGACTATGACAGAGACCAAAAAAAGGTCTCTTGTGGAAACGGTAAGCAAGGACTTTACTTAACCAGATGGGAAATGGCATGCATGTTCTGAACACCAGGCTATTGGGCGTTAACTAATTTGATGTTGGCCCACTTGGGTCTGGTTCAAGCCCTGGCGGGGTGGTTAGCCGGACTGGAAATGTGGACCTGTCTTGTTCTGGGCCCACAGTTCGGTCCCGTGAGCCACCCAGGTGGGCCAGTGTGTGCCGAACCAGGCAGGTGCATCTGTTTTTGCGCCTACCTGGCCCAGTGTAGGGCCTTGCCATGGCTGCTGTCGTGGGGGTGGGGTGCCGGCTGCAGTGCAGGGGTGGAGCCGGCCAGCCACACATCATTCCCTGTCTCCCCTCCCTGGCCAGGTCAGGCTGGTGGAACATTAGTTTCCATCCCCCGCCCAGGGTGGAATGGCAACTGCCTGTCACATTAGTGACAACCCTAACCCATTGTAATGTTGCTTAACATCACTGGGCTGGAACCCTAGTAACGTGGCAGAATCCTACATGAGAATTGAGCCCATTTTATGTAACCGTGATTTTTATTGCTCTCTTGGAGTTAGATTGCACTGATTTCTCTCCTCCTGAGAATATTGGTGTAGAAAACATGCCATAAAACTGTGTTCAGGTCTGTTAATTGATGGAGTTTAGTCTTCAGAATATCCTTAGAGGGAGGAAATGAGTTTTGTGCAATGTCACCCTAATGCTATGCAAAAGTAACAGCCCATGAAAATGATTTGTTTGGTTTTGGACAGAACACAATGTGCATATGTTTGTGCCAGAAACTAAAGCTCAGATCTGTTTACTCTTATAGCATAGCTTCTTTCCACAAGTGTGACATAGCTACTAGGCTTCAGAGATGGCATGTGAATTAGCAATGATTAAAAAAAAAATCACAGGTTTTTAATGTTTCTCCTCAACAGTAACTGGGCATCGAGAAGCTACAATTGTTTTCAAATGTGATGAGAATGCTGGCCCTGTAAGCCCTCTGCTCTTGAGCGAGACTCAGGGCTGTGCTGTGACGTTCGAATGGAAAACGCAAGCTGTTTGTCCTCCAAGGAAAATGGAATGCAAGTTCATCCAGAAGCACAAAACCTATGATTTGCGAGTTCTTTCCTCGCTAACAGGGTCTTGGAGCTTTGTCCATAATGACATCTCGTGAGTCTCTTGTTAGATTGCCGCTTATAACCACAGGATTAGCACCAGATTTGTAGGGCAGCCTTTTTTTTTTTTTTGCGCTGTTACATGTCTAAAACTGCAACTTCAGTGTAGAGATCCGTGGTCCAACCCAGCCAGATGTAGATGTGCTCTCTGCCTGAGCCCTTCCCGGATGAAATGGGTTCTCCAGTCAGGGAAGCTCCTCATAGAGCACTGTCATATCGGGGGACCCTCCTCCCCCCAAAAAGGGGCAGGGCTACATTGGAAGAGGGAGCAGAGTGTCCTTACTCTTGCACATTTCAAAGCACCCATATGTCATGATGTACCATGGGGTGGGGGGGGTATGGGCTGCCCTGTCTAAAGCAGGGCTGGGCCCAGAAGAGCTTGCGAAGCTCTGCTTCAAAAAACTCTGCATGATTCTATTCATTCTCCATCGTTCCGGCAAGATGTGGAGAGGAACACGTGTCCGCTCTTTAGCAGGAGTGCTCCTATGCTACAGGAGCTGTGAGGGCACCCTGGTACTGCTGGGTTCTTCCCTGCTAGGCCTCTGTCGACAGAGCGCTCCCTGCTTGCCAGTCAGCTGCACTCCCAGCTGGAAAGAGACTGGGATTGCTGCCAGTCGAGTGGGGGCAGCCCCTCCATCCACTGTGGTGTAGATGTACATTTTAATTTTGGTTTTTTCCCCCTCTCAATACATGTACCCATTTTTATATCATTGTAACCTCCCTGAGCCTGCTTTGCAGGATCAGTGGGATAGAAAACTTAAAATTAACTTTAAAAAAAATAAACAAGAGAATTTAGTGCAAAGAGCCTGGGCACCTCAGTTTACTACAGGACAGTTATTCTTAGCTAAGGAGAAACTTTCTGTCCGTAGGACTGGAAAATAGGGTGAGCCATTATAATCGCTGCCAGTCTAGTAGTGTGTATTCTTAGAAGTGTATCAAATCAGACCTCGCGTTTTAATCCTCTTTTCTTGCCTCTTAATGTAGGTATTACATAAATCTGTGCCAGAGAATATATGATGGGCCCACAGGCTGCCCTGAAAGAGCCAGTATTTGCAGAAAAAGTCAAAGTGGAAAGGTCGAGGCTCTAGGACTTGTACACACACAGAAACTGAATGTGACAGGTACAATAAGTCTTCTGGATCTTTACCTCAGTAGAGAACTGCAGTTTGAATGAGTTCTAATCTGGGTGGGGCGGTTGGTATGGGAAGCCCTGACCTGAAAGCCCTGTGCTTGCTACTGCTACCACCACTCCTGTGTGACTTTGGGAGCCCTGCACATACTGTCAGGATTGGCAGTGAGAGGCAGGGCTCTTGCCCAATTTGCCCCTGTCTGTTCTAAGGCTGACCTCATTTATATTCTAACCTCCATTTTCTTATACAAAAGTTTTCAGTAAACTTTTTAATTAGTTCTTCAGCTGCCTGCCTGCATATATTCAAAACTTGTCATAAAGTTTGTCAAAAAATGATTGGAAGAACTTGCTACAGCATTTTTATTTGCAGCAAGCAAAGCATTTGTTCTCTATTTGAAGTTAAGCTTTAGCTAGAGGTTCATATATATAGATGGTTTGACTTGGGGTTGGTTATTTGAGTGTGTAAAAAGCACAAAATGTCATTATCCTATGAATAATTTATATATATTTTTTATAAGTAGAGGGATAGTCTGTTTTAATGGAAATGCTTTTGATGGGGCAATGGATGCAAAAGTGAATGGTGGTTGATGGATGAAATTAATTGTGTGCTAAGGTGATGGACCAACTGTCCATTGCTATTTGGCTTGCCTGTCCCCTAAATCTTGGATCTTAATTATCCTCCTTCAGCATTTACAAAATCTAAAAGATTTTGAGTGACTTAATGGTTCTTTGTTTCAGATGATAAAGTCCTTGTTGTTTATTCCAATGGACATGAGTGCTCATCGAAAAACAAGAAAGCTACCACCATCATAGAACTGAAATGTGCCAAGACAGTTGGCATGCCTACACTTGATAGGTGAGTAAAAGGGACTAGCTATTAACTGACCATCATAGCTTCCTGAATTAAGAACTTGGATGAACGTCGGCCTCCTATTACACCTTCATCCGAGGATTTAAGTGCTGTATGAATACTAACCTTGTGGTACTAAGGTTACCAGTGCTAAAGAGGCTTGAGAGACAGAACAGAAGTGTTGGCTAGCTACAAGTTTCTGAAAGGGGCTTCAGTGTGTAATGGGAGAAATGTGAAACCGAGTGAATATGGAGCCATAAATTGTGGCTTGGGCCTATTTGTGAATTAAATGTTTCTCCAGCATAGAAAAAGTGCCATATAACACAAACCTGGTGCTCTGTGCAGGTTTATTGTATCTTCGTTTGGCTGCTTACCACTGCTGGACAAAATACTGGATGAAATGGACACTAGCTTTGGTCCCATACTGCAATTTCTGTGTGGGACCTGATCTTATTGTTGCAGCTAAATGAAGAGTATAACTGGGCAGGGTCCCTGAGGTGCAAGTGTCACAGGGTCTAGCCCTGGGAGTCGGCTCCAATGTGATATTTATTTTATACAGTGCTCCATCCTCAACCATTATATACCAGGGGTGGGGAACCTCAGGCCTGGTGGCCAAATGCCGGCCACACCTTGTTTTCATGTGGCCCCTTTCCACTTCCTTGATCCAGTCACTGGAAAACTGAGCTCAAGGGCCATGGCACAGATCCATGACCTAGGTCCTCCTTTCCTTGAGCGCATCCCTTAAGCATCTCCCACCCCAACTTCTGTGCAGCCCTCAGAGCTTGTGCAAGCTTTCAAAGTAACCCCAGGGAGGAAAAAGATTCCCCACCCTGATCCTACACAGGCTTTCTCTTACTCACCCAGGTAACAGCCCTCTGGCTCTTGCTTTCACACCCATACCCCTCACACACACACACACACACACACACACCCCTCTGTCCAGGGACGTTCCTTCCTTCCTTCTTTCCTGAAGCCAGGCTTCCCAGGCTGCCAGCTGGCCCAACCCTTGTAGATAAAGTTCCTTTCTCGCTCCTGTCTCACTAGGAATCCCTCGCCATCTCCAGTTCCCTATGACTCCCTCCTGTGAGCCTAGGCTGCTTTGGACTGGCTCGGCTACACCCTACGACAGCTGGGCGCTATTAACTCCACTATAGGCTCTCATTCTCTTTAAAGGGTCAGGCATGCAGGAACCTGCCCCTGTACATATTTTCCATTGTCAGAAGATGGGGCTACATTAAAGTAGACCCAGTTTATCTCTCCTATACTGGGGTGCAGCAGGTGCCTGCCCAATATCTAAAAGAGTTCAGTACCGGTGTCGCAGTGTACAATTGCTATTACCTTTAGTACAACTAATCCTCTATTTTCATCATAGCGTAACACATACATATAAGTGGGTCCCCTCTTGGGTTCTCCCTTATCCATGACTTCACAGTTCAGTTTTACAAATCAAATAACACCTCATACATCTAGGTTTCACAAATCAAATCATACCACCTCCTATTTTTAGTGGATTTTAACCCTCCTTAGCAGACTCTCTTAACATCTTGTTGAGATTCAAACCCCAGTTCTGTCCATTCTGTGAGACCCCTTATCTCTAAAAGGCGTGGGAACCGGGCCACCCAACTTTTTTCCCAGTCCTTGGGACCCTTGGCTGTGGGCCTCCCACCCACCAAGTTGTTCCATCAGCTGTTACATTCTTCCATATCCTTTCCTCAGAACTCTTTTATTCCTCGTTAACAATAATGCCTTTATTTTCACCTGTTCCTCACCTTTTAACCCTTTTTATTCTGCTTGGCCCCTTCCTACTGTGATCCCCATTTATGTGCCCAGAAAGTCTGTTTACTGCCTGCATTTCCCACCAGATGTAGCCGCGTTGTGTTCGGGTGGGGTACCCTCTGAACTTGCTTGCGTCCTCTGTTTGGGGATATTCTTGCCACTGGTCCTAGGTGTCATCTTGGATGTTAGCACCCAGCCAGTGTAGTTCCATACCCTGCTCGAGCCTCCGCCTGAGGGGTCCAGTTCTCATCAGTGTTTCCCCCCTTCCGGGATACCTAGTTCCCCAGCAGGGTTTCCTTTCAAACCTGCTGCTCAAGGCTCTGCTGGCCAGGCACCGTCTCTCCTGAAGCCAGCTCAGAGGCAGACCCCTCTTTGGCTCTTGCCTCAGGAGCCTTTGGGAGATGGAATATCCTCCTACTGTCTCTTACTAGCTCTTTTCCCAGACCGAGCTCCAGCTTGAGTTTGGGGATGGCCCTAGCCCAGCTGCTGCTGCTGCTGTGGCTGACGCCAATCTTCTTAAAGGGCCTGCCCTGCTACAAATTGCAGCCAAGAACAGTGTTGTTCCTTATGGGTTTCACATTTTTAATTTTATTATTAGTAACACAAACCATTCATGGCTTATTTTGAGTGTGTCAGTTTTTCCTGTTCACAAAGTATTGATTAAATTGTACTGGGAGACTACATGGTAGTTTCCTTACAGGAGTTAGCCAGAGTTCCCTCATGATGTGGTTATCAGATATCCTCTTTCATGAAGCTAATGTCCAAGTACATTATACTATTTTAATATGGTTGATAAGTAGTCAGCAGGAAGTGGCAGTGTATATAGATTTAAAATCTCTCCTGTAAAATGGTAGCTGCAGTCTGTGCTAGCTATTTTTTACACCCTCCTTTCTCCAAATTACTACCTGGAAATGCTAAATCAGACTGAATTATGTATGACCTGGTGGCTTGTACAGTTAACACACACTTGAGTCTTCTCTTTAAATCTCTTGCATGCAACGACAATTAAGGGACACGTAGTACTTTAGAAGCCTGAAACTACTGTGTCTTCTGCTTTGACTGTAAGGTTGGTTCATCAGAAATGAACTGTTGGACCTTAACTTGATTTGAGTTGAAGTTGTGACATTGATTTGCATAAGAAATGAGCATAAATGCAAAGACAACCTGCAAGACATCTGCACGCCAACATTAAAAGCAAAGAGTAACTCCCTCTCACCTCATGTGTGCTTATGACTTTACATGTATTTGTTAGGATTGATGAAGAAAACTGTGCCTATCATATTGCCTGGGAAACTCGGGCTGCTTGTGCTGTGAAGCCACAAGAAGTGGAAATAGTGGATGGCATGGTTATTAATTCAACAACTGGGAAGAACTTCAGCTTGGGTGATGTTTATTACAAGTAAGTAAAGCATGTTCTTAGAGTGTGATGCTGTGCTAAATCTGTACACCTTTGAGTAGTCTGAACTGCAGCAGCTATGCCTTGTGTGCTGGACTGCGAGACTCAAAGGCTTGTTAGTCACCAGCATTGTGCTAACTAAAGACTCCAGGCATTGCTGAATGCTTTCTTTTCCTCTTGATGTAAATGTGGGCTGAGCATGCTCATCGTATCCTTTCAAGTGCTCAGAACCACTTTTGATCAATCCTTTCAAAACAAGCAGTGAGCACACATAGCTCGGTGCCTAAAGATGGTGTAAAAAAGGGATGGACTCTATCGGCCTACAGAAAAGGAGTTTCTTTTCAGGGACTCTTCTTTCCATAATCGGGAACCCATGCTCGCTGCATTTTCCACCGTTGTGAGCAATGCCCAAAACATGGAGAACTTAGATCTTCGCCCATAGTCTTAGATCTTGAATACGAAAGTCAAAATAGATATCCCTTCCTGGCCAGAAAGCTAGAGACTGTGGTACAAAGCCATTGGTATGAGGCACACGTTAAAGCTTAGGTGGCTGCATTTTACCAGTCATAGAAACTTAATTGATGAAATTCAGGACAACCTTCTTATCTCTGCAACTATCCGTTTTGACTGGAGAGTAGAATTAGCGCACAGTGAGGTGACACTTGGCTACTTGAAAACCCACAGGCTGATTTAATGTTGGAACTTGCTAATAAGGGATTAAGCTTGGATTTCATGCTTAAACTTGCTCTTGCTTTCAGATTACACACAGCCTCGGGTGACATACGAGCAAACGGAGACCAATATATCTATAAAATTCAGCTTTCTTCTATAAAAGAATCTGAGTACCCAGAGTGTGTTGGATCCAACATATGCCAGGTTAAGACTACTGGTACCAACTATAGGAAAGTTGGATCTTCCACCAAGCCTAAATACTATATTCAAGGTAAGTACTTCCTGGCTATAAAATTATGGACAAAAATGTTTCTAGAACTCTCTGTAATGGGAAATTACTTTCCTTCATACCATACCTTGCATCAAGATCTCTGCTTCTCTTGCACCCACCAAAGCAAGGAGTACATACAAAAGTGAGCATGGCCCTCTTTTACCCAACTTGATGAACACAACATCTAAACCACTCACCTTCCTTTTTCTCCCCCTTTAACTCTTAAATTCTACAGGCTACTTTTCTCCTCCAAAAAAGGCTCCCTCATGTCATTCCACCTGAACTTTCCAGTCTCCCACAAGTCCAAAAGGCAAAGAAAGTGAAATGGAGATTCCCGGGGCATAATATCTTTGATAGGATTACAAAATCATTCTTGCTGAGTGTGTGGCATTTGTGGGTGGTGAGGAGTGAATACTGTAAAATGTGAACTTCAAAATCCTAATTAAGATCATTTGGAAAGGATGCACATAGTATTTCTATAGGGACTCCCTTCATATAGGTCTCTACATGATGTCATATCAGTCCTGGTAACATCTTAAACAATCTGAACCTAAGCACTGCAGAAGTAGAGGCAATGTCACTTCAGGGGCGTCCTCCTGTGTCTTTCTGTAAAAATCTAGAATGTGAATACAGTGTAACTTGAGCTTAATGAATCCCATGAGACCAGACAAAAAGTTCCTTATTGCCAAGATGTTGACTGTAAGAGGATTTGACAACATCCAGTTGATAGAAATGGCTCTTAAAGGATTATTAAAAATTGGTTTGTTGTAAACAGGGTTCATTATAGTAAGGCTTGACTAGCTGTATGGATGCAAAAGTGGTACAGTACCTTAAAAAAAAAATTTCTTCCTGTTTGTAGATGATGATTTGGATGTTACGTTTTCATCTAACTCACGATGTGGTAAAGATAAATCAAAGTTTGCGTCGTCTACAATTTTCTTCCACTGTAGCCAGCAGGCAAGTGAGGGAATCCCAGAGTTCCTTCATGAGACAGCAGATTGTCAGTATTTGTTTGCCTGGTACACTTCTGCAGTCTGTCCACTGGTGTAAGTAAACCTTCCTTTTATCTTTTCCTAAAGAAAGGCAAGACTTTTATTCAGGGCTAACTTTTATAGAATGTCCTTCCTTTCCACTAATAAATACAGAATAAACAAAGAATCTAGTGAAAGAAAATATGTAATTCTCCAGATAAATGGCTGTGTCTACTAGTCATGGAAAGCTAATGGGACTTGTTGCTAAGGGTTAGTGCATGTACTAAACAGTTTGAGGACTGCACTGTTAATGTTGGAGACACTAGATGATTTAGCTGACTGATATCATAGACAGTACAAAAGAAATCTTTGGCATGGGGTGGTCAATAATGACACTAAAATAACCTGAAGGGAATTCTGAATTCTAATCAAAAAACTTGTTTTCCCTCAGACTTTCCATCCAACAACAGGCTAGACTTCTGTAATTGCTGAGTGTAGAAATTTAAGAGAAGAGCATTCACACACAGTAAAAGTGCATCTAGTTTGATTTTTTTAGTGCTGGGCTTTTCTACTGTAAGTTGTCAAACTGTTGCAGTTTTTTACTCTAGAACAGAGGTTCTGTCAGCTTATAACCAGGACCCTGATTCTCCCATGGAAATGTTTTTTTAAAATTCCATAAGAGTCTGCAGGCTTGATTTTTGCTGGCTCCAGCCTCACTGCTGCAGGCGTGGGTGGGTGTAACCCAATGCTGAGTGAGCTGGGATGAGTTGGCTGGGTTGCTCACCCTCCTTCCCCCCACACTAACACCAACTTATCCCAGCCTGCTTAGCAGTGGGGAAACCCCGGCACAGCAGAGGGGAGGGT
Source organism: Sphenodon punctatus (assembly GCA_003113815.1). Lineage (NCBI taxonomy): Eukaryota > Metazoa > Chordata > Lepidosauria > Sphenodontia > Sphenodontidae > Sphenodon > Sphenodon punctatus. Next base: position 1,901,448 of record QEPC01002328.1, on the reverse strand, counting down.
GTTTCCCCAATGCCAAGCAGGTCGGGATAAGCTGGTCACTGGTCAGGTTCCCACCCCACCCCCTTGACAGCAGGCGACCCGTCACAGTGGGCACAAGCCTGACCATGTGGAGTGGGTGACATCACAGCACACAAGCCTCTGATTCTGTGTGGTGATGCTACCCATCAATCATAACATGCAAGCCTCTGACTGTCTTGCATGCAGTGATTGACGAGTGACATTACCACGTGCAAGCCAGTTAGAAGCTTGCATGCCATGATGTTGCCTGGCAAAGGAAATTCTACTGGGAATTTCCCTGTGGCCAGAATTCCACGCAAAACCCGTGATTTGTGGTGGTACGTTTCCCTCGGGGCCCTGCTTGTAACTAGAGTGGAGAGGGGGAGCTGTTGGGAAGACTATACCACCTGTACCTAGGCTGCTTCCCACCCAGTCTCTTCAAAAGTAGTCTCCTGCCTTAGCAGGCGGCTGGTTGCTGGCAAAGGCTGGTACCAAAGGCACCAGACATTGTGGCCATAGGGGCACTTGTAACAATTTTCCCTCGAAGGGCCGGGAAGGAATGCCGTTGATGAAGGAGGGGGGGTCCTGGTATAGGGAGGATGGCGAGTGGGAGCACTTGCCAGGACTCTTTGGTGAAAGGGGGGTAGTACTGGAATGGGGAGGTAAGGGGAGCGGTTCATGGGGATGCCGGGGTACCTATAGCTGCACTGGTTACCTATAGCTTTCCAGGCAAAATTTGAGCATCTGGTTTTGACCTTTTAAAGTAGACCTGAAGCAAGAGCAGGTGTGCTCCTTCAGTCAAGAAATAACTTTTGGGGAGCGAGGAAGAAATCTACTGACATTTTTTACATTTTCCACGATTTTCTGCTATTTGCCATTTTGGTAGTTTCTGGTAATTTCTGATATTACCAATAATACCGGAAATTACCAAAATGGTGGAAAATAGTGGAAAGTCACATAAAATATTGAAAATGCTGGTAGATTCCTCCTTGCATGAATGATGGTGAAAAAGCGGTTTCTGTTGGAAACAGCACTCGTAGAGATTTTTTCTTTCAGTTCTCTTTTCAAGACCTAAATGTCCTGGATCCCACATATCTGAAAGGTGGCCTTTCCTACCATGGTCCCCTGCAACCCTTGCTATCAGCTAGGAGCCCTTTCTTGCAGGTACCACCTGTTAGTCAGTCAATTCTTCCTTTACCGCCAAAAGGCCGAATAAACTTGTTCGTATGACAAGGACCCGCAAAGAGGCGTTCTTGGTTACTGCCCCCAGGATTGTGGAACTCCGTTCCCTCAGAGGTCCGTCAGAATCTGAGCATATTCCGGAGTCATTGCAAAATCTTTCTTTTTGGCAAAGTGTTTGGCAGGCAGGGTAGGAGTTGAGGTGGGTGGGTTTAGGGGTGAAGGTGGGGTTTTTAAAGGTACTTTAATGTGTGTGTGTGTGTGTGTGTGTGTGTGTGTGTGTTGTGCTTTTAATATTGTAAGCAACCCTGCGCCTTGGGTAGCCTTATAATTAAACAAATAAATATAAACACGTGGACATGATGTGTGTGGTTGCATTTGGGTGTCATGTACACAGTCATTCTTTGCTGCAAATAGCTATATATCTAGGAGGTAGAGGTTTTTCCTAGAATTCACTTTCTGGTCAAGGTCTTTGACTATATTAACCTGCATTTCATTGCCTTTTAAATTTGAAAATACAATAAGGGCTTTATCCTCCACCATTAAAGTCATTGGGAATTTTGCCATTGACTTTAATGGTGTGGAGGATTAGTAAAGAAGAAGAGAATCTACACTAGGACTTGGCTTTATGAAACAGTGTAGTTTTGGAAGACAAATGGCTGGCATCCTACATGGTGTAACCTGATAGGATGCAGGCTTAAATCCTAAATTTCAGTCGGAGATCATAATTCCAGGGACCTATGCAAATAGTATGCGAGTGCTGGGAGGCCTTGGTTTGTATCTGTGTCCTGTTTATACCAAATGACTAAAATATCTCAAACATGAATGAAAAAGTGTTGCCATGCAAACTTTATTGCATGTTAGTCACTAACTAAATGGGCAGTGGTGTTTGTCTCGATGTTTGACAATAATTTTGTCCATGTTCATTGAATTGAAAAGACAAGCCAGAGTTGAACTGAAATGAATCTGCCTTTTCTTTATTTTCAGAAGAACCAGACCTTGCATAACTTTTTTTTTTTTTTTAAAAAGAGTAATCCGCTAAGCAGCTTCTACATAAGTTGTTGTCAGGAACCCACTTTGCATTTATTCTACAGAATTTCTTTGGGTCCGCTGTTCCGAATAATCTTCTTCAAGGCAGGACACCTTCCCTAGACATGTGTAATCTTAACCCAGCTTCTTTTGCTGCCTACAGAAGCTTTGAGGTTACACGTGACAAAACCAGCCAACCCCATCAAAAAGAGCTGTTTGAGGGAGGGCTCTCGGGAAGAAGCCAAGCAGTTGGTGCCGTGCTCAGTGTGCTCCTGGTAGTCCTCACTGCATGTTTGCTGATTTTGTTGCTTTACAAAAAAGAAAGAAGGTAAGAGAGAGGAGGCTTGTGTAAACGTTCACACAAGTGGAGTTCATTTCAGTTAAAGGGATGCTGTCACTTATTTAAAGTGCAAGTCAGAAATGTACACGAGTGCTTTTCATGCACCCCTACTTAACTCCTGCCAATCTTTTAGTCACACTTTTCTACTTTCATATGTTTATTACTTAGTACCAGCAATGTACCAGGTACTATACAGTTATGATTAGAGACAGGTTCCTTCCCGGGGTATACAATCTAGGATAGCCAAGGGGAACCTAGGGAAGGACAGGGGTATGCTCATGAAGCTGCAGATGCACATGATTAGCTTAGCTACTGATTAGCTTAGCTACTGTGGGAGAAGGAGATCCAGGAGAGGAAGTTGCTGGTCTCCACAAATGTACTGGATGCAGGACTTCATTTTCTCCTCTAATATCTTGGGTTTTATGATTTTGGGCTCAAAAGTAAGTGACTTAGGTTGGAGGTACCCAAGCTGTGGGTCAGGCCCCCAGGTGAATCACACCATCTGTGTTGGGGTGGGGGTAACAATCTTGACAAACATTAGATATAGTTTGTCTTTTGGTGGTCATGGGATTACACTTAAGTCTTAAAATGGTTCAGGCAAAGAAATTTGGGAATGGCTATATTTTGAGTATGGTGGAGCTTGACCCAGTGTATAGCTGAATTCTCTTCTGCCTTCCCACAGCAGTAACTAAACTGCCAGCATGCTCCAGAATACTTACTGGTGATGGAAGATGTTCGGTCTGAAGCAAGGGAGGAGTGGTGGGAAGGGGTAGCACAGTTCTCTTTAGATACCCAAAGAGAACTTACAGAACTGCTAACTGGAATTTTGGACAAAATCTTTACTACCTGCTATACCATTGCAGCCCATTCCAAGTCCATGGACTTGTAAGAGTGTAGCTTACTAGAGTAGTGGGATTTTTGTCCCTTTTGCAAATTAAAATATTTCCCACAAAATTGGGAAGAGGAAGTGATAAGTAAAATTAAACTCTCTAAAGGATAACACTTCTAAAACTTTCTGTCTTTAGAGAAACCATGATGCATAAGATAACAAACTGCTGTCGAAGAACTTCCAGTGTTTCCTATAAATATACAAAGGTAATGGTGCTTCATATCAACGATACCAGAGATCCTGCTGCTTAAATGATTGTTCCACCTAACTAGTAACTATTTTTAAAGGTATTTAAACCAAAGTTGGTGACTAAGAGAGCTTGTATTCTATCTAGGGTTAAATTGGATTAGACTGAGGTAAAGAACAGATTTTTCTCACTTAAGGCAAGGGAGAGCAAGAGAATTATGCAAGATGCTGAAAGTTGTCTGCAGGGAAAAACAGAAAGGGAAAAGGAGGAGGGGTGCTAGAGAGAGATTGTGAATAGAGAATTATTCCTTACTTGGCATAAACACTTTTCATTTGATACATTCGACTGTTGGTGAAAAGAGAAGTTGAAATGCAGGGTGGGTTTAGGAGTAATCTGAAGGAGGTGTGTAATTTTAGAGGTGGTTGTGAAAGCTTTTAAAATACTTGTCCTCCATGCTTCTCTAGATAAACAGTGAAGAAGCTAATGAGAATGAAACCGAATGGCTTATGGAGGAAATTGCTGCACCAAATCCGAGACCTGGGAAAGAAGGACAAGAGAACGGTCACATCACCAAATCGGTTAAATCGAAAGCCTTTACCTCTCTCCATGTAGATGATCTGGACAGTGAGGATGAAGTCCTAACCATCCCAGATGTGAAGATCCAATTGGCTAGAGGGACTCAGTCCAGAGGCCAGGAAAAGGGTAGGCAAAAGAAGCTACCTAGTCATGAAAGTGAAGACCAAGCTGGTTTGCTTAATGGAGGCAAGGCAAACAAAGGAATGCCCAGGCCAGGCCAACAGAAGACACAGAACTCTATGAATACAGAATCATTTCATGATGATAGTGATGAGGACTTGTTGAATGTTTAACTCTCTCTTGTGCCTAATCAAAATTATTATTGGTTAGACAACAAAACACTTCCAACCAAATATGAAGACTTCAGCCTTGGAGCTCTGACTTTTGTCTTTTGCAAGAAAATATCCTAAAGGGAAGAAGAAAAGGTCAATCCTGGTTGTTTACAGTGCTCTATTAAGCATCTACTTCTGGCATCCAGTCGGCTGAATTATGTGGTGGCTCTCTTTCTACCCGGGATTTTCTTCTGTCCGCCCTCAGTTTAGGCGCTACGTGCTTGTCACAAAATCCTTTCAATGGATGGAATTAAATTGAATTGAAGTCTCTTTTACTATAGATTGATATCAGACTACTAGCATTTTAACTCTCTCCCTGTATTTATTGCCTCTCATACTCAGGTTTGCTGAACAATAGCAACATGTTCTTCCTGCCGGCAGGGTATTATGTTAGTCTCCCATCATACGAGAAGGGGGGGGGGGGGAGGGAGGGGAGTGTAACTTTTGAGATGGTTTTGATGTAAATTTTGGAAGTGGTCTCTAATTTAACTTGTAAATTTGAAAGCTCATTTCTAATTTAAACAGCTCATCAAATGACTTAAAGGTGGTTACTGAAAGGTACAAATCTGTATAGCTTTAGCCTGAAATGGTGGCTGTTTGCATGATAGTTTTGGTACTGGTCTCACGACTTTATTTAATCAGTATTCACTTAAGCTGCTGACAAACACCCAAAGATTCCCTTGACTCTAGTTGGCTGGAATTTGTGCCTGCACAGACATAACCACACTGTTCAAGGGGCAGAATTTCTAGAATGCCATCCTCGCTGCCCTGCATACATTTGTTGGCTCCAAGTCCAAGACCCACAGAAGCCTTAACTTGCACAACTGGTATCTCTTCGGTACTAATTTGCATGCAAAGTGGTAACCCAAAGCCTTCCAATAGTATCTCTGATCCAGCTCTCACATGTATATATGCTGAGGCCATAGTAATTAAATGACAATGTTGCCAGTACTGAATTGAATTGAGATAATGTCAATCTGCCTGTAGCAGTCTGCTCCTCTCAAGCATTTCTTTTCTGAGCTACCTTTATGGTGAGTGATGGTATGATTCTTGTACAGGTACTTGCGTTGGTCAAACCTTTCCTTGTTTGTACCTTTTTTAGCTGGTTTATTTGGTTTCCTCATTGGTTTCTTTACAAGACTGTTTTCCATTTTGAATTGGATATAATGTAATATAAAGTATTCAGTAATTTCAATAAAAAATTATTAAATGGGCATTCTATTATTCCCCTATATATTGAAGTAATTAACAAAATTGTTTTTCTTTTGTCTTAAACCATGGTTTTAAAACCAGTCTGAACCTAGAAAACAACTTCACAGTTGGAAATAGCTAAAGCTGCGGCTCCCAATCTTTGTGCCTGCATAACCCCAGTTTAATGCTTAAATATAATTCTGCCAGGCAACAGAAAAGATTGTGACCCCCATCTGGAGATTTTGTGGCCCTATATTAGAATCCTGACTCATTGTTTTGCAACCTTGGAGTTAACTCTTGGTCACTAAGCATAAAACAAACTCAAGCTCTTGTTGCGGACGTCTGATGCCATGATGCACAAACCAAGTTGCCTCATTTTAAGCCTGTAGGGATTCAATCAGGGCAACTTCCAAGTAAGTGATTTGTGGATCATGGTCTTAGATATCTGTGGCCAAGTCCTAGATAAATGCTAAACTCCAAGTTTTGTGAATTTCAAAAAACCCACCAAATCTGAATATTAGCATTTAAAGATCTCTGAAGAGGTCTTCAGTCTAAGCTGCATAGAAGCATAGGCCTGTTGGGGGCAGCAAAATCCAGTTAATGGCCAGCTCGCTTCAACATTCATATAAGCAAAACTCTCCATTATACTTTCTGAATTCCTTAAAAAGGGGTTCATGCTTTATCCACTATAGAAGTGGAGACAAGCCGGTATGTGGCTTGGTCTATGTTATAAAGCGAGTCTGTCAAGAAAAGGAATCCAAGGGTCTCAGCTAGGCTAGGATTTACCCATTGCCTGGTAAGTGCCAGAAGAAATCCGCTGCAAAGGAGAGTGCCTCCCAAGCTTTAAACAGAATAAGCTACATCCATACTCCCAATAAGCCTTGTATTCCAAAGGAGAAGGGAATGTAGGCTTCCAGCAATAGCTAGATGAGAATTGCTCAGGAATAACATGGCGCTAAGAACTAACCATTAGAATTATATCAGGATTATAATATCCTCTTTCATATAGCACTTTTAGTGTTCAAAGTGCTTTACACCTTCAGCTTTCAACGCCATTTTGTAAGCCAATACTCAAATTACTTTTTGTCTTTTTTAATTACGGGGTGGGAATTTACATCCTGAGTTCAGTTACCCTTTGAAAAGTTCAAATGGGCCAACCATTTTGAGGACTTACATACCAGCCTGTGTGAAATCCCCAAGACCCCTATGTGGGAAACACTTAACTGTGACTGCTGTGTGGTTCTGGTTAGTGATCTCTGCCCCAGTCTGAGCAATCTTACTGGGACCCTAAATCTATGACTGTTTTATCTGAACCCGAGCAAAACGGTTTCCCTGGATTCTTTTGCTAAAACTTCTATCCTGTAACTTTCCCTCAATTCCCTCCAATGCCTGTTTTGGATCCTCTACTATGGTTGATGATGCTGTTGGAATCAGCTTGCATTTAAGCAAAGCTAGAAAACCAATGACTGTATTTTGGTGTTACAACAAGGGTGATTTTTTTTCTCCTGATAGCAAAAGCATAAGTTACCAAGTACTGTCTATGTAGCAATCGCCCAAATTAATGTTTGGCTTTCTAAGGGGGTACAATGGTTGGTGCAAGCCAGTGGCATTTTCTGTCTGCACAAGGGACTATATCGCCCTCTTTTCCTCCCACCCTTATGTGCACCTATTATGAAATTTAGGATCTCTACTTAGCACATACAACACTGCATAAACCTTCTTATAGGAAATGAGGCTAAGAAGCGAGGGTGTTTTTCAAAGCATTAGGATGGAGTGTGCATGTTGTATTTCAGTTCTGAGTGTGTCACAATAAGCAGCAGATTTCTTCTGGCGCTTACCTTTCCATCCCTGCTGTCACGTCTGCTTCCTTCTCTCTTGCTCTTCTCTGCCTTTTCCCCTACTGGTTCAAAGCAGGCTTTTTATATAATTACCAAAGTTTAAAGCTCTCTTCACTGCCCTTTGCCCTGGCACCTTCAAGTAAAACTGCAACATGGCTTATTTCTTGCTCTGTCAGGTCAGTCCTATTAGCCAGTCAGGCACAAGTAAAGGGCCCATCTGCATACATATCAATGTATTTCTCCTCTGGGTCAGCATAGGCCCTTTTCACACAGACACACCAACACTGATAAAATGGGTGTTACATTTTAGTATACATGTTGCAGGTGTACTCTATTGGTGCCCTGCAACATGTATAAAATGTAACACCCATTTTATCCATGTTGGAGTGTCTGTGTGAAAAGGGCCATACTCACACTAACTTGATTTAAAAGGGTGCCAGTTCTTGTACATTTACTTTTCTAATTGCTGTGGCCACTGACCAGGACAAATTGAGAGCAGTGAGGTGTGCCTTGTTCTTTCTGAGGAGGCGCTCTATTTACCTTGGTAGGAAATGCACAGTAGGAGCATGACACAAGAATGTGAAAGGTTTGGAGGGAAATGCTCCCTCTTGTCATGCTTAACTTCACTCACCTATGAGAATGAATACAAGAGTTAGTGAAGGCGGCACTTACTTACCTTTCTAAACAGGGTTAAATGTGAATGGAGACTCATATCGTGGAGATCATGGCCTTGTGTTCTGTAGAAGGGAGAACTACTCTGTTTACATCCCTGTGAGATGGAATCCAGTTGACATGGGTCACGACCTAAAAATGATCACGAGTACAGCAGTAGCTGCTGCTGTAATTTAGGGATGAATGGTGAGGAATATTTTGTTTCGTTTGCCCAGAGAGAACGGCACCTTTAATATTAAATGGCCAAGAAGGCTACTGAACGTGTCGGTAAGAGAAGTGGGTGTGAGTATGTTAGGATGAAGCATTGGACTGTTCATCAAATTTAAGAGGAATCCAATTAAACTTCATTCAGGGGGCTTGGCACCTGGGTTAATGAGCAGGACAGATGTGTAGTCCACTCACTGACTTAAGCTGAGCGCCCCTGCTCTGTTGTGTTGGACAGTTTTCAGACGAGAACTAAACAATCGCCCATACAAGATGATAAGGTAACATTAAGGAAAGTGAGCATATATGAGGTAGAGACTCAGAAGGTGCATCCCTGCCCCCCCCCCCCCAAACACAAAACTTGCCATCTGCCTGTGCCTCTAGACAGTCCTCTGCTGTCCCAGCACACCTTAGTACCTCCTCCTTTTGAGGCAGACATACTGTGCGAAGGACACGGATTGTTGTGCTGGTTGGGTGCTAACAAATGTGACGGTGGCCCTCTTGGAGACACTTTGGCCCACTGGTCACCATCACATTCGTTAAGGGACGTCCAGATGCCTGGAATTTCCCCAGTCATGGTAGCAGTTAGGCTGGGCTGTGACTCCAGAGACATTTGTATGGCTCCTCCTCTCCCCTCCCCTCCCCTGGGCCTGGCCACGTGACTGTTTATTCTGCAGCTGGACCTGATCCTGACCAGGAAGTAAACGGCTTCCCATTCAGGATTAGTTTGTGATGGCAGCGCTCTGCTGTCACTGATGGCCTGCCTGTCTCTCACCCCCTGCTGGAAGGTGTCTGGAAGCTTCAGGGGAGGAAGATCAGAGGAGGGGGTAAAGCTGTTTAACCCATTAACTCCTACTCATGGAAACGGATGCAGAGGGAGATAATTACTCCAGAGTAACTCCTCTGGGATAACTACCTTGCTTCAGGTATGCTCATGAGCCCTTTCCCTGTACATTTGCAAAAAGGATGTTGTGAGGATGAGGTGCTCGTACCCCAAGGAAGAAGAGTGGTCATCCTGAACCCTTGAGCTGATTTCTCTGGAAACCTCTGTTTTCAGTAGCTAATTTTCATACCCATTGCTCCTGTATATTTAGATATCCCTGCTTGTTCATGATAAGCTTGGCTTTTCTAGCAATACAACCCTCAGTCTTTCACTTGTACTACCTCATAAATTTACCCAACAGTATTCTTAATTTGATATCCTGTCCAAACAAGGTATCAAGGCACAAGACAGGGAAAAATACCACCCTATGTGCATAACTAAGGACATGGTTTGGCTAACTAATGCCTAATAGATGAAGGTATCAGCAACTTCTGGGTGGTCACCTCCAGTCAGTTTCCTGAGAGGTCCAACCTCCTTCTAGTATAGCTAACAAAGGCCAATTAACATGTTTCCCTGGCTTATGATTGAATTCAGTCCTAATTTCAAATGAAACTTTTTTTTATATTAAGGTTGTGTGATGCATTGGCTTAATAATTTATAAAGTAACTCTTTGACTTTTGGTCAAATGTCTTGTTTAAGCATCATTGCTGTCAGCCAAATATAAAGCTGGGCTGTGGATATCAACTTCTCTAGTTATTTTAATTGAGACTCCTTATCCAAAAATGCCAACCTTTGATGACATTCTAGATCACATTGGGGATTTTGACTTGTTCCAGAAGCAAACCTTTTTTGTCTTATGCCTGCTTTCTGCTGCCTTTGCCCCCATCTACGTGGGTGTCGTCTTCCTGGGCCTCTCTCCTACGCACCGTTGTCTCAGTCCTGGGGTAGCGGAGTTAAGCACCAGATGTGACTGGAGTCTAGAAGAGGAGCTGAATTACACAGTTCCACAGGGGGAGCCCCATGGAGAGACTTTCTCTAGCCAGTGCAGGAGATTTGACGTGGACTGGAACACAACTGGTCTGAGCTGCACCAGCCCATTAGATTCCTTCACCAATTACAGCAACGACAAGAGTGGTATTCCTCTCACCACCTGCCAAGATGGCTGGATTTACGCTTCTTCAGGATCATCGATCGTGAGTGAGGTAATGCATATTTTTTTCTGCTCCTCTACCCCTGTGGCTGGCTGAATTGGGGTAGATAATTTACAAAATAAAGCTTGGGGACCTCATGAGGGTAGCAATAGTTGCATTGGTAGAAAATAAACCAAACGTCCACTCAAGTAGCATGGTGCTACCAGTATTGCTGCCACTCTTTTCCAAATTGTGCATGCTGTAAAGGAGTGATAGTAGTATATGTTTTGGTGCAACTATGTAGGTGGGAGACCCATGGAGAGGGAAGCTATTGCCCATCTCCGGTAGGAGGAAAACAGTTGGAAATATTAGGGATAGATGGCACAATATGGTTAAGTATTTGCCAACATGGTGTTACTCACAGGTTATGGTAAAGAGTACTATGCTGTTGTCAGAGCCCAGAGGGGCAGAAGGGGTTGGAGGCACCTGCACGGCCGCGTCAGGCCTCGCCGGCAGCCACAGAGCCGGAGGCGGGCGTTGGGGCCCACCCCCTCCCCGACGTCAGTGATAGACGGGCGGAGACGCAGTAGCGTGGCGTCCCTGGGTAACCCAGGGGATGCCGATGTCGGGCGCATGCGCACCGCGAACCCGGAGGCACGCCCTCGCCGTTCGGCACGCCTGCAGGCACTATCCAATCAGGCTCCCATATAAGCCTCTGGAGGGGCTTGGATCAGTGCTGGTGATCGGACTCGTGCCGTGAGACTGGCCCTTGGCGTGGAGTGGAGTGGAGAGTATTTGGCGGTGTGAAGTAGTGAGAGTGTGAGCTGAGAGCGTGGAGTGTGCGAGGTGAGTGTCTGTGTGACTGTGATAGTAGGAACGTGTGAGCAGAGAGAGAGCATTGAACCTTCCCTTCCCTGTGACCTTACGCCCCCTGGTGAGCCCTGTGTGTAAGCCCTATCCCCTCCTGGTTCCTCTTCCCTTCGGGGCCCCGTGGGCTCCTTCCCCACTGAACCACCGCTGATCCCTCACTTCCCCTCCGTAGCCCTGTACACGTGCGTACGTGAATACTTAGAGTGGGCCTTGTTCGGTGCACTAGTCCCGGTGATGAGCTTTGGCACGGGTTAGCTCTCGCAGCTCATACCCAGCGCCTATATAAGACCCTGAGGGACCCTTTTCCGGCACCATATTGCCCTAGCATCTGGAGTGTGTCTGTTGTTCCCTTAACTCCTAACAGTTGTGTAGTGAAGACACCCATTCCTAAGGAGTAGTTATGCCCACTCCAGCATATACCAATGCAGTGTATATGGTCATAAGATGAACTATGCTACAGATAGGAAGTGTTATAGTTAGCTGTGCACTCTAAGTATCCACACATTGTGACCTTGCACGGTACAATTCCCCATAACTTTCTTACCATGGAGTTTTGCACCCCTTGCTGTGATATGTCAACAAGCTCTGTAATATTAGTTTTGGCCAAACGGGACATTTCCCTAAAGTACTCGTTAGGAGTTCTTGTGACTGCAGCCAACCAATTCACTCGGACCCCAGCATGAGAGCAGTATGCGTGGGCCTTCTGCCTGGCTGATTCCTATGAGGGATTGGTCCTTCTGGAATCAGACAAAGTGCTCCAAATCCATTCCTAATTTATGTCCCTGTGGTGTCAGAAAGGATCTGTTATGAGTAAAGGCTTTTTAGCTGAATGGGACTGACAATAGTGAAAGAATTAAGCAGGAGGATTTACTGCCTGTTTTAGACTAACTGAAACTACTAAAGTTAAATAGGATTTAATACTGGTATCAGTAACAATAGTGCTGAGGATCTCTGAAACTGTTAGGCATACCAGTGTTGTTTTTTAAAAAAATGCTTATAACAAATCCAAGCAGCCACGGTCTTGGCCCTGCCTATTTATGAGACTGCCTCACTCCCCGGGCTCTGGACCAACCCCTGCGGTCATCTGGGGGCACCCTGTTGGAGGTCCCTCAGGTTTCCCGGGGGGCCACGCAGGACAGGGCGTTCTCAGTGGTCGCGCCGCGCCTCCGAAATTCCCTCCCAGTGGGGACCCGTCTGACCCCAGACCTCCCGGTTTTCCATAGAAATTGTAAGACCTGGCTGTTCCGTCAGGTGTTTGGTGAGGATGAAGGGTGAGGGTGGTGGGTTGGGGGTGCGTGTCTCATTTTTACTATTAGTATATGATGATTTTTATGTTTTATTGTATTTTATTGATTTTGATTTTGTTAGCTGCCCTGGGCTGCCTGACAGGAGGGGCGGGGTATACATTTTAAAAATAAATAAATAAAACAAGGTGGGGATATGTGACGGTTGGGGGGATTTAAATTGGAAATTTCCCTCCACTTGCTCCATAGTAGAACATCACCATAGTGGCTGTTTAACTGTCAAAAGCAATCTGCCCATGCATAAATTATTGTTTTGGTAACTCTTCAGGAAGCCAACACAGTTATTTGCTGGAGGATCAGTGTGTGAAGCAAATGGGGCTTGATGTCTGTGCTGTTAGAATCGACGGTATCCCACCAGAACAGTGGTTCTCAAACATTTTTTATTTGTGCTCTCCCTTCTGCTTCTCAGTGACATTTGAGGCCCCACTCTTTGCTACCAACAACACACACCTTGCTATTACTTCCCCTCCCTCTTCATGTTGTTTGACGCTCCCCCTTGCCACCTCATTATTCTGGAGATTCCACCTACCTCGGTAGGAGAGGAGCTTGGTGTTCACCTCTGTGGTCCTTCTCACCCGCCCATTGGCATCCAAGGACTGTACTGTCCATGTTTAGTGGCCAAGCCGGTGGAATGTGAACAAGAATTAACTGAGGTTAATTACATCAATGTGTTTGTTCTCCATTTATAAAACTTAATTATTTTGGCTTTCGACAGTTGCTAACAAAAGTAACATCAGTTACTTATTGCAACCAGGGCAATCGTTAACTGCTACACGGTAGATTAGAGCAGCCTTGGACATTGGAACTGGATTTATTGGCAAAATCCAGAATGTTGATCCAGGTCACTGCTTTCTTTTTCGGAAGAAATACACAGTGCACTGAGGGCACACAACAGTTGCCTTTTAACGTCCTTTAAAACTTAAGCCTTTCTATTCTCTCCAATCCTCTCTCCCTGATCTCTTTTCATTAGCACTCTAATGAACTGAACCTCAAAATTTGTTGAAATAAGCCCCCCCTTCCCCTTTGCCACTCCATTATTTTGGATTTCCCCCCAACTCAATCTGTGTATAGAAATAGGTGTTTGCCAGGTGTGGCTTTTCTGCCCCCCCCTCCAAATATCTTCTTTGACACTGCCCTAATGCCTGCCACTCCTCTCCTCCCGCCCCCCCCCCTTTTCTTCCAAACTCCCCTCCTTTTAGATTGGTAGCTTATTCAAGCTCTGTCTTTAGCTGTCTCCCCGCCCCCTGTCCCATTCTTATAAAAGTTGGCAAATTTCCATGGTTTGAATTTGGATGGGTGGGGAGTGCAGTGTCTAACCTCTAAAGACCCCTGGAGTGATGGTGTGACGGAAGGATGCTGGACACAATGCTAGTGCTTAGTGCTACACAGAAAACTCTGGCAACACTAGGCAGTAGCATAGCAGAAATAGACAACCCACCCTACATCAGTGTTCCCTTGGACTATTCACTCTACCAAGGAAACCGTGTAAAACAAACCTGACAAACCCGTGAAAAGCTTCCAGTATGGTAATCAAGTCAAATGATAGTGCAACAACATAGGATTATCAGATGTCCATTATTGTAAGTGTCCATCTTTTATTTCAGAGCCCCACAGCTCCTTATTTTTGACATTTTGATCAGACACCATGCAGCAATGGCAGCTGCCCCGAGCTGTTTTCAGGAGGGGTGGGATATAAATTGTTGAAATAAATAAATAAATGTGACTTACTCAAAATAAAACGGCAAGTGAGTGGCAGAGGTAGGAATAGAATCCAAATTTCTTCCATTCCAATGGTTCACAATCCGTGGTCGAGGTCCACCAAGCATATCCAGTGGGTCTGTGAGAGAGACACCACCACCACCCCACCCGAAACTGCTTACCCTGCTCCTGGCTGCTGAAGGGAGAAGACAAGCTTCGGAAGCAGAAGCGCTGCCCTGCAGTACGCAGGACAGAGCAGGTGTCATGACATGAGACAGGCAGCCCAGACAGGCTCATGGCAGCAAACAGAGCTGCGGAGAAGAGTCTGGAGAGGTGCCATGGCTGAGGTGGTCGGAGCAGGGTCTAGGATGTTGGGCTGGGTGGAGGCAGGGAATCTTGGCGGGGGGGGGGAGGCATTGAGCGCTGGAGAGCTGGGGTTCTGAGGGGGCAGGGGAACTGGGGGGTCAGTTTGGGGACAGGGAGTCTGAGGGGGCAGGGGATCTGGGGTGTGTCTGTGTGGGGGCATGGAATCTGGGGGCAGATGGTCAGCATGGAGGGGCTCAAGGCAGGGAGGTGTCTGTGTAGGGTAAGCTCCCACCCTGCTCCCTTGGGAATTGAACACTTCACGATAGAGTGGCCACCTTCTCCTGACCCAAAGAGACAGGGAACACATCAAAGGTGGTGGGGCAAAGAGAGACTCCCACCTCTTTCTGATGTGGCTATGCACCTTTTAGAACGTTGTGTGATATCTTGATGTGCTGCAGAGGGTGAGGCTACATCAAAAAGCATGTGAACTTCCCCTTGCTCCTTTACAATATGGCCCTGTCCTCCTCCCACGCCCCGCCCCCCAACCTGCTGAAGCCTTGATTTCTCTGGGTCACCTGACAACCCAGAAAAATCAGGGCTCTTCCCAGAGTTGATGGGTTAAATTCCAGAGAAGTGGTGATAATCCTATTCACAAACCTGTCTTCATTGCCTTCTATAATGCAAGTTGCCTTTGCAATAGGGCCTCTTCAGTTTCATCTCTGCAAAGCTTTTCCTATAATTTGGAATACGCTGTCTTTGGGCCAAGCAAGATGTGGGAACTTGCCTGCTTCAGCCTTTGATTTGCTAAATTTGAACTGACCTTATTCAGAAGAGCATATGCTCTAGGACAGAAGTTTCCAAACTGTGGTCCAAGGAGCCCCTGCTGGGGTCTATGGAGAGCTATCAGGCCAAATGATGTTGGCTCTTTGTTGCTTCCTGCTGCTTTTTGGGCATCCAGATGTTCATTGCAAAAGTTTGTATAAAAGTAACTGGGAATGAGTGACCACTGTAAACGACCATGGCGCAGAATACTAGAAGGGAAATGGGAGCTGTCCTTGAATTGTTGTGCTTAGTTGGGAGCAGAAGGTCCTAGTAGGATCCGAGTTATCAGCAGGAGAGGAATGCCTAAGGAGACAGCATAACTAACTACACTTGTACAGTTCATAACAGCACAATCCTGAGACCTTTCGAGCAATAGAGATGCTGAGCCACAGGTTCGTTTTTGTGTTTCATTCGCATCTTGTAACAAATGGTGATAAGTGAACAGAATTTTATTTTATTTTTTTAAAGCACGTAAGTCTGATCCCATGTCTATTCTACACCTAATCGCTCAAGGGTTAGTAAGAAATACTCTCAAAACAGGAGATCTAAGTGGGCCATTTGATACAGTCTAGTTCCTGTTGCATGGGTATACTCACTGTTTTGTTTCTCAATTCATTATGCCTCTCCAGTTTAACCTAGTGTGTGAAGACTCCTGGAAGCTGGATGTCTTTCAGTCGTGTGTGAATTTTGGATTTTTTCTTGGCTCGATATGCATCGGCTACATAGCAGACAGGTATGTATGGAGTGGTAGAAAGAATTCCAAAGAGCTGAGACTCCTCAGCTATGGTAAACAGCTAATAAGTAAGGGTGTGCACCAGCCCCCCATGTCGTTTTTGTTTTTCGTTTTCATTATTTTAAAATGTCATTTTTGTTATTGGTAGCATTTCAAACAAAAAAATTATTTTTTGTATCGGTATCGATTCCCGCGCGCAACTATCTGTCTAAATCTAAGGGGGACGGGAAGGGAAAAGGAAAACTATCTTTTTAATCAATTATTTATATAACCTAATCTATGTCTAGACTATATATCTATATCTAATCTATATAATTAGTCCAGAGGTGGAGATTAAAGGAGAAGGCTGAGGAGGCTATATAATTAAAATAGTTCCCCCACCCACACGGATAGTCACTCTTGATCTCATGTTCTCTAGGAACTGCTCTGTCTCCAATCTCTCCTTCGAGCCCCATCCCATATCTGACCATTTCCTTGCCTCCTTCAACCTCTCTCGCTGCTCCCCCTCCTCTTTCCCATCTCCCTGTCCCTTCCACGATCTGCAGGCCATTGTGCCCCAGGACTTTGTCTCCTCCCTCTCCCCTCAGTCCTCCTCCTCCTCCCCTGATTCTACCATCTTCAACTCCTCTCTCACCTCCACCCTCGACTCCCTTCCCCCCTCTCCTCCTGCCCAGCTCGCTCCTGCACCTGGGCTGCTGAACGCTTCTGGTGCAAATCCCACTACCGACTCCTTCCCCCCTGCCTTTAAACACGCCACTGTCTCCCCCATCCCCAAAAAGTCCATTCTGGATCCCTCTGAACCCTCTAATTTAATTACCATCATGTCTCGCTCCTTCCTTTTGCTTCCAAACTTCTTGAATGGGTTGTCTACTCCTGTTGCCTCAACCTCCTCTGCCAACTCCTCCCTTGACCCCCTCCAATCCAGCTTCCACCCCTTTCACTACACTGAAACTGCTCTATTCTTGTCCTCCTTGATCTCTCTGCTGCCTTCAACACTGTTGACCATTCACTCCTGCTTGATTCGCTCGACTCTCTGGGATTCTGGGACTCTGTCCTCGACTGGTTCGCCTCCTACCTTTCTTACCGCTCCTTCAGTGTGTATCTTCCTAACTTCTCTCCCTCCTCCTCCCTACCCCTCTCAGTTGGGGTTCCCCAAGGCTCTGTCCTTGGTCCTCTCCTCTTCTCTATCTACACCCAATCCCTAGGCAAACTCATTGCCTCCCACTGTTTCCAACACCACCTATACGCTGACAACACTCAACTCGATCTCTCCACTCCTTCCCTCTCCCTCTCTGTTCAAGCTCATCTCACCGTCTCTCCAATTTCTCCCCCTGGGTGTATCAACGCCAACTCAAACTGAACATGGCGAAAACTTAACTCCTTATCTTCCCTCCCAATCTTTCCTCTCCCTCTTCCCTGTCAACTGCCATTGATGGGGTCTCCATCCTCCCTGTCCCGCATGCCCGTAGCTTGGGCTTCATATTATTATTATTATTATTATAAATATTCATTAGCGGTCCCCTCATGCCAATGGCATCTCGGGGCGGCGTACAACAAATAAAACAATAACATTTTTAAAATTATCAAAATTTAAAAAAACATTTAAAACAGCCCCCAACCACCACTTCTTAACTTATCTTAAAATCCCCAAAACATTCCCCTCCCACCCTCCCCTCCGAAGGCCTGGGCGAACAGGAATGCCAGCAGACCCAGGACCAGGTGGGCTTCCTCCAGCAGGGAATTCCAGAGCTGCGGCCCGGCCACCGACAACGCCCTTTCCATTGTGGCCCCCCGCTTAACACCTGTCTCTTATACACATCTAGATGTGTATAAGAGACAGGTAGAGCGCATTACAGTAGTCCAGTCTCGAGGTGATAAAGGCATGGATGAGGGTTGCCAGGTCGGGCCCAGAAATGTATGGCTGGAGCCTCTGTACCAGATACAGCTGGCGAAAAGCAGCTTTAGCCACCACCTCCACCTGTCGATCCAGACGGATGTCCGAATCCAACACCACCCCCAGACTCCAAACCTGCTGGACTACAGGCGGATGGACACCTCCTACCAGAGGAGCCAGCACCTCCCTTGCCCTCCCCACCACCATTATCTCCGTCTTATCGGGATTGAGCTTCAGTCTGCTCTGCCGCATCCACTCCACCACGGCCTCCAAACGAGACAGCAGGACCTGGGTCAGTTGAAAACGAGAGGTACAGCTGAGTATCATCAGCATATTGCTGACATTGCACCCTGAACCCTCTCACGACTTCCCCCAGGGGCTGCATATACACATTAACTAGTGGAGACCGAATCAAACCCTGCGGAACACCGCAGTTCAAGGCCCGGGGGCTAGATGTTTCAGCCCCCAACACCACCCGCTGGCTTCTCCCCGAGAGGAATGAGCGGAACCACCCAACGACAGTCCCATCCAGACCCCCCAGGTCTTGCAGCCGTCTCAACAGCAGCCCATGGTCCGCGGTATCAAAAGCGGCTGAGAGATCTAGCAGGATCAGAAATGCTGAACATCCTGCATCCATCTCCCGGCGGAGATCGTCCACCAAGGCCACCAACACTGTCTCAGTACCATAGCCGGGGTGGAACCCAGACTGAAAAGGGTCAAGGAAACCGATACTATCCAGATGTGCCTGGAGCTGCGGTGCCACTACCCGTTCAATAACCTTCCCTAAAAAGGGAAGATTAGAGATGGGGCAGTAGCTGGCAAGTGCGTCCACATCCAAAGATGGCTTCTTCAACAGGGGGTGCATCACAGCTTCCTTGAGACTGGGTGACCGCCTCCCCTGCCGGAGGGACGCGTTGACCACCCTTGCCAGCACCGTCCCCAATGTCTCCCTAGAGGCTTTCACCAACCAGGACGGGCACAGATTGTTCACAACTAGTGGCCTTGACTGACCCCAGGACATCCACCGCATCGGCCGGCGTCACTTCCTGAAACTCCTCCCAGAAAGATCAACCAGACAGTGTCTCCATAACCTCATGCTCCTCACCTACTACTTCCAATCCGGTGTCAGTTACTCTGGATCTGAGCGATCTTGTCCGCATCTTTGACTCGCACCTTACCTTCAAACCCTACATCGGTTTCGTGGCCAAATCCTGTTGCTTCTCCCTCCACAACATTGCTAAGATCCCCCCCTTTCTGTCTCCTCTGCCAAAACACTCATTCATGCCCTAGTCATCTCATGCCTCAACTATTGTAACTTCCTCCTCGCTGGCCTTCCCCGCTTTCACCTTTCTTTCCTCATCTCTGTTCAAAACTCTGCTGCCAGGATCATCCACCTAGCCTGTCGCTTTGACCATGTGCAGCCTCTCCTTTCCTCTCTCCACTGGCTCCCCCTTCCTGAGCGTATTCTGCACAAGCTCCTTGTCTTCACCTACAAAGCCCTTCACAACCTCGCTCCCCCCTACCTCTCTGCCCTGATCTCCCACCGAGCCCCTATTCAAGCACTCTGCTTCTCTTCCATCCCCTCCCTCAGCCTCCCACGTCTCCCCTGCTCCCCCAACCACCTTCATCCCTTCTCCCTCGCTGCCCCGCATGCCTGGAACTCCCTCCCTGCCCACATCTGCCTTGCTCCCTCCCTTCGTACCTTGAAGTCCCTCCTCAAAACCCACCTTTTCCACTGTGCCCTTCCTAACTCCTGCTAATCATCCCCACCCAGGATTATCCCCCACCTCTTATCTGCAAACTCCCAACGTACTGTAACCAAGCCAAGAACGTGTACCTGAGCTCTCGCATCCTCCTGATTGTTGCATCCCTTGTCTCTCCCTCTGTTCCCCTTCCCTGTCTCCCCTCCCCCTGTCTTTAGATTGTAAACTCTTGGGCAGGGATCATGTCTTATCTTATTCTCTGTAAAGTGCCCGGTACATTGCTGGCACTATATAAAAGCTTATTTTTTATTATTATTCTCTATTTAATCTATACTACCTATATATATAATGTACGGGGGGAGAAGGTCAGGGAAAGGGGGAAGATAAAATGTAGGGTATGAGGAAGGAAAGGTATTGGTAATAAAATGAGGCCTAGGGAGGAATTTTTGTGTGCAAGCACCACAGTTCTGTAAATGCAGCCTGACAGGCAGAGCTCTCACAAAACAGAGAGAAAAAGCCTGGCCCTCCTATTATAAAGGGTTGCAGTGCCCTCTCCCAGAGCCCCCCTGATTGGTTGTGGGAGGCGGCAGGCATTGAGCAATCAGAGTGCCATGAGACTGCTGGGGCCTGTTTGCGCTGCTCATTGGCCAGTGATACATCCATCAGATACTGTTGAGCTGCTCACCCCTCCCAACGCAGGCACAGTTCGAGTCCCCGCCCCACATTTTCCCTCCAAAACCCAACTGCCACAGCACTAATGATGACACTGATAATGACATTGTCATGTTCATTAATGTTACTCAATTGTCATTTTTGTTGCAATAACGAAAACAACGATCTTTGTTATCATTACTGTAATAATAAAAACGATCTGCATACCCGTACTATTAAGTAAATTTATTTATTTATTTTTATTTAACATAATTTATATCCCACTCGTGCTGAAGCAGTTCAGGGCGGCTAACAGTCATAAAATTAAATTAAATAGAAATAGAAATATGAATATAAAACACAACAATAACTAAACAATCCAAATAAAACAAGAGTATAAAACAACCCATATGGGGAATGTCTAAGAAAAAAACAAATGACTGGCAGAACAGCCAAGTCTTATACATTTGTTGAATGTCACTCGGGCCTCCACTGGGAGTTCCACAGCCTAGATATGGCCACAGAGAATGCCCTCTCCATAGTCTCCCCCTGAGCAACTTTAGGAACTTAGGGAAGGGTGCCCCTGGCGGACTGCTGGGGCCAATCGAGAGCATGGGGAGTGAGGCAGTCCTGCAGGTAGGTAGGGCCTGGACTGTGTAGGGCTTTATAGGTAAGCACCAGCACCTTGAATCAGGCCCGGAAGACTATAGGCAGCCGGTGCAGAGAACGGAGCACTGGTGTAATGTGCTGTTGGTGACCGGTCCTGATAAAGAGATGGGCTGCTGCATTCTGCACCAGCTGCAGCCTCCAAACAGTCACCATGGGTAGCCCCATGTAGAGCATGTTACAATAGTCCAGTCTTGAGGTGATGAAGACGTGGATGATGGTGGCCAGGTCAGAGTCTGAGACATATGGCAGAAGCTGCCGCACAAGATGTAACTGGTGGAATGCGCACCCCGCCACAGCCCCCACTTGGACATCCAGGCAGAGCTGAGAATCGAGGAGCACTCCCAGACTACAAACCTGGGAAGCTAGTGGGCAATGAACCCCAGCAATGATGGGCGATACCACTCCCACCGCCCTACCCACCAGCATCATCTCTGTCTTGTCAGGATTCAGCTTCAGTCGGCTTGCCCTCATCCAGTCCCCCGCAGCCACCCAACACTGAGTAAGCACTGAGACTGCTGGGTCTGGGTCAAATGAAAATGAGAGGTAGAGTTAGGTGTTATCAACATACTGATGACACCCCTCACCATACCGTCTCACGACCTCACCCAGCAGCTGCATATATACACATTGAACAGGAGAGGGGACAGAATTGAACCTTGTGGGGACTCCACACAAGAGGTCCTGGTGAGATTAAGAACACTACCCAAGCACCACCTGCTGAGTTTTCCCAGCCAGGAAAGAACCGAATCATTCAAGAACAATCCTGTCCACCTCTGCTCGGTCCCGCAAGCGAGTCACCAACATCTCATGGTCAATGGTATCGAAGACAGTCGACAGATCTAACAGAATCAGCGGAGGTTGACCAAAACCACAAGTGCAGTCTCGGTGCCATAGCCTGGGCGAAAGCTGGACTGCAAGGGATTCAGAAAACTGATGCGGTCCAGATGCTCCTCCGCTACCCGCTCAATAACCTTCCCTAAAAAGGGAAGGTTAGAGACTGGCCGATAGCTGGTGAGAGAGTCAATGTCAAGTGATGGTTTTTTGAGCAGAGGCCGCACCACCGCCTCTTTGAGGCAACTTGGCACTCTGATTGACCACCCCTGCAAGCAGCAGTCCCAGTGTCTTGTGGTAGGCCTTAACCAGCCAGGACAGGCATGGGTCCAGTTCACAAGAGGTGACTCTGACCACCCCAAGCGCATCCTCCGCATCAGTGGGCAATACCTCCTGAAACCGATCCTACAAAACTGGACAAGGTGGGGCTTCCATAGCCTGTGATTCTCCTATTGTAATAAGTGTGGTATCAAAGTCACTGTGAATCTGAGCAATTTTATCCGTGAAGTAATCAACAAAAATGTCACAGCGGACACTGAAAGATTACAGTTCCAGGTGGAGGGAAGCCAGAGCAACCAGCCCCCTCACTACCCGGAAAAGCTCCGCAGGATGAGATTGTGCAGATGCTATGAGGGCAGCAAAGAACCCCTTTTTTGCTTGCCCGCAAAGTCATGGCATAGGTTTGTAAATGCAGAGGAAAATCAATAACTAATCTACAAACCACTTACTCTGGAGTAGTCTCACTGAAGTCTTACTACTGCGGAGCAAGTGGTTTGTGGATTGTGGCAAACAAGTCTACTGTAGCTCTTTGCCAACATGGTCCTACTTGAGACTTCAGTGACCCCAGACAGCAACAAAGACATTCAGAGTATTAATATCAACTATCAGGATCACAGATGGTGTGACCCGAGTGGAAATCGACATCGCTCCCCCCTGCCCCGCAGTTTAGGACTCTTTGGTCTAAATGAAAGGTTTCCAAAATAAGATGAAATCCCTTGGGTACAATACGATGCTTTTAGAAGTGATGACTTCTAATTCTTTGTTGTTAGCGAGCTGAGAGTCTGAGGCTTCTTACAGCTGCGGGTTCCTTCCTGATCCTCTCTGCTCATTGCGTGCAAAACTCATGTTCTGCTTCATGTACTTTACGTTATTACGTGCAAAAGAGAGAATTCTATAGGAATATACTGTGGTGGTTAACAAAAGCAAGGAAGCTTGGCGTTGGAGCTGCCATTCTGTCCTCCTTGCTCCCTGCTGGGCTGTGGCATTCGCTGCAATTATGATATAGAAACATCCTGTTTCCTTTTGACAAGGTTTTTCTTATCGGGCAATAGTACACACTGAGATTGCCAGGGAGATACGTTATCTGTGTAAATGTGAGAGAGAAACTATTTCCATAATCTGAACACCCTGTTCTTTACCGGTCAGGGCAGATATCTCCTGTCTTCAGGAATACAGCAAGTGCACGTTGCTAGAAGCATTAAGGCTCATCCCACTGACGCCAGAATCCTAGTCCTTGTATAATTTGGTAATTTTAATTGCACTACTTTCATTTCCTCTGCATAACTTTTCTCACTCAGTAATAATGAAGGCTGCTAAAGCTTCCCTTTCTGGAATGACAGTGTCAGTAGCCACTCGTATATAAGGTCTTAATTCAGTGCTAAATTCCTAGATGATGACATGTCAAATATTATTATTGGACAAGTAATGTGTTGGGTGAGTTTTTGCAGTTAGCCTGTGAAATAAAGTTTTCAACAGAATTCTTTCACTGTAATTTAGAGTGTGTGGTTGACACATCCGTCTCCATCTCCTATGTATGGGACCAAGTAGCTCAAATTATATCTTTTGTTGGACCAACTTCTCATCAATAAAAGTTGGTTCAATAAAAGTTTTCATCTGAGCTGCTTTGTCTGCCATCACACACATCTTATCATTTATCCTACTCTTGGGTACATAATAGGAATGTTCAACTGCCTTGGTCCTGCAAACACTAACACTTGAACCTCACATATAATTGTGGGCAGTGGAATTACACGTGTTCTCGGGTTCGTTCAGGTCTAAATGTGGTGTTAATGTACTCAGTAGAAATGAAATGGACATTACCCTCTTGATTTGATCAGAGCAGAGCTCTGATGCAGTTCAGTTGTCAGTGCGCGGTTCGGTTTGGGAGTTGCTACTGTTCAGTTCAGTTCAGGGTGTGTCTGACTGGGAGTTCAGTTTGAGGGCATGGGGGCTAGATGGTTGGTCAGATCAGTCTATGTATTGGGGGATTTGGTTTGATCTGGAGGCATGTCTGGCTGGGAGTTCAGTTGCAGGGAGGTAGATGGTTGGTTGGATCAGTCTGGGTACAATTTCCCCCAAACTGAACCAGAACAATCCATTCCAAATCAGACTGATTTCCTCCCCAAACCGAACCAGACCAAATCATACCGAGCTAAGCATATCTGTTGTCAGAGCAGGCAGTTATATCAGACCATCCAGCAGATGAGGATCAGAGTAGCAAAATCTGATGGATATAACATTATATTCGAATATTCCTTTCCTTCTAATACTCGGGCAACATAGTGACTGGCAAAATTCTAAAGTATTAAGTGAATGGATAATTTAATAATTCCTCATCTCACATAAAACACTACATTCAACCATATTGCAGAAGCAAATTGATAATTGCAAATCTTGCATAGTTAACATTGTAGTCTTACTCTTCTAACAGGAGAGTATTTACATTTTCTATGATATATATGAGTTTTAAGCTGTGTCCAGGTTTGTATTTTTTATTTCTGACTCTTAAATACAGATTTGGTCGTAAACCATGCCTTTTGATTACCATCCTTACAAGTTCCATCTGTGGAATTCTTGTGGCCCTTGCACCAACCTACACGTGGACGGTGACCTTTCGTTTTCTACAAGGATTCGTCAGCAAGGGCAGCTGGACAGCAGGCTACATCATGAGTAAGACCATTATTTTCCTTGGGTTGTAGAAGTCTGATTTAAGAGTACTTGGCATTCTCAATACTTAAACACAGTTGCATTTTTAAGAATCAAGGTCGCTCTGGATTCACCAAAGTAGTAGTGTTTCTTATGAATACATTAGACTGTATTCAAAACACAGAATTTTTAAACAAAATTTTTTAGGGAAATAAGTTTGTTTTCCAATTCCCTGAAAAGAAACATTCATTGCCAAAAATTCTTATGCACGCAGTCTTCTAGACTAGGAACTCCTGGTTCTCTGATCTCTAAACTGATCCACTTGCAGTTTTAAGACCTTTGTTTAAACTATCACTTCTTTTTAGCCACAGAAATCGTTGGCTTACGCTATAGGAGGACCGTGGGAATTCTCTACCAAGCAGCTTTCACAGTCGGTCTCGTTATCCTCAGTGGTGTTGCTTATGTGATTCCTCACTGGAGATGGTTGCAACTTGCTGTTACCCTTCCCAGTTTCCTCCTCTTGTTTTATTACTGGTAAGCACTTTCATTTGCCCCCAAATACAAGAATTTCTCTTTAATCCTCTCACACGAGAGCCTAAGGTATGTTGTCATGAGCTGCTTCAGTGTTAGTTAATACAGAATGAGTAACAGTTGTGAACATGCTTTTTAACATTGCGCATTGATGATCCATTTAAAAGCACTTTAACGATCCTGTTCTAAAGATTAGGATTGTTAAAGTGTCTTGATGTGAAAACTTTTTAATCTGGAAGAGGTGGTCATGAGAATTCTCCATTTGCTTGGGCATATTAGTATAATTGTACAAGGCTAGAGCTGAAAAACCTGCAAAAATGGGTGTACCTGTCGAATTTCTGGTACCAGAACTGACCCAACAACTTCTAGTGACCCGTTTCAGTTACCTGATGTTCCAGACTGTCAACTTTGGAATGTTGAGTTACGGTACCAATTTCTAATCTTTTTTTTATCAATTTACCTACTTGCAATACCTAATTAGTGATTTACCGTCCTGGATAATTGACTTCCAGTACTAGAAAAGTGACTTCCAGACCTGATTGATTTATTTTTCCATCCCAAGTTTTTGGTTGTTTGACCCGATATTCCAATTAGTAATCAGAAAATCAAAAAATCGTTACCAGAAATTACTGGTTTTTTGGCTCCCTGTGTAACCCACCAGGTACCTGATGCAATACTTGAACATGTGAGGTATTACCTGTTGGTACTAAGTAATTTAAGTATCCATTTCAACTCTACAAGGCACTGTCAAGATCTCATCTGGAATACTGTGTTTAGTTCTAGTTATCCATGTTTGAGAGGAGTTTAAATGGGACCAGGTGCAGATAAAGGCTGTTGAAGAGTAAAGAGAATGAAGAGTTTATCTTCTCACAGGGATCTCCTCCTGGACGGCCAGCTGAGACTATGGGGTTAGATCACCACCTCAACCACGAGGAGGCAGACTTCAGTTTTTCTGGAGCATGCTCAGTGGGGATCTGACCCCTTGTTCTCCAGTTGATTGTCTGCCTCTGAAACAGCAGGATGCAGACTTCATCATCTGTCCAGGAGGAAATCCTTTTCAAATTAGATAGGGCCTCTGAGATCTTTAGGGGTGCCGGGGAGCATGGTGGTTCTCCTCTGTTCACTTTGGAGTTGCTCCCCGATGCTTAGGGAAGGACTTCCAACCCTGGCGCTCTGGTTCCCAGGGGTTCGAGTCCAGCAAAGCGGGTGCAGCAGAGGTCCCTGTGGGCCTCCAGCTGACAACAGGGCCTGCTAGAGTTTCCCCAGCCACAGAGGAGCAGCGGCAGAGAGGCGGCAGCAGGTCCCACTGCCGGAGGATGTGCCATAGTTGTGGCTTCTCAAGAGCCCAATCTGCTGGTTCGGCAGCTCCAGACAGAGGCAGCAGCTGCCCCTTCCCCCACAGGGAGAGAGCAGGTGCCGACCGCAGCAGGGAAAAGAGAACAGGCCGGGGCCTGCTCAAGCGGCAGCTGGGAAAGCGAAACCAAAAGGAGTGTGCAGCTCCTATTTCCTGTCCAACATGGCCTGTACAAGGGACTCCAGCACCGACTCATCAGGAGAGGAGCAACCAGTAAGGCCCCATAGGCCCTCTAGGCCAGCTGCGGACACTTGCATGTTGGTTCTAAAGGAGATCTTAAGCTCCTTATAGGACCTTAAATGTAAAACTCCTGCTGTCCCGAAAGCAAAGCCCTCAAAAAGAAAAAATTCCTTTAAGGTCACATCCCAACCCAAGGGAAAGGGCAAATGCCCTATACATGGGCGAGCAGGGAAGAAAAAGGGGGCCCTGCGTTTCCCCACTCCCTCAAAAAAAGAGGGTGGTCCTGATCAGGACCTGGATCTGAACTCAGACTAAGAGGGCCTATCCCTAGAAAACTCCCTAAACACAAACGTAGGCCCAGGAGGCCTTGTGCGGAGTCCTTCCAAGAGGAGGACAGTGGGAATGAGGTGGCATCAGAGGGAGCTTCTGAGGAGGAGGAAGAGCAGGGATGCCCCCTGGAAGAGGGAGAGCTCTGGGACTCCCCTGTGGAGTCTTTAAAGGATCCCAATAGGGAATTCTCTTTAAAATATAGAGATGAGACGTTTGAACTGGTTTGCAAAGCCCTGAAGCTAAAGAAAAAGAAATTTTAAAAGGGCTCCTCGGATTCATCAGAGGATGTCTGGCAGGGATTTCATCCGAAAAGCCCATCCCAAAGGTAAGGGGATGCTTCTGGACAAGATCTTTTGAAAAAAATTATTAGGGCTGAGTGGTATCATCCCTCTAGGACACTTAAACTCAACAAGACACAGGAATTCCTGTATCCTTTGTCCAAAAATAGTCTGTGCTAAGAACGCATTCCAAATGTTGATGCTGCAGTGGCTTCCTTGGCTAGGAAGTCCGTATTCCTGACTGAAGGGGACTGCTTGCCCAAGGATTCTACTAATAAGGAGTTCGAGGTCAGCCTTTGCAGGAATTTTGATGATAGCAGCAGTTATTAAAATGGCCACCCTTTCTTCGTATTTTACGAGAGCAATAATGCTGTGGATAGAGAGGGGGAAAGTCCCCAAGACTTCCCTAGAAAAGACTAGGGTTCTGGCCACCAGAATAAAGCTTACACATTCCTTCATAGCTGACTCCACCATTGATATTCTTTCCTGGGCCTCCAAGGCAGCAGCCTTGAATGTTGCAATGCGCAGACGCCTGTGGCTAAGGTCCTGGAAAGGAGACAATGCAGCGAAGAACACCCTAATAGGGGGCCCCTTCCAGGGAACCAAGTTATTCGAAGTCTGTCTGGACAAGGTCCTAGAGGACGCTTCAGACAAAAGTAAGAAGCAGACTCTGCAGAGTGTGTCAGCTCCTAAACGCTCCTTTCAAGACTTTCCTCAGGAAACCCCTACCGAGGGTATCCCAAGTGTAACTACCATGCCATCAAACTTTGGCAGCACAAATCCAAGTTCAAGGGAACTGGACATGCCTCATGTCCCAAAGACTGGGGAGGGGCATCCAATGCAAAGACTGATGCATGACTATTTTTCTCTCCCTCCAAAAGAACCCACCTGTCTCAAGCAAAGACAGTCTCTGTTTGCAGACACATGGAGAGCAGTGACGGAAAACTCTTGGGTGAGGGAGACTGTCTGTCTGTGCAGGCTACACAATAGAGTTTTGTCAGCTCTCTCTCTCTCTCTCGGTCTCCTGTGTCAAAAAACCCAGGAAAACATAAGGCGATGCTGGGAGAGATACACAGGCTTCAAAGGATCAGGGTGATTGAGTTGGTTCCGGAAAGCAAAAAAGGGTCAGGTCTTTACTCTCTTCTCAATCCCCAAATAGTCAGAGGACTGGAGAGTGGTGCTCGACCTGAAAGTTTGTCAAGGAAAAGAAATTCAAGATGGAGATGCTCCTTTCCATCTGCTTCACAACTGGCCAAGGGGAATGGATGACATTGCTGGACCTGAAGGAGGCGTATCTCCATGTACCTATCCATCTAGCTCACAGGAGATGGTTGCAGTTCCTTTGTCGCAGTACAGGGCCCTCCCTTTTGGACTGGCCTCCTTCCCGAGGACTTTCACAAAGGTTCTCATTCCATTGGTGGCCAGTCTTCGGAAGGAAGGCATTCAGTTTCACCTGTACTTGGATTAACTTCTCATTCGCTTGACTTCCAAGGAGCAAGCGATCAGAGATGTGGCCAGGACCGTCCAGTACCTGGAAGTGCACGGCTTCATAGTGAACCAGAAAAAAAGTAATCTCATGCCCGTTCAGTATCTGGAACACCTGGGGGTGCTGTTAGATACCTACATTCACAAGTCATTCATCACCCAGCAACGGCAGGACAAACTGTAGGAGCTGATAAGACAGATTCAGGAGAGTCAGCATCTTTGCCTGAAAACACTGACAAGTCTCCACGAGCTCATGATCTCTTGCACGAGGCACCTGGAGTTGTCACAGTTCCACACAAGGCCCCTGCAGCAGCTCCTCCACTTATTCCCAGTTCAGTTGTCCGGAGGCCTCAATCCTTGGGTGCCAGTGTCCAGCATAGTGAAATCCTTCCTGTTCTGGTGGTTGGTGGGTGATCGCTTCGACCACAGATATGGTGGACCTCCTCCGAGTCATGATTACAACAGACACAAGCCTGTTCGGATCAGGAGAATACCTGCAATATGAGACAGCCCTCTGCAGGAGTGGAAATGCAGCATCAACTGGCTAGAACTCAGAGCGATTTTTCTGGCCCTCAAGACCTTTGAGTCAGACGTAGAGGGAGCATCACATGATGGTATTCATGGACAATGTGACTGTAAATGTGTACACAAATCACCAAGGGGGATTTTGGTCTCAATCCCTGAACTATCAAGCCACTTGGTTCACCTGGACAGAGAAACATCTCGCGTCACTAAGGGCCCTTCACAGCCAGGAAAAGACAAATGTTTGGGCGGATTGGCTAAGCAGACAGACCGTGGATCCGGGGGAGTAGTCTTAAGAAAGGCAGCATTCCAACAGGTAGTCTCACTGTTCAGAAGACCAGTCATAGACCTGTTTGCAATAAGGAAAAATGCAAATGTTCAGTGCTTCATCTCGTGACATCCAGAGACACAAGCAGTGGTGCAAAATGCACGGAACCAGCCATGGTCCAGGGGGCTCCTGTACACATTCCCACTGTTTCTACTGATCACAAGAACAATAGTGAAGGTGCATCGGGACCGAGTGCGACTGATCCTGGTCACACCCTTCTGACCCAGAAGACTGTGACTTGTGGATCTTCATCAACTAAAAGTAGAGAAGCCAGTAAGACTTTGCGCCTCTCCAGACCCGGCCCAGTCCACTAGGACAACCTGGAAATGTTGAAGCTGACGGCGTGGAGGTTGAACGGGGAGCACTGAGGACCGTGGGTTATTCTTCAGTGCTGGTAGATACCCTTATGCAAGTAAGGAGGCAATCCACACGGATATACATGCACATGGAGGGTCTTCATTCACTGATGCTCTTACCTTTGTCCTCTGAAAGCAAGAACAAGAACAAAGACTATTCTTGAGTTTTTACATGACGGCCTAGCGAAGGGTCTGAAACCAAAAACTCTGGCTCGGCAGGTGGCTGCTCTGAATAGCATTGTCCTGTGTGAGGGGCTATTACCAAGCATAGACATGTAAACTGTTTCTGAAGGTGGCGAAGCAGATCTCCCCTGCAGTGGTTCATCACTTCCCCTCCTGGGATCTAAATTTAGTGCTAAATGCTCTAGTTAGGACTCCCTTGGAACCTATTAGGGAATTTTTTCTGTACTGTCTCTTAAAGTGACCTTTGAAGTTGCTATTACTTCAGCCCGATGCATGTCTGAGCTAGGGGCGTGCTCTGTGGAGCCTAATTTTTGTTCTTTTCGAGACAATTTGGTGGTTTTGCGGCCAGATGCTTCTTTCCACCTGAAGGCAGATACGGTTTTCCATAGGAGTCAGGAGATTGTGTTGCCCTCTTTCTGTCCTAATCTGTTACACCCTAGGGAGAAGCTGTGGCACAAATTAGATGTGTGAAGGGCTTTTAAAGTATATTTAGACAGGATGGCAGTTTTTTGCTGCGCTCCTGCGCTTATTGTTTTGTACCATCAGAAAAGGAAGGGTTTTAAGGCTTCGAAAACAACTATCTCTAAGTGGTTGGAGGCATGTGTTCAGGAAGTGTATAGAGTAGAAAATAAAGCTCCCCTGCATACAATTTGGGCCCATTCCTTACCATGGGCAGCCACCTCTCAGGCGTTCAGAAACCAAGCGCCTTACAAGGAAATTTTCAGGGCTGCTAGGTGAGCTTTGGTTTACACCTTTACTAAACACTACAAGGTGCATACTTTGGACTCTGCAGAAGCTGCATTCGGCAGGAGAGTCCTGCAAGCCATAACGTAAGTCTGTAGCGACTGAGAGGGGTCTGGCTATATAAGATTCTCTCCCTTGTGTGACACTGCCTGGAAACGTCCCCATAGTCACAGCTGGCCGTCCAGAAGGAGATCCCTGTGAGAATGGAAAATTGGACACTTATCTGGGAATTTTCCTTCTACAGGGTATCCTCCTGGATGGCCAGTGGCACTCCCTTCCGTGTTTTTTGTGTGTGTGCCGAATTTGGAGTTGGCTTTTGTTCCTCTCTTACTCTCAAGTTGGTTATAGTTATGAGTCATTGACAGAGTTTAGTGTTCATTTGGCTTTTGAATCAACTGGAGCACAGGGGGTCAGATCCTCACTGAGCATGCTCCAGAAAAACTGAAGTCTGCCTTGTGGTGGTTGAGGTGGGAATCTAACCCCATAGTCTCAGATGGCCACCCAGGAGGATACCCTGTAGAAGGAAAATTCCCAGGTAAGCGTCCAAATTTCCATTCTGAAAAGTTGGCTTGATCAGCCTACATTTGAGATTTGATTGTCATGGGCTGGAGTGAATAGCAGGAAATGGAGCATTCCATTAAGACCTGTTGTGCATTTCTCTGAACCAACCAAAATGACCATCATTGGGAAACAGGATGCTAGGTAAGATGGACCATCAATCTCGCCCGATATGACACTACTTGTGTTCTTATTAGAGATGCTGATAATGATATAAATACATCACGGAAGGAAAATATGTTTTTCAGCTAAAGGAGAATGTTGGTACAGGAACAAATTAGTATAAAGTTGGCAATGAATAAATTCAGGCTGGAGTTTTAGGGTTCTTATCAACAATATTATTAGTTTATGTTATATAACTATGAAGCAGAAAATAGAAAAAAAATGCCTTCTGTCAGGGTATGCAGGGGGCGGGGCCCGCAGGGACAACAGAGGAGGGGGTGGCTCGGGGTGCCCAGGGGGTTGTGCTCCCCACCCCCCTACTACATGTGTCTGTAGAGGCTTCCCCTGCTTGCAGTCTGCTGGGCCAGCGATTACCTGATGAGAGGCAGCTGCGGCGCTCTGAGCTCCTACGGCTGAAGCGAGGGCTGGGGCTGGAGCAAGGTGCATAAAAGGAGGACCATTAGGCTTTCTCCTTTGCTGGTGATCAGAGTTGCTTGGTTCCTGTGATCTGGCCCGTGCATTGGTAATTGGAGAAAACTGTAGTTTGCTAGAATCCCGTCCCTTTCCCTGTTCCTGTGTGAAAAGTGCTGTGAGTGGTGAGCGATTGTGTTCGAGTGGTGTGTGTTTCTGTCTTGCTTACTGTTGCCCTTCCGTGCCTTCCTGTGTGTGGTTGCCCTAATCCCTCCCCGCTCCCCTCTGCGGCTCCCAGGGCTTGCATCCCCTCTTGGGTCCTGTGTATGTGGAGGATCATTATAACCCAGGATGTGTGACATCCCCGATAGGCCCACTGATGAAACTGACTACAGCATAAAGTCTTTGTGACAGAGCTGGCTCTTATTATTATGTTAAAAGTTTTTGTTAAATTATAAGGTGGATGTGATTGGCGTAAATTAGTGTCATTGTTCGTTGTTTTGTTTGTTGTTGTCCTTTGGCATAAGGCGAAAGCTGTGCCTAATAAACCTATCTCTATCTTGACAGAGCTGGCTCCTGATAAGTTATGTGATTTTAAAAAGCAGGGTCATGTAACTTTCCTTATGCTGTTACGCCCGGGCTCCCCTTTTCCCTGGGCCCCCTGGCAGGCTTGGCAGCTTATGGAGGGAGGGGGATGGGGGGACTACATTTCCCATCATGCTCAGATAAGAACAGCAAGATGGTGGAGGCCCCCTGTGTGTCCTGCAGCATTGCGGGGCCTTTTGAAAAACTCGACAGTCCCTCCTGAACCTCCTGTGAGGCTGCAAGTGGTGGTNCCTATCTCTATCTTGACAGAGCTGGCTCCTGATAAGTTATGTGATTTTAAAAAGCAGGGTCATGTAACTTTCCTTATGCTGTTACACTGGGGCTCCCCTTTTCCCCAGGCCCCCTGGCAGGTTTGGCAGTTTATAGAGATGGGGGGGGGGGGGAGAGGAACTATGCTGCTCCCCCAGCCCTCTCCCCACTCACTGTCCTGGTGCTGCAAGTTCTGCTCCCCCCACTAGGAACACTGGGGCTACCAACATGTTTCTTGTCTGGGCATGCTAGGACTACATTTCCCATTATGCCCAGACAGGAACAGCAAGATGCCAGCGGCCCCCCGTGTGTCCTTCACCGTTGCGGGGCCTTTTGAAAAACTCGACAGTCCCTCCTGTGATGTTGCAAGTTGCAGTGGCATTGTTGGTGAGAAGAATTTGTGTGTGTGAGGGACAACAGTGCATGTGTGTTTTTGAGAGAGTGAGGGGGAGAAGTGTGTGCACGTGTGTTTGTGAAAGTGTGGGGGAAGCAGTGCATGCGTGTGTGATTGTGAGAGTGAGTAAGACTGGGGGCAGAAGAGTCTGCGTGTGTGTGTGTGTGTGTCAGACAGAGAGAGGGGGTGGAGAGTCTGTGTGTGTGCGTGGGGGTGGGGGAGAGAGATTGAGTTGGGTGGCAGGAGAAGAAGTTGGGAGAATCTTTCCCTAAAGACCTCCTGTTTTGATGTGGAGGCTGGTTTTTTTTTTGGTTTTTTTTAAAAAAGTCACACACCAAGTTCCTCCTCAAACTCCTTTGGCTCTTGTAGAGTTACTCCTACTTTACATTAGGGTTAGAAGTTACACAACCCTTAAGTTAAAAGTTCTCTAAAATATACAACTTAAAAGTTGTGCAACAAATGGTATGTTAATGTGCTGATATATCATATCTCACAAAACCTGGAAATGTACCAAAACAAAAAGCTTTACAGTTTAAAAAAACGTTAAATGCACAACAGTTTTTAAAACTAAAAACTTTCCTCTTCAAAAACATCACAAAATCATTCTGACTCTAGCTTAAACTCTAAAAAACATACAAATTCATTACAATTACAATTAAAAAAAACCATTCAACTCCATACATTGCAACAAGACGTAAACGCCAAAAAACATGGAAATTATTTCAGAAAATTTGAGGAATATTTAATTTTTTATCCTCATCAACATAAATGTAATATATGTACTTAATTCCTTACCATACATACTTTTATTCATCTTGATCAATAACTGAACTTTCATATTTTTTCATTATTAAACTTCCATTTATTATCATAATTTGACAATGAACAATTTTTTCAGAATGCATTAACTCTGTTTCTAGAGAACTACATTCTGTACAACAAATTCTACAATGTTCTCTACCCTGAAATGTATACAATTTGTATACATGTAAAGGTCAGTTAATGCACTCTGAAAAAATTGTTCATTGTCAAATTATGATAATAAATTCAAGTTTAATAATGAAAAATGTGGAAGTTTAGCTATTGTTAAAAATGAATAAAAGTATGTATGGTAAGGAATTAAGTACATATATTACATTTTATGTTGATGAGGAGAAAATATTAAATATTCCTCATTCTGAAATAATTTCCATTTTTTTTGGCATTTGTCTTGTTGCAATATATGGAGTTAAATGCTTTTTTAATTGTAATTGTACTGAATTTGTATGTTTTTTGGAGTTTAAGCTAGAGTCAAAATGTTTTTTGATGTTTTTTGACGAGGAAAGTTTTTAGTTTCTAAAAACTGTTGTGCATTTAACGGTTCTTTAAACTGTAAAGTTTTTTGTTTTGGTAAATATGACTCTAGGCTCATCCATCCTACCATTTCAATAAAGCTTCTGCATATCTTCTCAAGGACTTAGACTCTGGCACTCTTTTCCAAATGGAATAATGGGGACAAAGGCACTTATGAAGCGTTGAATAATTTCTGTGATCAGAGTTCCTATGGTTTCCTACAACTTCAGGGACTGCCTTGGCTGCTTTTTCCTTTCATGTAGTTATGATTCCCATTAATCTGAACCTGCAATCAAAGAGGAAGACAGCCCTTGCACGTATGGAGATGCAAGAGTTCTGTCCTTTTTTAATTTATGCTTTGGCAGCACTTGTATAGCTTTTTATGCCAGTAAACTTCCTTTGCCAAATGAAATATGGACCTCTCATAAGAACACATGAGATAAATCAACTGAAGAAGTTCTGGGTACAGAAATATAAACTGAAGAAACCATGGATTGGCGAAAATCTCCTAATACTGGCGGATGAGAAATGAAAGCTACTCAGGCTGTGTGATGGTACAAATCCCTACAAGCTGAAATTCAATGAAAATAAAGGCAGAACAAAAATATCTTCCTAGAAGAAGAATGCTGTATGAATACTTTGGAGAAGAAAAACTGTTTAAGAACAGAAGTACCAATCTGGGTAAGACCAAAGGTCCATCTAACTCAGAGGTGGGGGGGACCTTTTTCCTCCTGGGGGCCATTTTGAAAGCTTGCACAAGCTCCGAGGGCCGCACAGAAGTTGGGGCAGGGGTGCTTAATGGATGCACTCAAGGAAAGGAGGGCCCAAATGATGGATCTGTGCCATGAAACTGTCCCCTCTCCTTGTTTGCATACCCTCCTCTCTGCTCCCTTCCTCTGAGCTCAGTTTTTCAATGACTGGAGGTAAGAACTGGATCCAAGGGCCAGATCCAGGAACTGGAAAGGGGCCACGTAAAAAACTTGCTGCAGGCCACATTTGGCCCCTGGCCCTGAGGTTCCCCACCCCTGATCTAACCGAACATCGTGTCTCCAAGAGCAGAATGGCCAACTTCAGTTGCTTTAAAAGATTAAAAGAGGTAGAGAACGTCTAGCCCAGATCAAGGAACAAAAACTTGCTTTCTTCTACCTCCAAAGTTGGGAAGGTGGCTGTACACTAGTTTTGGGAGATGTTAGATGACCTATTTTTAATTAAACATAATCTTGGATGCCAGAGAAATTTAATTATAGATAGCACTAAGAAGTGGAGGTGCAGGTTAATACATGGAGGCTGGCACCGGATCAACATGAATGGTGTCTCCTGGTAGTCACAGCAGGATTAAACTTGACTTAAATGGACAATGGTAAAAGTCTCTTTGAATTTAATTGAAATTTGAAATTGATAGCATTCACAACTTCTCTAAAATACTTGTAGAAACACAATGCTGTTTTCTGTTTAGCTGTGTTACTCTTAATGTTGATTACTTTTTAAAAAGTGTTGCATTTAAAACGAAGACAAAGGATTGGTTCTTATGTGTTAACTGAACTTCTGTTGAAAGGGAAAGGGGGAAACAAGTAATTTAGGATTTAAAAATGTTAAATGGGTGTTAATGTACATGCAGCCACTACTGCAGCTGCACATTCAGGACTGCCCCTGTCACCTCCCACTGGGTCAAGTTGGGAGAAGGAACCAAACATTCCCCAATTGGGGAGGAGGAGCAACGTGTAGCTGGCTCTCTCTGTCCCATGCCATGACGGCCAGCCATGACTGCCAATAAGAGGCAGCCATGGCAAACATCCATGCCAGGCTGGGCGGATGGACGTGAAAACATGTGCCTGCCTGGTTTGGTCCACCTGGGCGGCTCACAGGGCTGAACCATGGGCCTGGTTTGTTAAGGCTAGGCTTGCCATATATGCAAATGTTTAGAGGGTACTTATGAGAAATACAGGTGGCAGGGCTGCATTGGCTCCAGTGCCGTCCTGCCACCTGTATTTCTCATAAGTGTCCTCTAAACATTTGCATATATGGCAACCTTAGTTCCAGCCCATGTTTCTGGCCAAGCTGCCAACCCTGCTGGGGTCTGAAATGAGCCCACATCTGGCAGGTCTGGAACAGACGTGGGGTTCTGATGTCGGGCCAGAACAGGTGAACCGGGCCAGTGTCATGTCTCTTAACAACCGTTGTTGGGATTATCCAATGCATAATGGTTCAAATTGATCAGTCATGCAGATTTATTTTTTTAAAACTCCCTATGGGACACTAGTTTAATTTGTGACCAAATGAAGTTTGCTTTGTTTCCCTTTGTCAAGGTGATGCAATCAAAAGCCATGTCATGTTTGAGTGAATGTGATGTTTAAATTCTCAGTGAAGTCGGGACTGCACGAATTGAAGCCAATGGCTAAACTCCCACTGACTTCACTGAGGTCCAGATTGCACCAAGTCAATAGCGATCCAGTCACCACAGTCTCATTTCAATAAGAAATCTGGACCTGAAATACATTTGTCTGTCTGTTTGACTCTGCCTGTATTGTAGGTGTCTGCCAGAGTCTCCCAGGTGGCTGATCTCTCAAAGACAAAATGACAAGGCTATGAAAATTGTGGATAATATTGCCAAAAAGAATGGGAAAAAGCTGCCTGCCCATTTTGAGGTAAGCTTGTGTTCTCATGCTTGTAAGTGGACATTATCATAATAATTCTTCTTCTGATGTTTTCCAATTTCGGAGTTCAAGGTGCCTGGTAAATGTTATCACATTTTACCCCCACAGTACTAGTTAGGTACAATACTATAATCTATATTGCACCTGAGAAGTTTAAAGAATGGAGACGTTCAGTAACCTGCCACCATCGCGTCACCCAAGAAAGTCTCTGTTTGGGTAGGGTGTGGAATTTAGGACTCAAGTGCTTTAAAGAATGTTCAGAGGATAATCATATTGCACTGTAGCAGAGCCAACTTGCAACCAGTCTGATTCAGAGTCAGAGAGAAGAAATTAATACTTAATTATATGTGGGGGGAGGGGGCATGGGGTTGCACGTGGGAAATGAGGAGGTAGTTTGGGGTGGATTTTGTAGGGGGCTGTTGGTGGGGTTTTTATGTTTTAACTGTTTTTATGGATTGTTTTTATATAACTGTAAGTCACCCTGAGCTGCCTTTAGGGAAGGGTGGGATAAAAATGTAAATAATAATTACATATTTGACTCCTACTCCTGCTCTGCCCCATCTTCTCCAGAAGTAAGAATGAAATGGTGGACTTTCAGTGAAGCTGTTGTGAGAAGCCGCATTCCTAAAGTGCAATGCCTGCATATTGCCCATCCTCTGCCTTAAAATGTTAGAATTATCTCGGCCTTTAGCCCTTGATTGATAGTGCCCTGGTTCTTCTGTAGAACATTCACTTTAATGAGGAAGATGATGATAAGCAGACCCCTTCGCTCATGGACCTTGTTAGGACTCCTCAGATGAGGAAACACACCATCATTTTGATGTACAACTGGTAAGAGAGACCTGTATAGAGACTTATTTCAAAGCATTCAAGCCCCTAATTCATGGTTCTCAAAAAAAATGTATACAGTGCCTTTTTCTTGTACAGTACAACCTCATTATAGAGTGGCATTTGGGAGCCAAGCCTTATACTACAATAGTGCTGAATTTGTACTCTAACAAGGATGCTTAAATTTTGATCTTTAGATGCACTGTGAATGGTTGCATTATGATTCTAATTTTGTGGTGTGTACTGTAATTTTTATTAAACCCATTTTGAGCATGCCTGTTGCTGCGTTACAACCAAATTTGTGCTGTACTGGACATTTTGACAAGATTGCACTGTACCTTGTCCCCTCTCTTTTCACCATTGCCTCGTTCCTCCTTCTTCTATCTCACCCCCGCCCCTGATACTGAATCACTACCATTGCTGCTGTTGCAGCTACCATAACTCTCCTACCTGAGAGAGACTGAGTTAGCAAACTATCCCAGCCTGTATGACATTTTCTTAGGGTGGGCATACTTAGTATTTCTGAACATGCAGAGAGATGGGTGGGCCTTTCACAAGTGACTTACTACAACCTCCACAAACAGTTAAATCATAACACCAGAGTAGGAGACTTACTATGGAGGATAGCTTTCTCCTTTTGAGGATGCCATTATGTCTTACCCAACCTGCACTGAATGTTGAGTTGTAAAAACTATAATTTTATCATCTTCATTTCTAATTTCTGCACTGATTTGTTTTTCTGAAGCTTTGTTTCAAAGTTCTCCAAGAGAAAAAAATAAGCCTCCATTCTTAGGCCATTTTTAGACGTGCATAGGGGGCTAGAGCCTGCAAATCATGCACTGGTGAAGCAGTGTGTGGATGTGGTTTAGACAAGTGGAGGCGTGCCTTATCCCCACTCATGCTTTCTTTAGAGGCGCTAATGCATAGACTAATTCTTGAGAGATTAGTCTTGGACTCTGTTCTTTATCTAGGTTCACAACCTCTGTAGTGTACCAGGGACTCATCATGTACATGGGAATCGCTGGTGACAACATTTATCTGGACTTCTTCTTTTCTGCTCTTGTTGAGTTTCCAGCGGCCTTCATAATCATTCTCACAATTGACCGCATAGGCCGTCGTTATCCTTGGGCTGCAGCAAATCTGGTTGCAGGGGCCGCCTGCCTTGTTGCAACTTTAATCCCAGAAGGTAAGTTGTCAGTCTTCATTAGCTTATACCCCAGGATCATGTTTCGAGAACAATTGCAATCTATAATATCTTGCGGTGTTTAAAAATTGGCAAAAGCACTTTGGTGACCATCTATCTTTTTAATTAAGGCTTTGCTCAAACCAAAAAAGTGGAATAGATTTTTATAATCTACATTATATGATTTTTTTTTTACAGCCA
The DNA here is from genome assembly GCA_003113815.1 of Sphenodon punctatus. Classification (NCBI taxonomy): domain Eukaryota; kingdom Metazoa; phylum Chordata; class Lepidosauria; order Sphenodontia; family Sphenodontidae; genus Sphenodon; species Sphenodon punctatus. The sequence continues at coordinate 1,861,786 of QEPC01002328.1, read as the reverse complement.
TGCATCCAAATATTTATAATAAACTTCTGGAACAAGTTAGATGAGTCATTGGCAGGAAGTATTGAAACTAGATTTGAAAAAAGTAATGCTTCAGCTAAAGGAACTCTAGATGTGTTCACTCAAATTGTAGAAGATTTTTTCAGGTGTAGCACTAGAACCTTTACCCTGAAGGCTTGCCCAAGTATGATGATGTATGATGATATTATTGTACCTAATTGGTACTGAGAATTTTCCAGAGGTAATGCAAGACCTGCTTATTTGCCCAGACTTTTAGTGGGTGGGAATAGGGTTTAGGGGCACTGATTTTTAGTAGGATGTAGCGTAGTTTTATAGTGTTACCGTTTTTTTGTTTTGTTTATTTTTGTTGTAAGTCACCATGAACCCTACAGGGAAGCCAGGCTGTAACTCAATATAAAGAAAGAAAAAGAAAGGAAAAAGAGAGAGAGAGAGGGTACACCATGTTAACATAAGATCATAAAACTCCATTTTATGATAAATAGAGCTGAAACAAATATTTATGAATATATGATCAAATTTGAGGATTGATCTTTGTATCCATTTTAACAAAGTGGATTTTCAATGACAACACTTCCCTCTTTGTTTGCTGTTCCAAATACTCTTTGTGGTTATTTCAACTCTGGTATTGCCGTTTCTTCATTATTTTGGTACGTACTTCACTTTCGCAGTTTAGCTCTTATAGTGCAATAGCAGTGTGGCAAGCAGAAGCAGTGAATAGCACCAACAAGGTACCAAATAAATGAAGAAACTGAAACAAAATTACTGAATAAACAAAGTTACTGAAATGAAATAATCAAATAAACATACGTGAATATTGCATTGCTAGCAAAGATTTATTTGGATATGAACAAATATATGAATAATTTCCAGACATATTCATTTTCATGACATATTCATAATAGATTATGTAATGCTGATTACTTGCATCTTTTGATTCATGTAGGTAAAACAATACTAAGAGCTCCTAGTAACTAGCCAAAAATGTGATTGATCAAAAAAAATTCATTATAGAGCTCCTCTGCCACCCCTCAAGAAAGCCTCCATAAAATATGTAAAACTAATTAAATGTATTTGCTTCCTAGGTATACATTGGCTAAGAGTTACTGTTGGTTGCATTGGTAGAATGGGAATTACTATGGCTTTCGAAATGGTTTGCTTTGTAAACACTGAATTGTGCCCAACATCTGTCAGGTGGGTGTTTTTTGTCTTGGAGCGGCATAGTACTTGAGGCATTTCTTGAAACTGCTGGATATACTTTATTACTAGCCTCACTGTATTAGAATGATAGGTTTACTAGTACATCTTTAGACAAATGGAGTGGTTAGAAAAACTGAATAAAAATCAGTCAGTTTAGAAACCAATTTCTGTTCTTCTCCAAAAAAAAATACTGTATAGTAAGTGGAACACACAGGGCTGGAAAAAAGCAAAATTATTTGGGGTTTTTGGCATTCTGGATCTGAAGTGACTAGACACCCCTACAAATAAGAGGAACAATTTAAGAGTTTGTGAAAGGGACAAGAGGAGCAACGGCATGGTGGTGGCATAAATGAAGAGTCTGAGTGGATGGGATGCAGAATCCAAGGGAGTGGGGAGATTTTATGTTTTGGAAATCCCAATATTTTGCCAGTTGTAGGCCCATTTCCTGTACATCAGTTTTATCAATGCTTTTTAGGTAATGACGTTCACTATAGTAATCTGCATGAAACTGAATTCTGTAGAAAAATGATAGGTTTCTGATTCCTGGACTTGCACTTCTTACCGGTACTACATATAAGCTATGCATGAGATGATGCATACAGTTAGTTATAAAGGCATAGTACAGTTATAAAGGCATAGCCCTTTATACATCAGAGATGGGTAATCCTCATCCCTTGAGCTGAATACACCCTACAGCTGGCTTTTATTTGGCCCTGTTCAAATTCCTGCACCTAGTCCCGATCAGATTCCTTCCCTCGAACATCAGTAGTGCATGCTTAATGGAAGGAAGTGGAAATGAGGGTGTGTGCTCAAGAGCAGGGCCTGGATTGGTTTCTAAAAAAAAAATGGCATGGTATTGTCTTTTACATGAATAATGCATAGTATGGTGCCAAGGTGCAGGGATGGTTCACATCCAGGGAAAGGACACCCCTAATATATAGAACATAACCTCGATGGTTCCTTCAAAGACAGTCCAGGATCCCTCTTTCCATGTAGGCTATTGTGTTAACTGTTTGTGGGTACTCTATGTGCATTCTGACCACACTATGCAAGTATGGTGCTTGGAACAACTCCTCTTAAAGTACCGAACTTTTTCAAACCAATATGAGGCAATGCTAACTTTTGCTTCTTTATCAGGAGCCTCGGTGTAATGGTCTGTTCTAGCGTGTGTGATGTTGGTGGGATCATAGCCCCATTCATTGTCTACAGATTGTCAGAAATCTGGCATGAACTACCTCTTATATTATTTAGTGAGTATTTTCCTTATGTTCTAGTATAGTTGGCTCATGTATTAAGAATGCTAAAGTTACCATGATATTGAGGTTGCAGGTCAAATGTAAGATACTTGCTCCAAAATCCAGCCCTGAGCCAGGAAACTGCAAACGGTGCGACTGCACAGGGCGTCACGTGTTGGGGGCCTTGTAGGAGTCATCCCCACCCCCAATACATGGAGTTCATGAATAAACTTGATGTTTTGTTTTGATATTTTATTTCTACCCCATCCTTCCCCAAGGGCTTAGGTCAGCTTACACAATACAAACATACAGAAAATGCAATAAAACTTCATTCAACTCACTCAAGCCCATGCTCACCCCTAACCTATGCTCACCCCTGGACAGTGGGGCGGAGGCGGCTATAGGGGTGGTTCTGGGGCGTGGACGGTATGGTCCACAGGGGAGGGTGGCTCACGCCCCGAGTGGACCAAGGTGCCTGAGGCAGGTGTGGGTTGCCACCGCCCCGCTGTGGGTGGGGGAAGATCTAGGCCCAAAGTCCACGTGTGGGTTGATGCTGATGAATGCGAGGTCCGTGGTCAACAAGGCCCCAATTATCCATGATATGATCTTGGATGGGGCTGTGGACCTCGCAGGTATCACGGAGACCTGGCTGGATGAGTTCGCCGGTCCAACTTTGGCGGATCTTATTCCGGCCGGGTATGCCGTGCAACATCAGCCCCACACAGGTGGCTGGGGAGGTGGTGTAGCGATTGTTTTTAGGGAGGACTGGCCTGTTAAGAGGTATCCAGTTCAGGAGATTGAAGGTATTGAGGCCCTTCATGTGGTGTTAGATTTGGCTGGGGGCAAGCTAGGGGTGCTGCTGGTATACTGGGCTCCTTCTTGTCTGGCAGCATCCCTGACCACTCTAGCGGAGCTGGCCTTGGAGGTGGTGTTGGGCTCCTCCAGGACTTTGGTCCTGTGGGACTTCAATGTCCAGGCCGATGCCAGCCTTGTTGGGGCAGAGTGAGAATTCATGGCCGCCATGGCAACCATGGATTTGTCCCAGGGGGTTATCTGCCCGACCCATGTGGGGGGACACACATTAGACCTGATCTTCAGTTCTGACCTTGAGGCGGGGGGTCCGGTTGTGGGGGAGGTTACAGCAGTGCCCTTGTCATGGACGGACCTTCAGGCCGATCTCTCCGCACACACCCCTCAGAAAGAGGAAGGAACAGTTAGGATGGTCCGCCTTCAGTGGCTGATGGAACATCAACGGTTCCAGGAAGTCCTGTGGGAGTTAACTGTGGTCCTGGACAGTCACTCTGTCGATGAGCTGGTCCAGTCTTGGAATATCTTGCTGTGGGAAGCCATCGACAGGGTAGCTCTGAGATGCCCTCTGCCTCGGTCTTGTCACTGCAGGGCCCCTTGGTTTACCGAGGGGCTGCGGTGTATGAAACAAGTAGACAGCAGGCTGGAGTGACGCTGGCGGCGTACTCGCTCTGACTCCGACCGTCTTCTCCATAGGGCCCATTTGCGGTCCTATGTTGAGGCTGTGAGGACAGGAAGGAAGGAGTTCCTTGCTGTCCTCATAGCATCCGCGAAGTCCCGCCCGGCGGAGCTGTTTCGGGTAGTGTGAGGGTTGGTTAGTCCGGCCTCGCTCCACCTGGACGGGGACGTGTCCCAGGCCCGCTGCGAGGAATTTGTCAGCTACTTTGCGGACAAGATCGCTCAATTCAGAGTGACTTTGCAGCCGGATTAGAGGCAGTA
>QEPC01002328.1:1845234-1856649 GCA_003113815.1 Sphenodon punctatus | reverse complement strand
GTGGAGGCAGTCGCAAAGGCTGTCTTTTGCCAGTTATATCTGGTGCGGAGGCTGCGTCCGTTCGTCTCCGGCCCGGACCTGGCCTCCCTCATCCATGCCTTCGTCACCTCGAGTCTGGACTACTGCAACGCACTCTACGTGGGGCTTCCCTTGTGTTTGGTTCGGAGGCTGCAGCTAGTGCAGAATGCGGCGGCCCATCTCCTTTCAGGGACAGGTCACCGGGAGCACATAACACCAGTGTTCCAGGCTCTGCACTGGCTGCCGATAGCGTACTGAGCCAGATTCAAGGTGTTGGTATTGATTTACAAAGCCCTCACGGTCTTGGCCCCTCATACCTCAGGGACCGCCTCGCCCTCCGCGCTCCAGAGTGACTCCTGCAGTCTGCCGGGGGTGCCTTCCTGGAAGTCCCCCGCGCTAAGCGGGGGGCCACAATGGAAAGGGCATTCTCGGTGGCTGGGCCGCATCTCTGGAACTCCCTGCCGGAGGACGCCTGCCTGGCCCCAAGCCTTTTAGTATTTCGGCGAAGATGCAAGACCTGGTTGTTCGCCCGGGCCTTTGGGGAGGGGGTGGGTAGTTGATTTTTATTCCCTCTACCCCTAGTAATTTATGTCTCAGGTCCTGTTTCATATGTTGTTTTATATGTTTTAAATGTTTATATATGGTATTTTAGGCATTGGATTGTTTTATATGGTATTTTATGATTGTAAGCCGCCCCGAGCTGGGTTCAGGGGTGGGGTATAAATAAATAAATTAATAACCTTCCAATCTCATTCCCTAACCCCACCCGCCAAAAAAGAAAAGTTTGGCATTGTCTCCAGAAGACGCTCGGGCACTGACGGACCTCTGGGAAGGGGGTTCAATAATGTTGGGACAGCAACCGAGAATGCCTCCCTGTGGGCCCTTGTCGTGAGAACAAGACTAGTAGGTGGCACCCGCAGGGGAGCACTCCCAGCTGACCTCAGGGGTCACAATGGAGCATGGAGGGAAAGGCGCTCTCTTAGATTATGTGGACAGCATGGCTATGAGAAGTTCCAGGGATGTAGCTATAATTGGTGCAGCAGGTGCAGTTGCACAACGGCCCACAAGCCTAAGGGCCCCATAATACATGTCAAATGCGTATGTATTTCATGATCGGGTGGAGGTGTGGGCAGGACAATGGGACCCATTCCATTTTCTGCACCAGGGCCTATTTCAGTCCAGTTATGCCCCTGAGAAGCACTGACATAAAATACAGATCCATAGAGCCTCAAACGTGGGAAGCTCTGACCCATAGAGGGTCTGCAGCAATTTGGAAGGAGCTCACATCACCATTTTGTTCATGGTCACAACTTCCCCCAATCCTGCACTGCTCATAATCCAACTTGTTTATACATCCAGAATCAAAGATCTGTGGCTTCTGGTGTTGAATAGAAAAATCTTCAGGCAAGTACACTGGCTTGCCAAGCTGGAAAGGAGACGCCTGTGGAGAGAATTGTGTAATTGACAAAGATTTTGATCACATTTCTTATGCTTCTGTTTTCTCTATGGCCGATTTGGTCAATAGCATAGCTGGGTTTAAACACGGAGTGGATAGGTTCTTGGAGGATAGGTCCATAGACAGTTATTAGTCAAGTTGGATGGGGGTGTAACTAGGACTAAAACTTGCTCTCGCATTTCTTGCATTACTCAGGAAGAATAATGGTTCTTGATTCTTTCTGGCAAATGAGAACGAGCCAAGAACCAGCTGGCTAAGTTCTCGTCAAGAAACGTGAGAATCTCACCATCTCCCCCATCCCCCCAAAGCACACTGCCTCCTCTCCAGACACTTGGCCTGCCCCTGTGTGCCTCCTGGAGTACTTCTCTTAGCCTTGTTCTCCTCTCTCCCGTTCCCCCACCGTCTTGCAGTGAAATAGCATGAGCAGCTTCTCCGCCTGTCAGCTAATGGCCAGGGCTGCACTCCCAGCTTGCAAAACTATTCCTCCATCGCTGCTCAGCAAAATCCAAGCAGTCCCTGTCTTGGGGAGGAGAGGACTGGGCAGTCAGACCCCAGAGCAGCAATAAAAAACCATCAGGATTCTAGCCCAAGAAAAGTTTAAAATAAGCCTCCAAACAAGCAGAAAGTGTTCAGCTCAGAGCTAAAACCACAGGTGGAGAGGGAATTTGACCACAGGGAGTGAAAGGAAACACTTCCCAGACTGCCCCTCCAGAAGATTGCCAGTCAAATCTCCTTAGAAAAGGAAAAAATAGCCCTAGAAGATCTAGGAGCACCCAGTTTGGTACCAAAACCACAAGGAATCATCACTTCATAAGTCAAAAATCACCAGTCAAAATGCTTTAGAAAAACTAAAATTAAATTAAAAAGAGGCAGAATGTAAAAACAACAAGGTTGCCAGGGAAACGGGGCATGCTCAGTGAGGAAAATGAGGCAAGAGCACTGCCAGTGAGCTTGAAGAGAGCAGAACATGATGCGAGAGCAAAGAGCTCTGGCCAATCCAGCAGCTCACAAGGGACAGAGATAGCAATTTACTAGGCAAGGAGAAGCCCAGAACCTTTCCCAAAATGACACTTCCTAGTTGGTTTAGGGCTATTTTCTCCTTTTCTAAGGTGATTTGACTGGGAATTTTTTTGGGAGGAGGCACAGGTTGTGGAAGTGTTACTTTGTGCCCAGTGTCTGCAAAGTAGGTGATGACTGATGGTTGTCATGGCAGCCATGACATCTTGATCTGCTCCTGAAAGGCCGGCCTCAGCATGAATGTTGAAATTGCCCAAGTCTGGGCAAATCTCTGCAGCATCAGTGCCATGGAAAATGGTTTTACATGTGCAGAATGGTCTTGGTAGCCATTTTGTGCACGTGCAGTGATTTGTGCTAATTTTTTTAAAAAAATATAATTAATTAAAAAATAACTATCCATGCGCAAAATGGCTGTGGACCATTCTTCGCATTCACAGTGATTTTTGTATTATTATTTTTTTAAAATGAAAATAAAATAAATGGGGGGAAAAAAAACAACTTGAAAACAGTTGGGTTGTTTATGAAAACCCCAGAAAATGAAGGGGCTTTTTTTGTAAATGAAAACTAAAGCAGTAGGAACGCCTTCACCCCTAATGGACACCCACCTGGTGTGTGCTAATGTAGACTAATGTCGAATAACACCCATAATTGTCTCAATAGTAATATAATATTCCCTATAAAGGGTGTAAATCTCTTGCTTGCAATAATTCATACATGAATACTTTAGCAAAATATGCTTCCTTTTTGTACAGAAATCTATCTTTTGGAAGTGTTCTGATTGATTTTAGTGACTCTCACAGCTAACTGTGACATGTTGTAAGCTGAGTTCTAACTATATCTTTCTCTGTATGTTCACTTTTTTAGCTGTGTTTTGTTTAATTGCTGGTGGATCAGTGCTGCTTCTACCTGAGACCAAAGGGAGAACTTTGCCTGAGACAATAGAAGAGGTAGAAAACATGCATAGGTAAAGTACTACATAGCTTTATATAGTGAAACCCTGTTCTTCAGTACTCTCTGAAAAGGTTCAAAGATGAGGGTACCAGTGTAGAAAACCTCTGTGTATGACAGGGCTATTTCTAAGGGGTGACGGTTGCCCTGGGCCTCGGACATTTTAGGTAATTTCATGGTGACTGACTGAATCCCTCAGCTGCTCCTTCAAGATTGGGGAGACATTGACAGTAATCAGTACCACGGTCACCCAACACAGCTGACATAGGAGTTCTGTCTCCTCTGCTCAATCTTGGAGGAGGCAAATGAGAGATCTGGCTACTATCCCTCCCTCCCCCCACCCCCAATCACCCTCCCAACCACTTCCCCGGGAAAACAAACTACCAGAGCAGAGAAAAGCTGCCTGTTGCTGGTAGAGCTGCCTGGAAAGCAAGAAGATTGAACTTAAGTCTTTGAATTCAGGGCTTTGAATTAGCCCTGAATAGAGCCCCTCTTGCTATATAGGGGAGGGGGTTGAGGTCGACCCAGATACAGATTTATCATGTATGCTTGTTTTTGGCCTGAAGGCTGGGTCTACTAGTATGCACAGTGCACAATATGTTGTTACCCTGTCTTCCCTTCCCTCCAGTGCGCTACAAAACCCCTTGGAATTACTGCCAGTGTTGACTGCTCTGTAGAGCTCAATGGAGAAATGGGCAGATTATTTAATACTTCTAACCCGCCCCCTCCTGCCACATGGCAGCTCGGGACAGAGTACAAGTAAACATACAGAATAGTAAAACAATATAAAATATGAATAATTAAAATGCATTAAAATACACACAGGGACAGAATAACACCCCCCCAGCTCCCCCCAAAACAAACCAGAAAACATCCCACACACCCTGCCCCCGCTACCCGTCTCTCTCACCAAAAGCCTGGTGGAATAGCAAGGTCTTACGGGATTTACGAAAAGAGGGGAGATACGAGGAAAGACGCATCTCCAGTGGGAGGGAGTTCCACGGTCAAGGAGTGGCAACCGAGAATGCCCTCTCGGAGGTCACCACCTGGAAAACCCAGGAAACCTCCAAGAGGGCACCTCCGGATGACCCCGGGGCTGATCCATGACATGGAGGTTGAGACGGTTCCGCAGCTAAGCAGAGTCCAGACGGTATAGGAACAACCTTCCTTAAAGGTCAACACCAACACCTTGAATCAGGCCCAGTAGACTACAGGCAGCCAGTGTGGTAAACGGAGTACCGGCGTTATATGCTCCCACTTCTACAAATTAGCATTCAGTGCTGCCCCTGATCATTAATTCATCCTGTTATACACATGGTTCTAACTAACTATAAATATAAAAATAGTATGTCATATGTGCTATTTCTGAAACCTATTTGCTTACACATTTTCCAAAATAACCTCTTCTCTTACCCCTTTTTCAATGTCCAGTTTGCATAGTGGTTCAAACTTTGGCTACTTGTTAGAGTAAGGTGCCACTTGTGATGGTTATGCTGATTTTACAGTTAGCAGCATGGGTATGGAGGCAGCCATTATGGCACTGCTACATCTCCTTTTCCTGGAAGTGGGTAAGGAAGAGGATGAAACCTTTGCTGTCCCCACACACTATATACTAGCTAGCATGGGTGTGCTAGAGGGTATATATTGTGCTAAGTCTGGTTCAGGACTGTTCCCCAAAGAACTTCTCTTATGTCCTCTGTCACAGTGTTGTAGGATGTGATTGTGATGATAACTGACCCGCCTGGATGTGAAAACTGTGTCTCCTGATTGCTGGGATGCTATCCCCAAAGTCCCAGTTATGTCCCTTCTGTGCCCGCCTCAGGACTGTCCCCTATGCCTGCCTCAAAGCCACCACCGATTTGGTCCTGTAAAGCTGGAAGTATTCAGTAATTGGCCAGTGAACGTGTCATTCAGTCTGTTGGGTTGCTCCCCATCCTCCCTCCTACAGCCTCCCTCCCCCTGCCATGCCAGGTGCCTGCTTCTGGCTGACACTATGTGCTACTATTTATCTGAATAATGGTCTCCAAGGGGACAACTTCAATTGCTTATAAAATTAGGACCCTTTATCAAATAGTCATGTGTGATGACAGGGAAGGTGTGGTATACATTCATGCCAAATATATTGTAAACACTAAACAGTATGGAATATAAAAACATTACAGCTGGAAATGCAGTTTCAAGTTAATGTCTTATAACATCAGGACCCTTTATCCAATCTTGCTGAAACTTGGCAGATTGGTAATCTTGTGGAGGCTCATAACAGTCCCAGGTTTTATGCAAATTGTATGGAAGATAAAGAAGTTGTAGCCAGGAAGGTGTAAGCAGCTTTTCTTAAAATTGCAACATTCATTTGCTTATAAAGTCTGGTTCCTTTATCCAATAAGTCCAAAATTTGCTACACTTAGTGCCCTCCATTGGGGATACAATCTCTCCAAGTTTCATCCGAATTGAATAAGAAACAAAAACATATAGCTGGAAATACATTTTTTCAGTGTTTTCCCATTATTTCAAAAATGAAAAGTTGTGTGTGGTTTTTTCATTTTTTATTTTTTGTTACAATAATGAAAATGAAAAAATTCATTTTTGTTATAACCAAAAAAAATGAATTGCACACCCCTAGCACATACTATTGTCTTTTTATTCTCTCAAAAACCTGGTCCTATAAATATTAACAAGAAGTCAGTGCGGTGAGAGAGATGAATTCTCTTTTTGTTCTCTCAAATTGTTTTGCAGTATATATAAAATGTAATGCCCTGCCCCTTCTTGGAAATGACTTATCTATAAACAAAAGCAAAAGTCAATATACTTCAGATAAAGAAAATGGTTATGTAGTGCCATGTAAGTCAATTTAAGTGGGGGACTGTTGAACGTTGGCACTTCGGCAGGCCTTTCAGAAACTAGATCTTTCCTCCTCATTACTAGGGTGTATTAAGATAATATTTTAAAAGCACTTATTATTCAAACTTTATTTTTATTTATTTATTTACTTTATTTATAGTAAAATTTGTATGCTGCCCCCTCCTGCAAAAGCATCTCGAGGTGGCTAACATGTTAAAAACAAATTAAAACAATAAATCATCAACAATTAAATCCAATACAATAATTCAACCCCTCCCTAACCCAACGCACCCACCCCATCTCCCTCGGGAAAGACACGGTGGAGCAGTCAGGTCTTACATTGTCTGTGTAAAGAGGGGATGTCGGTAGTCAAGCGGACCTCCAGCGAGAGGGAGTTCCACAGCTGTGGCGTGGTCATAGAAAACTCCCTCCTCAGGGTCAACACCAGAGAAACCAGGGGCACCTCAAGAAGGATGCCCCCCGCTGACCGCAGGGGCTGATCCAGGTCCTGGAGGGTGAGGCTGTCGTGCAGGTAGGTGGGGCCCAGACCATTTAGGGCTTTAAAGGTCAGCACCAACACCTTGAATTGGGCCCAGAAGACTATCGGCAGCCAGTGCAGAGAGCGAAGCATTGGTGTAATGTGCTCGTGTCGGCCCATTAGGAGATGAGCCGCCGCATTCTGCACCAGCTGCAGTCTCCAAACCAGCACCAAGGATAGCCCCACATAGTGCTTTACAGTAGTCTAATCTCAAGGTAATAAAAGCATGGACGATCATGGCCAAATCAGAGTCCGAAACATACAGCCTAAGCCGATGTAACTGACAGAATGCCCTCTTCGCCACAGCCGCCACCTGGACATCCAGGCAGAGCTGTGGATCCAGAAGCACCCCAGACTTCGAACATGAACTAGCAGGGGAGGATGGACCCCATCGGGCCACCATTCCCTTGGCTTTCCCCACAACCAGCACCTCCGTCTTGTCTGGATTTAACCTCAGGCAGCTCGCCCTCATCCAATCTCCCACAGCCACCAAACGTTGGATAAGCACCGAGACTGCTGGACCGGAGTCCGAGGAAAATGAGAGATTTAGCTGCGTGTCATCAGCATATTGATGACACCGTATGCCAAACTCCCAGACAACCTCCCCCAAAGGCTGCATATATGCATTGAACAAGAGAGGGGACAAGATGGAATCCTGTGGGACCCCACACGTAAGACCCCAGGGAGAGGATGAAAAATCACCCAGGACCACACACTGGGTTCTCCCATCCAGGAAAGACTGGAACCATTCAAGAGCAGTCCCGCTAATCCCTGCCTGGTCCCGCAGGCGAGTCACCAACAACTCGTGGTCAACAGTATCAAACGCAGCTGAGAGATCTAACAGGGTCGAACGACCCCGCTCTAACTCTCGGGAGAGGTCATCAACCAAGGCCACAAGTAGAGTCTCTATGCCATAACCTGAACAAAAGCCAGACTGCAAGGGATTAAGAAAATTGACATGGTTCAGATGCTCCTGCAGCTTCCGAGCCATCACCTGTTCAATAACCTTCCCTAAAAAGGGAAGGTTAGAGACCGGCCGATAGCTGGCCAGGACACCAATGTCCAATGATGGCTTCTTAACCAGGGGCCACACCACAGCCTCCTTGAGACAGTCCGGCACCCTGCCCTCCGCAAGGGAGGCGTTGACAATCTCTGCCAACAGCCCTAATGTCTCTCGGCTAGCCTTAACCAGCCAGGATGGGCATGCATCTAATTCGCAATAAGTGGCTCGAACAGTCCCAAGAGCATTCCCCACATCTGAAGGCAATACATCCTGAAATTCATCCCACAAAACAGAGCTTCTACTGCCTCTGACTCACCTACTGTTAAAAATGTTGCATCAAAAACTGTGGTGGATTTGAACAATTTTGTTCGCAAAAAAAGGCCACAAACAAATCACAGTAGGCATTATGGTTGAACATTTGAATTCTAAGGAGTCTTAGTACTGATACTGTGACACTTCAGTGATTTATTTCACTGTCTTGCTACTTTCTCACGTTTCTTGAAACCCCCCCTTTATCTAATCAGATACCTTCCCTTTTCAAACACTCAAACCTTTAGTGACTGCATCCAAACACATATTCATTCTGCTAAAAGAAAAACTAGATATTTTTTTTTGGGGGGGGGGTGTCTTATGAGGACTGAATCTATTTTACTGCTTGCTTCATGGAATTTTCCATCAGAATCCTCTTTGGGAAGTGTTTGGCATTTCATCCCCAACAGGGGTATTGGGTATTGTGATTTCATCAAAATACCCAACAGAGGAAAAGGGAACTGTGTATATTCAAAATGGCCACCGGGCCTTTTGTAAATGTGCGGCCCTTTTCAAAAATGTTGCTAGCAGCATCGCCACCATTTTGGAAAAGAGCAGCCAGTCTGTCTGCACATGTGCAAAATGGACACTGTGCATGTGCAGAATGGCTGCCCTTTTCCAAAAGGGTGGCAATGCTGCCGGTGCCATTTTGGCAAATGGTTGTGCATGCGGATAATGGCCACGGCAGCCATTTTGCATATACGCAATTAATTTTTGGTATTTTTTAAATGAGGAACTTAATGAAAATTGGTTTTCAATGAAAATCCCCAAATGAAAAGTTTTCTAATACAGAAAAGAAATACTAAAATGAAGACGAATGAGGTAAATTCTGCCCACCCCTACTCTGGAATCTTCAGGACTCCCAGTAATATATAATGAGGTCCTTGCAGAGACTACCAAATCAATGGGGAATGAAGCCAAAGTCTACCTCACATTATGTCAAGCCTAATGCACATTGGCAGTCTTGGTGGGTGTATGTGTGCAGGGAAAACTGTCGTCCTGCTGACATGGACTTGCTACTTCCATGAAGAGAGTTGGAGGGAACCAGCTTTCCCTGGATGTCACTCCAGCACCTTTTGAAGACCATCCAAGTCACTCGGAGTCATTCAAATCATCTCCCAGAATTTTTGGTTTGTATGACCCTCACTATGACCTGATCACCTATATAACATCATATAAAATCAAAGACTGCATTTCAGACCATTGACTTCAGAGTAGTCCCATACAAAGCCACTGAGTACAATCCTTAAACCATTTGAATTTTATTTAGATTTGTATCCCACCCTATCCCAAGGACTTGGGGCAGGTAACACATAACATACAAAGACAAATATAAAATAAAACACACAAAATACATTGTGATACAAAAATTCCCCAAAAGTCCCAACCTCCTCATCTGCCAAGTGCCTGGCCAAATAAAAAGGTCTAACCTCATTTCCAAAAAATGCTCAGGCTTGGCCTTTGATGAACCTCCAGAGGAAAGGTGTTCCAGAGTTGTGAAGCAGTCACTGAGTGCCTTCCTACATTCTCTTTGTGTTTGGACTTGGCACACTGATACGACTTACAAGAGCTCATTCTCAGCTAACTTTAAGGAATCGTGATGGGATGTAACGGAGTGCCCAAGCCATTTAGGGCTTTATAGGTCAAAGCGACATCTTGAATTGTGCCAGAAATTGTGCTAGGGAATCAAGTGTAGATTCTGAAGCACAAGTTGGATGTGCTCCTGGTGACTGAGTCCTATCAGAAGGCAGGTGGCTGTGTTCTGCACAAGAGGCAGAATTCCATGTAGAGTGCATTGCAGTAGTCCATCTCTGAGGCATAGATGATGGTGGTTCGGTCCAACTCCAAAAGAAAAGGTTGTAGTCTTCTCACCAGATAGAGTTGGCGAAAAGTGCTCCTTGTCACTGCTGCAGCCTGCAGTTTCAGGCAGAGTGATGCATCCAGGTTCATCTCTGTGGAGCCAAACGAGGCCAGACTTTATCGATAAAGGCAGCCATATTTCAAACACCCATGTCCACTCCAGGTCATAAGGCTGCTAACCACCATTGCTTCAGTTGTGTCTGGATTCAGCTTCAGTTGACCCACCCAATCCAGTACCCAAAGGACGCTAGGCACTGAGTAAGCACTGAGACTGCAGGACTTGGATCAGGGGTGTGTGGGTGCGTGCTGTGCCATTATCATACTGATGGCACCTCACTCCAAATCTGCTCTGTTGAAGTGGCTTGAGCGTTATAACCTACATTTTTGCTGAGAGACTAACAATTTAACCCCAAATGTTTCCAACGGGTTACCTTCTTTGCTTACAACACATTGCCTATGAATTTTTGACCCCCTCCGCTTTAGCTCTTCATTGGGAACAGTCAGAAATCTGAGAACAACAAATATAGGCCACTAATCAAACTTGGAAAGCAGCCACAGCCTCATTCCATGCCCTACATTACGTTCCCTTATGTTGTGTAAAGATAGGCTTTTCCATTGAGAGAGAAAAAGATGTGACCTTGATAATGAGTTGTTCAATGAAGTGATGCAAGCAATGTATGCTCAGACGTTGTGGGAGAGGGGAATGCAATGCTTATTTTCACAGCAAGAACAGAGGTTGGTGTCCTGGAGGGGAATAACCTTTTGAGCATGTGGCACCTAACTGCAGTGGTGGTGTATTTTCAATTCTTGCAAAAGCCATGTAGTAAGGCTTTAAGATGAGACAAATATAGACAGTTAAAATCACAATTTTGTACAGAGTTGGAAATGGAATATTATCACACAGCCACCACGTGTGTTCATGCTCAACATGTAGAAGTAATAGGTACATAGCATGAAAATAACTGAAATACTTCAACCACTTGAGAAACGTACGTATGTGGAATATGACCATTCCATTCTGCATGTAAGACTTCCATGCTAATGACCCTTCATTTGCAAAAAGTGCTGCAGAATTTCAAAAATGCACAGGATCCTCCTCCAAAATTTTACAGGTCAGGCGATCATCAACTAATATTAAACGGTGCCATTCCATTGGTTTCTCGGTAAATACTAGGGGTGGGCGTGCCGGTAAATCTGGTATCCGATAATGCCGGTACTGGGTGTACCGGCATTACCCGAAATCCGGTCCCGTTACCGGATTCCCGGTACCTGATTTTTTTACATTGCAGCCATTTAAATGAATGGCTGCAATGTAAAAAGTCCCACCAAAAAAGTTTTTAAAAAAACCCTCCCCGAGTCCAGGCTGCGCGGGTGGAAGGGGGGACACCCCCCACCCACCCTGCCCAGCCTGGATTTTTTTTTTAAAAA
>QEPC01002328.1:1799329-1814760 GCA_003113815.1 Sphenodon punctatus | reverse complement strand
TTTTTACATTGCAGCCATTTTTAAATGGCTGCAATGTAAAAAAAATCCGGTACCCCGGAATCCGGTACCCGGTCCGGATTACCGGGTCGAATCCGATAATGCCGGTACGCCCGGTACCGGCATTATCGGATACCGGATTCTACCGGTTTCCCACCCCTACAAGTTACTAGGGATGGGACTCTGGGCAAAATTTTGGTTTCAGTCAATTTTGGTTTCAGTTCTTATGAATTTCAGTTCTTTTTCGGTTTCGGTACTATCGGACCTTTTGCATTGATTTTTGTATCGGATTTTTAACATTGCGTGTTTTCAATGGGGGACAAACCACAATGTTAAAAATTCAGTACATAAATCAATGCAAAAGATCCGATAGTATCGAAACCGAAAAAGAACCGCAATCTCGGATTAATCTGAAATGGTCATTTTTGGGTGGTTTCGGTTTTATCGGAAACTGAAATTCCCATCCCTACAAATTACCAATAGGTCTGCAATTTCATACTTGAGTTCCTTCAGAGCTCTGGGGTGAATACCATCTGGTCCTGGTGATTTGTTACCATTTAGTTTGTCAATTTGCTCTAGAACCTCTTCTAGAGCCATGTTGATTTGTGACCGTTCTTCTGACTCATCGCCAAAAAAGAATAGTTCCAGTGTGAGTATCTCTCCAACATCCCCAGCAGTATGATGCTGGGCAATAACAGGTACTGATTTGTGGCTTGTTAAACCATTAATACTTTCATTATCATATGCCACATGATGGAAATTGCATGTGATAATCTCATGCAATTTTTAATGTCCTATCATCAAAGCTATCCGTACTATTACTCCCCTAGCCCCATCTATCCACCTCTCTCTCTCAAGCTATGTTCTGCCAAACAGTGGTAAGTCAAGCTACTTTAAATCAAAGTAACTAGTTCACTTGGGTAGCTATCAGAAAAACAGTGTAAATCAAAGTAGCACCGTGTCAATTCCCTCACCCCCACCTAAGATGTAATGATCACTGAATCGTGGTGGTCACCTTCACAATGAAGTGTTCACATGAACAGTTACTTCAAAATACAAAGTGAAGGGGAAATAGATGCTCCCAATTTTTTCAGCAGTATGTACATCTCTTCTTACTCCTGTATAACATCGGTTTAGCAGTCTGGTGGTGTGAATGCTTCAGGAGTAAAACGGAAATCCTGACTACATCGAATTAGCTATTTGTCAGAACTCTCTTCGTCAGCCATGTGAAAGATGCTAGTGAAGAGGCTCCATCTGTTTGCTTTAATGTGTTTGTGTGTGTGTGTTTTGGTTTTTGAAGTAAAGGATATTTTAACAGCCATAACTGGTATAGAGGACGTGCTAGGTGGGGTTTTATTCCCTAATGTTCTTGATAGTCAGATTTTTTTTGTAATAGCTCTTTTCCTGAAAAACAATCATTTCCTTCAGTCAGTTTGGGTGATAAACAATGCTGCTTTGATTTCTCATATGAATCATCAACCCCCTTCCTTTGGTCCCAGTTGTGCCTTGGAGTTGGGAGGGGTCAGCAAGGCAACACAGCACGACAGTTTAGATCCCATCCAGGCTGGGAGAGATGTCATCGGTGCTGCTGTGCTGAGAGGAAGGTGCACCAGGCCCTACCTAACTGCGGTTCGTGGGAGTCCTTCAGGCTCAACAGTTCATCTACAGCAACTCTTAATCTTTTCACACCACCGCTGAAGCCAGGGATGGGGAACCTCTGGCCCATGGGTCAAATCCACCCTACAGTCGTGTTTTTTTTAATTTGTCCTCTTTCTAATTCCTGGATCTGGCCCATCAATCCAGTCACTTCTCTCAAGCAGTGAATGACTGAGCTCAAAAAGAGGAGAGATGGGGGCATGCACTTATCAAAGACAGAGAATGGACCCATGATCTGAACCTTTTCCTTCCTGAACTCACCCTCAGAGCTTGTACTAATTTTTAAGGCAGCCCATGAGAGGGGAAAAGTTTTCCCCACTCCTGCCTTAAACTAATGATCCTTTGTAGACTCTCTTCTCCTTATTCCCACCGGTCTCTTGTGACAACTCCATAAATAGCCTAGTTCAAAGGTTGCCAAACTGTGGGTCATGACCCGAAAGGGGGTCATGCCATGATCTGCCGATAGTGTTGCAATCCCATTGATGTTTTCGACATGTCTTTGTTGTTGTTGGGAGTCACAGGATTAAATTGAACTCTCAAAATTGGATCAAAAAGGTAAAAGATTTAGCCACAACTGTTGTAGTTGACTGTAAAATGAGTCCAGGTGAATCTAAACTTGTTTGTCTACAGTGGTGGGTTGCTGTGTTTTGGTACCTCATTTTTCACTCACATTTATCTGTCGGCTATTCTCTATCCCAGGATTTAGGTCTTGAGATGAGTCTTCCAGCTTGCTTTGTTCTCTCCAGGAACGTTTGCAGCTTCTGTCCCATGTGGCTTCCAGTTTTATCATTTTCTACAAAACTCATCAGTTTGGGTATTAACACACAAGACTGATAGCTCGGGAGCCTGTGGTCTGAGGAGCCCCCCATGCAGCCGCCACACACATTTAGCATGTCCAGCCTAACAAATGGTGATGGGAAAGTCTCAGAAATAAAGTCGCGGAACATGATAAAGGGTCCTGGACCTTGATGAAACTGATGACCCACCACCTCCTCTCCCCCATTCTCTCCCCACCCCCCATCGTTCTTCTGTTTTCTTTTTCCTTTTGCTGTTTGTTTGGAGGGTCTTTTTGGAGTGCTCCAAAAGTGAAAGTAAACATTCAAAAGGAGAGGGAGAACAGAGAGAGCACTCACTCCTTAGGCTGCTCTAGATGCTGCACTGGGACTCTGTGGACCTGTATGCAGGCAGAGGCTGCACGCAGCCCAAAAGCTAACCCTGTGGCCACAAGTTAGCCAGCATTCGACCATGTGGCGGGCTTAATATTTTCTGCAACCCCACCCTCAGTGGGGCTCTGTGGCAGCCCCATGGCCAGTGGGACAAACACCTGGTGACAACCTAACAAATGGGCAGGTGAACACATCATCTCATTTGTTTTCACCCTTTGTGGACTGCATATTTAGAAATATCCAGCAAAGTCATGAAGCAGCTAAATGGGACTCAGAGAGGTGTTTTTTACTAGCATAGTTAATGAGCAAAGCATCTGGAAGTCCCAAGTGTATCAACAATCACTGCTTGAAGACAAACAGATGCATCACAGAGCAACCTTATGGCCAGCTTTGGACGTGCTTTGTGTGTACCCAGGGTTGGTTGGTTTGTTTAATTTTACCATTTTCCTACCCCGCCCCCTCCTGCTCACAGGCCACAACCAGTCACTGCACTAAGGATGTGGAACAAGGATGAGAAAGCAAAGCAAATAAAGAAAATTATGATTGTAAAGAGCTTGTTTATTTTAAAACTGTTTCCACCCTCCTTGTGCCATAAAGGTGAAAGTCCTGGGAGGGGAAGATCCTGAGTAGTTCTTATCTTAATTAGGTGCAGCTTCTGTCGTTAGAACATGGAGGTAAATAATCTTTTCGTTGTGCATTCTTTGTCTGGGGAAACAAAATGCAAAGGCAGTTGGTAAGATAAGGAAAAATCTCATAAGATAGTCCAAGATATGCCAAAAATCACCTGCTGAATAACATGTCACTACAGTTGCCTACTAGCTCATTTGAAAATGAAAATCTTAAATCTTTTCCAAAAAACTAACTTGCAGGGGAATCAGAACATTCCAAAATGTTCTATGCGTTGCAAAGCAAAATGCTGGCCCCTACGTTCAGGTGAAGGATTGAAAATTCTGTTTCTTTGTCATGATGCTGATGTGACTGTTTCAGTTCTCAGTGGCACAATCTCATCCCGCTCTGTTCTCACTGCTTTTGAGCATGCATTGTATTTGGTTAAGCATGAGCAGCTGGAGAAAATTGTGGTTGTATGATAACATGAGACGTGAGCAGGAAGTTCCAAGTTAAGGCCCTGTAATGCCTTGGCCATCACAGTGTGTGTCAACTTTTGACTCTGGTTTTCTTCAAGACAGTTGGTGATGCAACACAACCTTCATTTAATTTAAACTTGAGTATTTTTTAAAAAGGTATTCGAGGGTTTGATTTAGGGGTTTTTTAGAGTAGTTTTTTTGTTTGTTTGTTTCAAGACTGGATGAGTTTAAGCATATGAATAAATACATATTTAGAGAGAGGCTTTTACAATTCTGCCATGTACCTGAGAAATGGGATGTACCCTGCACCAAGGCAATGGTTGCAAACATTTGTGGACCAACAGACCACTGCCATGCAAACACCTGCTGAAGATGGCTGCAACCATATTTCTTATGGGCTGGCCACAGCTGTGCAAGACAGGTGGCTTTTGTCTTCTCTGGTACTGTGGCCAGCACTGATACATGATGGTCATCCCTAGAGCCACATTCTTCCCGCCCTACCCCAGATGTGCCCCTGATGGTGTCTGAAGCCTGCTTTGCTTTACCTAGTTCTACAGACCAGACGCAAACCTCTTAGCATTGCCAGTTCTCTGTAGAATGGGTTGGAAGCCTCTGAACAAAGGGTATTAATTATACATAGAGGTGGGCTGAGACCAGCTCATCATTACGCCAAATATTGTTGGAGAATCCATATCCATTGCCGCCTCCTTGTCTTAACCCTTATTGCCTGCTTTCCCTATCCTCTAGTCATGAAGTGGGTTGAATGAAGTTGAATGACTGAAGTTGGGATGGCCACATCATTGGGCATTGCCATACGTAGCACTAAATCTGTGGAAATTTGCTGCATTTTGAAATTGCTGACATCGTCTGGGACACATGACTGGTTTTACAAATGTTTTATGCAACTGTGTTTTTACAGTTATCCAATAGTCCCTTCCCAGAAGCTCTCCTTTGATGCAGAGGATCCCTGTGATATCTCAGACAGGAAGTTAAGCAACACAGTTATCTACATGTAACAGGGGCTATATATAAGCAGCACCAATGCACTCTCTGTGACCATGCTTTTTGGGATCACAGCCTGCGTTAAGCATATGATACAAAGCAGGTTTGCCCAGATGTAATGGGTGAAGGGGTGTTGTTTAACATCCAAACAAGTGGCTAGCATTGCATTTGGTAATGCCCAATATATGTCAGTGATGTCAACAAATTTATCCCAATTTACACCAACCGTGGATCTAGCCCAGTATGTTGAGAACCTGGATATTTGAGTGTTGTTGCTTTGGTGAATTTTCAATGAGCTGCATTTGTACACATTTTAAAATATATTTGCTCCAGCTCTCCTTATTCCCTTTTTAGTATGGATTTTCCAAAGGCATTTGAACTCCCACTTTAGTTGTACACATTCACGTGGAATACAATTTTGAAGTATGCTTGAGCACTTTTTTGCCATACTTGAATTCATGAGCATTCTCCCTGAAAGTGATATATTTAATGTGAATGGAACTTTGCTTGAAATAGCAGGACCGCAATGTTCCTAAAACTCTGTCAGAGCCCTGCATGAGGGTAATCAAATAACCCAGAGGGAAATTTGACATTTCTTTTCACAGCGAGGACCTCATACGCATGAGCAATCTTTCTGTGTCCAGTCAAAATTAAATTTCAGCTCGACAGCCAGCTGATAAATTTTACAGTTTAGTTGTTTTTTTAAGGAATGGTGAT
Organism: Sphenodon punctatus; assembly: GCA_003113815.1. Classification (NCBI taxonomy): domain Eukaryota; kingdom Metazoa; phylum Chordata; class Lepidosauria; order Sphenodontia; family Sphenodontidae; genus Sphenodon; species Sphenodon punctatus. Next base: position 1,809,137 of record QEPC01002328.1, on the reverse strand, counting down.
TTGATGGCCTTTTCCTCCTAACGTTCAGTGCTGTCGTAAAGGTGACACCTCTCAAGCCCACCGCTGATCTTTTGCCTTAAATCTTCTGGCACAAAGACATTTAGCTGAATGAGGCCAAAAGTTTAAAAGTCAGCTGTGGTTTTTCACAATTACCTTTCATCATTGATAGTTTCATGCTACACACCTACAAACTACAAACCTGGAGCCTGCTATGTAATTTAGCATGTCACTGCTTTGAACGGCTGGTATCAAGGCCACAGTTCTTTGAATTTCACTTAAAACAAACTTCCTTTCAGATATGCCTTTTTATACTGATAGATTAGATCATGCTAAGGGATTGATACTGCTATTCAGAAGTCAGCAAATGACCTCTATTTGTTCTTAGGTTGCTGGCAAACAGGAAGGACTGCAGTGCTACGTCACTATAACACCGAGGTTGTGATCTACAAACCACTTATTCTGGGGGCCGGTAGCCTCCACTGAAGCTCATCTGAATGGTTTTAAATTATAAAGAAGCTTGATAGCCACTTGATAGCCACTGGGCTGACAACTAAAAATATAAAGGAAGTGGAGGGGTGGGGTGAGCAAGACAAATACAGGTACATTATAATTATGGAATAGCTGTCGCATATGAGCTGTTCTATTTAACACACCAATTAGCGAAACCACTACAATTTGTTAGGATAATTATAAATTAGGACTCTGGCCTTGAATTTGTTATAACAGATCTAAGAAGTGTGTTGACATTTGCTTGTGGATTAAACAAGATGACTTAGTATCAGTTCTTTTGCCATAACCTTTCCAGGCCTTCCACTGAGGATTTAATCTAGTTGCATTTCTTGGCTCTAAAGAAGAACGGCTCTGACTGCAGTCCTCAAACTGGGACTAACTCTTGTCTGTAAGTTTTTTTTTTTGTTTTGTTTTTGTTTTTGGATTGTGGCCACCATCTCCTAGGTTGATACAATATTAGGGAGGACATTTTGTTAATGTCTAAACAGAAATTTCTTATATAGGACGTGTCGTGCAGTACCATACCTGTGCATATTTTCTGCATCTTCAATAGTCTCAGGCAAAGTCTTTCCTTTGGTTTCAGGTAGGAGCAGCACCAGTCCACTGTCAATTAGACCAATTATCGCTACAAAAATAAATTAAATAGGAAACAAAAGTACCTGGTAAGCATTACATTACTGCAACACACTCTACATAGGGCTGCCCGAGAAGCTGGTCCAGAGGCTGCAACTAGTGCAGAACGCCGCGACCCATCTCCTTAGGGGGGGCGGGTTGCAGGGAGCACATGACACCAGTGCTCCGGGCTCTGCACTGGCTGCCTATAAAGCACCGGGCCAGGTTCAAGGTGCTGGTTTTAACCTTTAAAGGCCTTCACAGCCTGGGCCCTGCTTATCTGTGGGACCGCCTCACTCCCCATGTGCCCGCGCGACCCTTGAGATCGTCCGTGGGAGCCTTTTTGGAGGTTCTCCGGGCGAGGCGGGTGACCACCGATGTGAGATCTTTTTCGGTGGCCGCCCCTGTGCTGTGGAATTCGCTCCCAGAGGAGGCTCGGTTGGCTCTCACTCTCCTGCTATTTCAGCGTGCATGTAAGACCTGGCTGTTCCGTCAGGCTTTTGGCGAGGGGTAGGCGTGGGGTGGGGGTTTCCTCGCATATTGTATTTTTAAATTGTTTAATTTTTTAAAAATTGTTTTATTTATTGTTGTTCACAGCCCTGAGCTGCCCTGTGGGCAGGAGGGGTGGGATATAAATTTTAAATAAATAAATGAATAAAATAAATTGTTAGACACTAAGGATGCTTTCAGACAACCCATTTTTGTGGTTTAAAAGCTGCAGAAAGAACCCTGTAGGAAGGCAATGAGGTTGAGAGAAATACCATAAATGAGATTACTATGGGCTGCTTTTCTGCAGGCAAATACTCGAAGTCTGGGAAGCACCTGAGGTTCTAGCAATACCTTATTCTGATTTGAATCAAAATAACCCAGCTGAGTTTTAAAAAAAAAACACCCCAGAACAAATACTAGGTGGTTTTGGATGTGATAATTCACCCTGGATCATCTTGATTTTAGTAGTCCTGCCTTTTCAGAGCATTTCGGTTATATTATTGGGCTACTCTTGCGATCAAAGAGAAATACTAGGTCAGGCTGGTGGCTATATTCTGTGACATGGCATGTATGAAGAGGCTGGATTCTGGTCTTGCCAGCTGAAAATTCCTCTGGTGTGTGGGAACTCCAAGCTGGTGTAAAGCCAGCCTCTGATTTACACCAGGGGAATACAAGGGATGGAGTTCGATTGGACCAATCCACTGGACTGGTGTATACTCTCATAAGTGCCAGTGGCAAAAGTTAGAACATCCAGCACCCTAACCTCTGATAGCTGTTCTATATGACACCTTGCAATATCTTCCAAACAGTCTGCAATAGGTGAAGTTAATTTGGGGGTTGGGGAAGATGACAGCACCTCTAGGTATTCCTTGTCAAGAAAGCAGTTTGAAAACTGGTGGGTAGAGAATTCTCTGCTTAGAGAATTCTTTTACATAACGTGCTGCTCCATTGCACCCTTCTGTCTAAGCAATCTGTTCTGTATATCCCATTTAGGCTTCCCAAAGCACCCACGCTGCATCAGGGAGTGAGAGAGAGACCTATGGGGAGACTCCAGATGAGTGCCATGGGCCTGATCCCTGAGTGGCTCTGTGTGGGGCACTCACTGCCGCCACACAGTGGGGCAAGCTCGGAGAGCCGGGCAGACAGCCAGGTGAGCTGGCCCTTGTCGGAGCCACTGTCACAGCTGGGAAGAGCTGAGGCACTGGCTGCATGAGCACGCACCCGGCCCTGCCCCATCTCCCTCCCCTGGACAGACCTAAAGTCTGCCCCCAACCATGACATGGCTGTGTGCAATGGGTGCCTGTGCACATCGCTCAGTGTCCTGCTGCAGAGCTCACTCCACAGTGGTCAAAAGGGGCCCATTCACATGGGTTGCCCCACTCTAGACAGCCTTATCCAATGTGGAGTAAGGCTGCTCTGTGATGTGTTCTTCGAATTTTTCCAAGGACGTGTCATGCAGCAGGCAGCTGTTTGCCCTGCCATGGGGCAAGGTGAACATCTGGCTGTCGCTGCCCACGTGATCCACTGTATCATGTGGCTCGTGTGCCCAGGGAGAGGGTAAGGCTACCCAAGGCATGGTAGCCTCTCCTCCCTGTCTCATCTGGGGAGACACCCTTGGATGCAACATGTTTATTGCATAGTAGGATACGTGTTTGCACGTAGACATAACAGCAAAATGTGTGTTTAACATTTTGCTGTTACATCTGGTAACACCAAATACTGTTTCTTCTTCCTGCTAATGGTCTTGTAGCATAGGGTTCTCAGGTATCTGTTTTCCAGTCACAAAAACAGGGGAAATGCTGAGTAGCAATTTCTTTATTACACAATTTTATACCCCATCCCTTCTGCAAAGCAGCTTGGAGTGACTTACAATTTAAAACAAAAATATAAAACCTATAAAATACAAATATAAAACCACTTTAAGGGGGGAGCCATAAAAATATAAATATAAAACAAAAACCCTCCCACCCAACCGTCTCACTCACCGAAAGCCTGATGGAAGAGTCAGGTCTTACAAGATTGTCTAAAAGAGGGGAAATCTGGGGCCAATTGTGCCTCCGCTGGGAGGGAGTTCTACAATCTTGGTGTGGCCACCGAGAACACCCTCTCCATAGTTGCCCCCGGGACAACCAGGGGACTTAGAGAAAGGCGCTCCCGGTTGACTGCAGGGGCCAATCCAGAGCCCAGAGGGGTGAGGCAGTCTCGCAGGTAAATGGGGCACAGTCTGTGGAGGACTTTTAAAGGTAAGCACCAACATCTCGAATCAAGCCTGGAACACTATAGGCAACCAGTGCAGAGAATGGTGCACCGGTGTAATATGCTCCCGGCAGCCTGTTCCTGCAAGGAGATGGGCCACCACATTCTGCACTAGCTGCAGTCTCCGAACCGTCACCATGGGTAGTCCCGAGTAGAGCACATTACAATAGTCTAGTCTTGAGGTGATGAAAGCATGGATGATAGTGGCCGGGCCGGAGTCTGAGATGTACAGTCAAAGCCGTCACACCAGATGTAATTGGCAAAATGTGCTCCTTGCCACAGTCCTCACCTGCACATCCAGGTGGAGCTGGGAACTGAGGCGCACTCCCAGACTGTGAACCTGATGAACCAGTGGGGGGTGGGGAACCCCATCAAACAATGGAACCCCAACACCACACCCACTGCCTTCCCCACTAACATCACTTCTGTCTTGTCAGGATTCAGCCTCAGTTGGCTCCCCCTCATCCAGTCCCCCACAGCTGCCAGACACTGGGTAAGCACCGAGACTGCCGGGTCTCGTTGAATGGAAAAGAGAGAGTTGGGTGTCATCAGTATATTGATGACACCGAACATCGAACCATTTCACAACCTCGCCAAGTGGCTACATATACATGTTTACCGTATATTTCCTTGTGAGGTATGCACCCTTCTGAGATATGGAAAGTTTCCATGGATAATATACTTTTCTGTGTGTTTACCATGTGATAAAGAGTTCACACCTCACAAAGAAATCTGTGATAAATTACCTCTGTAGTTAAAATTAGTGATGTCTGAAAATATCCATAATCAGGCTCCAGAACTGCCTATGCTTGGTGATCACTATGGGAATGTAGTGATTTGCTTAACTGCCTCCAGGCCCTAGTGACCTTTGGAGAAATATTAGTGGCTTCAGGTAGAAGTAGTACTCTACCACTTTCTGATAGAGTGTGGTTTATTATTTTATTTATTTATTTAAAACATTTCTTAGTTGCCCCATATACCTACGGCATCTCAGGGCGACGTACAATCCAATAAAAACAATTAAATAAAACAATTATTTTAAAAACAACACAAAATTTAAAAACAGGGTTAGGACAAATAAATAAAAAATATAAATAAGGGTAGGGTGGAGCTAAAAACCCTCCCCGTCCCTCCCTTCCCCTCCCCCCCTCCCCAAAGGCCTGGGCAAAGAGCCAGGCTTTACAAGCCCGCCAGAATGTTAAAAGGCTTGGGGCCAGGTGAGCTTCCTCCGGGAGGGAGTTCCAAACATGCGGCCCGGCCACCAGGAATGCCCTCTCCATTGTGGCCTCCCGCTTAACATGGGGGACCTCCAAGAAGGCACCCCCGGCAGACTGAAGGAGCCACTCTGGGGCACGGAGGGCGAGGTGGTCCCTGAGGTACGAGGGTTACAGCCAGCATACTAGAGGGATCCCCATATCTGAAGGGGCAGCCTATTGGGCCCTTGGAGCAGCGTTAGGGCTTTGACTATGGTACCAGGGGAGGTTGTTGTTTTGTTCCTGCGCAGCTGGGCGGTGGTCAGGCAGGACCCGTGCACGGCGCCTGGGTGCCTTTGGACTTCCAGGTCGACTCCACAAAAGTTCCACTTGGCCAAGGCAGTGCCACCGGTGTGCACCATGGGTGCCACACCCTTGTACACATGGCCTTAGGTGCCGGCGGGGTGCAGGGGTGGTGTTAGGAGTCAATCAGCATCGTCCCCCCAGGGGCCCTGTTTTTCGCCGGCAATCCCTGTGAAGTGGCAGGACTTTTTCTATTCTCTCAGAGGTCAAGCCCTCCACTGGTAAACCCCATGAAGGGGTAGGACTATTTCCATTTCCTCAGGGGCCAAGCCCTCTGCTGGAAAACCCTGAGAAGGGATAGGACTAGGACGATCTCCATCCCTTCAGGGGCCAAGCTCTCTGCTGGCAAACCCTTAGAAGGGGTAGGACTAGGGCTATCTTCATCCCTTCAGGGGCCAAGCTCTCTGCTGGCAAATCCCGTGAAGGGGTAGGACTTTCTTTACTGCCTCAGGGGCTAGGCTCTTTGTCATCATACCCTGTGTAGGGGTAGGACCCTTTTCCATCTAACACGAGCTTAGTCCCCTGTTGACATACCTCGTGAAGGGGCAGGATTTGGCCATTTTTGTATTCTGTGACTGATATATTTTGTGATTGTCTTTGGGTTGAAATCATTTTTAAGGTTCTAGTTAGTGATTTTAGGTGGGAAGTCCTGGAGGGTCGGACTACTGCTCTCAAGAGGTGTTTTTTTACTAGGCATTCATTGGGATTAATGATGAGGAAAAGGAGGCCCCTGTGGCTGGTCAGTCCCTTTCTAAACAACTTAAATTGGACTCTTTTGTAGCCTCTGGCCAAGATGGGGAGGTGGGGAGTGTTGAGCCTTCTCTTTCAATCTCTCTCAGCCTATTGGCTCTGCTGCAGTTTTATCTAAAACTAACGGCAAGCAACATTGCTCATCTAAAGCCATTGCCATTACTTCTTTTGTTCCTTCTGGGGATGAGTCGTCATTTGCTGAGAGCCTTCAGCTCTCGGACAGGGCTGACCCCTTCTCGTTAGAATGATTGGGTAACCAGTGTGTTCTAATTGGTGATTTAATTAAGAAGCTAATTGTGCAACTGGAGGGCATAACTACATTATTGGAGAGACAAAGTAAACATCAGGGAATTTTTATGGACTTTATAGCAGAATACAAGCTGGTATTATTGGGAAAGAAGCTCAGAAAATATTTGAAGCTACCACAACCCCTGTGCAATCAGGGGCTGCATCTTCTCAACAGCCCCAAGGTGTAAATGTCGCTACCGACCCTTATAGTAGTATAAATTGCACTGGGCCTCATGCCCAATATAGGAAGGGTAGTGATTCTTTATCTAATCACTTAATATTGAATGATAAAGAAATTTCCTTTTAGAATTTCCCCTTTGCGAAATGGGTTATTCCCTTTATGGAACTCCAAATCAGCTATCCATCGCCATTTAACATCTATTACTGGTCAACATATTGAATTATGGCAAATTAGGTTCTTTCAAACTATCCCAGCTCCCAACAATCTGTTGCTTATTTTTGTTCCTCTGTGTTGGCAGCAAGGCTTTTCTCCTTGTTTCACCTATTTCTTTCATGGGGTATACAATTGGGGGAGGTTTATGTTAATTCCATTAAGCAACCTTTAATTTCGGCTAGCCTCACTTCACCGTTTGTACAAGGTCATGGTGATCTCCGACAGCATTCACATATTAAATCTACTTTAGATTTACATAAATGCTCTGAAGTTAGAAGGAAATCCTCTAGTACTGTTCCCATTAATGCCAGGCTGCTTAGTTTGGCAATGGATACTAGTGTTCCTCCTGGCCCCGCTGTTCTTAAACCAGCTCAAGCAGTGATTTGCCAAGAACCCAAGCATTTGAATGCTCCGAGTAGTGATACGTTGGACCTAACTGTGCCAGATTTGGCTAATTCCATACTTCCCCCTATTCTCAAAGATGATTTCTTGTTTCCTGTTAATGCAAAGAGGTAGGGGGTGGGCCGGTGGGTTCTGTTGCTGACTTATTACTACGTCCTTTTCCATTGCCAATGTCATTATGTGAGGATGTGGTTACTTTGGGGAGTACATGATTTACACAGTGTCATGATTCAGGTTTGATAAAAATTTGCTCATGGAATTCTTCAGGTTGGTATTCTCATTTAAAGAATAATTACTTTATCTCATTTATAAGACAGTAGGGATGTGCAAACTGAACCGAGTTCGGAATTTCGGTTTGGTTCAAAAATTGAGTTCGGTTCGAAAGTTCGGTTTGGTCAACTGAACTATTCGAGTTTGGTCGAATGCCGAACTTCTGAACCGAGTTTGTACATTCAAAACTGGGGTTTTTTGCCTTCCGAACTGGTTCGGATTCAACCGAACAGTTTGGTCGAATTCGAGTTCGGTTCGAAAGTTCAGTTCGGTCGACTGAACTATTCAAATTCGGTCCAAACTTCCGAACCGCGTTTGCACATCGCTATAAGACGGTTTCATATTATTTTCCTTCAAGAAACATGGGCAAGGGAATCAATCGAATTAGAGCATTATAAATCTTACTCGGTCCCTGCTGTTTCTGTTAGTACTAGGGGTCACCCTAGTGGTGGTCTTGGCTGTTTGGTTACTGAAAAATGGACCTCTTTGGTTATCTCCGAAATTAGATTTCCCCTCCTTGTTTTGGTGATGAAATTGGGTACCCAACTGGTTATATTGTTAACAGTGTATATTCCTCCCTTTATAGCTGGCTCTTATGATCTTAATATAATATATGGTCTTCCTTGGAAAATATAGTAGAGGATCTGTTAATTCAATATTCTTCTGGTTTGTTTATAATGATAGGGGATTTAAATGCGAGGGTGGGCCCAGATGATTAATCTCTTGAGAGGCCCACTGTGTAATTTCCCCTTCGAACATTTCGGATGTTCTAAAGCCAAGGTCATCTAAGGACCAGAAAATTAATTCTTCTGGCCTTAGGTTTATAAATTTGCTAAGAGCCCAGCATTTATATATCCATAATGGGTCTGGATTTAATGGGTATTTTCAGACGTTACGAGATCACAGTCAACCACGCTCAGTTCCGCGTGGTGGCTGTGATCTCGTAATGTCTGTTGGGGGAAACGGATGTTTCCCCCCAGATGTTTCCGCGGCGTGGAATTACATTCACCACGTGAGTGGCCGAAGCGGCGGGGCCGGAGGCCATCACGTGTTGAATGCAATTCCATGCTGGGGTGAACCCCGGTGTCTCGTCTGGTCGGGCGCCACGGCCCGGGATCACCGGCGGGATCCTGGGCCATGGCGAATCCGGCCTGCCGCTGCGGCCTCATTGGCCCCACCGCCCGCCCATCTCCCCAGAGGGTGGGCGGTGGGGTGCGTGGAGGGGGCGGGGCCGTGCGGCCGCACGTTGCGACGCGCGGCCCTGCCCCCTCCCAGATTCCCCGCTGGGATTCCCCTGGCACATCTGATATGGCCTGACGGGGTCATCCCGGCGGGGAATGGATAGGGTGTTTTTGGTACGGGGCCAACGGTCCCCGTAATGTCTGAAAACACCCAATGACACCTTGGGTGAATTTACTTTTGTAGGCCCGCAGGGTTCGAGCGTGGTGGACTTCATTGGGGTCTCTTTTAATAATCTGCGCTTTGTCAAGGACTTTGCTGTTGGTTCATGCATGGTGAGTGATCACCTGCCTCTTACACTTGTGATGGAGTGCGCTAACTTAGCACCCCTCCTTCCAGTTAGGTCTTTAAGGAATTTGGAACATCTAGAGAAGCACTGTCCCACTAAATGGAGTGAAGCCTTGGCCATGTTTTTATGTGTGTTAATTAATGACGAGATTGTTGGTAATTTTAAGAAGGCTATGTTGGGGTATATGGCTGTACCTCCTGTTATAGATACCTTTAACCAGTTAAGCTTGTATTTCCAACAACATATTGCTGCTTTTTAATCTTCCATTAATCAACGGAATGTGTATGATAATCAGATTTGGTTTGATGCAGATTGTGGGGTGGCTAGGAAGAAATTTACAGTTATTTATGCTGCATATAGAGCAGGTTCTATTACAGTAGTCCCTGCTCAATATTGTAAGTTTAAAAAGGATTATAGGACTTTAAATAGATTGAAAAAGCGCCAATATGTGGAAAAAAGATGGTTGAATTTACTGGCAGCTAGTGAAGCGAAGGATTCTGGGAAATTTTGGCGCTTAATAAATGGTTCAATCCAAGAGCCTAGAAGTCCTTGGCTTTGCCCGATTCCCTCTGATACTCGGGAAGATTTTTTTAGAAGACTCCACTCTGAGCGGGAGTTCATGGCCGCCATGGCAACTATGAACTTGTCCCAGGAGGTGATCTGCCCGACCCACGTGGGGGGACATATCCTCGACCTGATCTTCGGCTCTGGCCTTGAGGCGGGGGGTCCGGTTGTGGGGGAGGTGACAGCGGT
>QEPC01002328.1:1782127-1797268 GCA_003113815.1 Sphenodon punctatus | reverse complement strand
ATATACTACCAGCTTATTGATATGTTTTATAGTGGTATTTTAAATGTTTTAAATGTTTTTATTGTTGTAAACCGCCCCGAGCTGCTGTGCAGGATGGGGCGGTATAAAAATCTAATAAATGAATGAAATGAAATGAATGAATGATGTACCCTCTGCAACGTATACTAGGTTGGGATTTGATATTCTCCCTACTTGGCTCACTGTTACTGAAACTGAGGTTGTTACTCTTATAGAATCTTTTAGGAATGGTAAAGCCCCTGGTCCTGATCTTATACAAACTGAATTTATTAAATCTCAAATGGACTGGTGGGTTCTAGTTTTGATGGCTTTGTTTACAGCAATTAACTCGTCTGGAGTTATTCCAGTTGGGTGGGGTAAGGCTGCTGTTATACCCTTTTACAAGAAAGGGCCACGTATGGATCCTTCTAATTATGATTCATACGTTTATTAAGCATTGTTAGTAAGATCTATACAATTTTTTTATTAAATAAACTGATGTTTTGGTTGGAGCCGAGTAAAATTATCTTCCCAGAGCAGGCGAGATTTCAGAAAGATAGGGCCACTGTAGAGCAGTGTCTTATACTTTTTCATCTTATGGAGACGTATAGGACACTGAATAGAAAGCTTTTTGTGGCTTTTCTCGACCTTAAATCAGGCTTTGATCTGGTTAATAGGGAACTCTTGTGGGATAAATTAAGTAAATCCTCTATGGATAAAAGAACTTGTTTCTTTTGTAAAGAGTCCATGCCCAGTCATCTTTGGTCGTTAAGTTGGATAATGCTAGTTATATTACAGGACAAATACAGACCACTCTGGGGGTTAGACAGGGTTGCATTTTGGCCCCCACATTGTTTAATCTTTTTATAAACGATGTCATTCTGTTAATGACAAAACATGAATTTCCCCCCTCTAAGCTGGCCTAAAGCATGGATACTTTCTTTTTACCAAGCCCAGATATTGGGTCTTCTAAGATAATGGTTGTACATCTAAATCCAAACCACAAAGACTAGTCTATATCTGGATCCCACAAATTCTCATTCTCAAAATTAAAGAGTACTGCTCAGATTTATTTTTTGTTTTGCTCATGTCTACCTATGATCTGGTTGCCCCATTTTATTAATGGAAAACGTGAGTCTTATTGAGCTTAAATGATTTGATTAAGGCCACCTGGAAAACCTACACGAGTCAGTATTAACTGGGGACTTTTTTTTTACTTTGATCAGTTCACTCTATGCCTGCAGCTTCCAAATTAAATTCTGTTGCATTTGTTTGAAGGTTTATGACAGAGATTCTCAAAATGAGGCCTGGTCCCTAAGTGGGGGTAATAGCATCTGTGGAGGGGCATAATCCTATTGATATTAAATATATTTTGCATGTCTTTGTTGCTGTCTAAGGTTATGGGGATGCATTAAGTCTCAAAAGAGAATGCCACCATAACCTTGTGGGTAAGATGATGATATTCGATTTAGGAGACCAGGGTTCAAATCCCTATCTTAGCCACAAATTCAGTGTGTGGCTATAGGCAAGTCACTCTCCCTCAGTCTCAGTTCCCCATCTGTAAAATCAAAATAATGACTTGTCTTACAAGGTCATTGGGAGAGTGAACTAGGTAAGGATTGTGAAGTACTTTGAGAACTGAAAGTGTTGTATAAGTCATAAATAATAATAAAATGGGGCTACTCCAGTGAAACGTTTGAGAGTCACTGGATTTAATCTAGCAATTCTATAAGAATGTTGTCGAACTCTTACCAAAAACTACAAGCGGTAACTCATGCCAGATCTCTGCTAGTCGGTAGACAATGAATGGGGTAATGATCCCACCAATATCACACATGGAAGAGCAGACAAGTACTCCCAGATTCCTGAAAAATATATGTAAGTAAAATGTTATTTAAAAATAGTGCTTTATAGTTCTTATCAAATTCATCCTTGCAACAAACCTGTGGGGTCATCATTATTCCCAATTTGCAGATGGGGAACTGAGACATAGCAATAATGGATTGCCCAAGGCCACCCAGTAAGTTAATGGCTAAGATGGGATTTGAACCTTGATCCTCACCAAGTTCAACAGCTTGAACAGACACTCAAGCAGACTAAGATTTTGGGAGTTGGGAAGGCAAGGTGTGGGAACTGGGGGGAAAGGTTGAAGTACAGGGGTGTGGCAGCCACTGACAGCCATGGCACCAAATCCTGGCTCACTGAGGAAGGCAAAGGTACCTCTGGTAGATGCAATGCAAGACATTTTGATGCCTTGATGGGGCTGCTGGCCCTACTGGGGCTGCCCTACCAGACTCCCCTGAAAGCCTGCGCCCTGGGGTAGTGGCCCCACTACACCATTGATTGCACATCCAATCTACTGCATGTTGCACTGAAAGTAATCTGTGCAAACCTTTGTCTAGCAAATAGAGATCGAGTATTTGGCTTTTTGCCCCAAATAAAGAATGAAATGAAACAGAGATCCCAGGAAGGTACATGGTTGTGTGTTGAAGGTATTGTGGGCGGATTCCCCATTCAAACACTTCTAAAGTGGCAATTTTATTTCTTCAGCATCAGACCAGTGTGAACAAATCAAATACTATGTGAAAATGCTAAATTTCTATATCTTTTCTCACTTCTACTTTTATGCAAAGTGAAGGTTTAAAGTTTCTGTAGCCTCGAACTCCAATTTCACTCCTACCCTGTCATTAAAAAATACATTTGGAAGACACCTTGCATTGTGAGACTCTGCTCTTTTTTTTTTTTTTTTTTTGGGGGGGGGAGAAATAAGTTGGCTAAAATGAGGTACCCACCTGAGAAATGTAGGGTAAAGTTCTGCATTTACCAGGCAGACCATTTCATAGCACATTGTAATTCCCATTCGGCCTAAACAAGCCGCTGTAACTTTTATCCAATACAAATCTGAAAAGGGAATTGCAGGGATTTGAGAGATTGAACACAGACTTCTGATCTTGTCATAAAGTAGTGGTAAGGACTGCATTTAGTAAGCCATGATCTGACAGTATGGGAATACTTGATGCCTAGATGACATTTTATGTTTGTCAAAGTGGTGTGCAAGCATTAAATAAATAATGCTCACAGCATGCCTGGTAGGTAAGGGAGTAGCAGTATCTCCATTTTATGAATGGAAAACCCAAAGCAAAGAAATGAAGTAAGTAACCTACTCAAGGGCAAATACAGAAAGTGGTGCTAGAACTAGGATTAGAACTCATGGCTCCTACCTGCCAACCCCAAACATAACCCACCAACCCAGACTGCTTTCTCGTATTACCCGTGCAGCTCTGTTCTTGTTCTCTACCATTACTATCAGTATTGAGGAGACCCACATGACCAGGCTATCCCCTATTACATCAAGATATCCCCTATTAGTGGGACACCATGGGGGGGAAGGCTTCTGAAATGACCCAGACATGAAATGTCTGGAGTGACTATCTGGTTGGGGCTGTGATAGGCCCTGCCAGGGACAAAGCACAACTCCAAAACAGCTCATTACCACCCCTTGGCTGCTTAGTGTTGCCATTCAGAGTTGCAGTGTTGCCAGCCCTTGCTGGGATGGGAACAGACAGACACCCATAATTCCAAATATTTGGGGTGTCCTCTGTGGCATTTGGAATTAGGAGTCCCTACTTTTTTTTTGCATTTTTGTTACTGTCAACAGCTAGTTTGGCTGCTGTCATTGCCCTTTTGCTGAATTAGATGTTCAAAGGAAAACATTATGTAGTATTGACCTTTTAGGGACTGGTGCTCCAGACACCACAGGTGGTATAATAAAGCATGATATTCTATTAAGTGTGTATAAGGCTTCTGTGGAAACCCCCAAGTGAAAGCTCTATGCAGCATTGTTGCCTCTGCTGCTGTAGGAAAGGGGCCACAGCAAGATGGAGGAAGGTCTGAGAAATCTCTGCCCTGCACGGTCATGGTTGCTCTTCACCGTGTCCCTGCCCCATATGGGCCAAGCCTTGTCCTCCACTGCACTCTTGAGCTGTGAGGAAGCAAAGCCCTGCTCTTCATGATCCATGCTGAGCAGGAATGAGTCCTAGAACCTTGTCACTGGAGGAGTCCTTACCTCAGAATATGGCGCCCTGCTGCTCCTTCTCAAGGGCCTGACCCACTGCATAATATGGAAGGACCAGAACCAGCTGCCACCACAGACTCACTTGTTCTGGCTCTAAGTGTATGTCATTGTTGCTATCTGTTACCACAGGCCTGAGCCAATTCTGCTAGGAGTGGTGGTAAAAGAGCTTACTGGACCCAAACATAATGTCTTTTTGAGACAGGAAGTGTTCTTTCCTTGCCTTACAGGAAAACATTTACACAACCTTAACTATGGCACAACTGTGCAGCTGTAATAATTAGCATGTACACACTTTATGCACCAAATAGTTCAATACTCCTAATAAAAAGTACCTGTTGAACATTTCAATAGGACTCTCACCCATGCCAACTGCTAGCACAGGTGCTATTCACCCAGAGGATAATGCCTTTTGTTAGCTATCGCCTTGATTGTACAAGCTGAGAGTCTAGGCTGGTGCCATTTTGGATGTTTGGCCTATTATGTGCCCTTTTCCTCAAGGTTGAGCACTGCAGAGTTCCTGGTTGTGGGGGCAGGAATGACAATTTTTAGTAGTAGTTATAGTGCTGGAAGGTACCTCAAGGATCATCCAGTCCAGCAAAAATGCAGGCTCTACCAAACCCTGACAGAAAAATCTAGCCAACAAGAAACAGAGCCTGTAACACAGATCTGTCTCCAGTAGAGAGGAGGACCAACAAGAGCACACTGATGCCTAAAATAATGGGGAACCATCTTATAAAAGAAAAATCCAGGTATCTGAAACAAGTGAGCCGCACCCATACCACAGGGGAAGGCAAAAAAAAACAACCCTCAGAGCTGACTGGCAATCTGACTTGAGGAAAAATTCCTTTCTGACCCCAAATATGGTGATCAGTTAGATTGAGCATGTGTGCACTGCAGGACCCACCAGCCAGCCACCCAACATATCATTATAGTACCCAGGCATCAGAATACTTCATCAGTCCCACCCCCAGTTGTGGAAAACTTTGCTTCAGGAAGAAGAAAAAAACAAAATGTATCGGGGGGTGGGGGATAAAGATTTATTTCTGTTGTATCAAATAGAAATCTATTAATAATTTATATAGTGCTAAATATATATCTAAGCATACATATATTTTTTCTGTGGGGAGAAAACAATTATTTGTGTTTTCTTTTAACTGGAATAAAGACATGGGTTGGGATAATAAAATTATGTTCTGGTTGTGAAGATTTGGAAAAATCTGTGCGCACATGGCTCCTACAAAGTGATGATAATGAAAACGAATGAAAGTTCAGACAACTCACGCTCAGGAACTAGGGCTGTAACAAGGCAAGCGGCCCCTGTCACCAGATTTGCTGCAGCCCAAGGATAACGACGGCCTATGCGGTCAATAGTAAGGATGAGGATGATGGCGGCTGGAAACTCAACAAGAGCGGAATAGAAGAAGTCCAGATAAATGTTATCACCAGCGATTCCCATGTGCATGATGAGGCCTTGATACAGCACAGAGCTTGTGAACCTCGGCAAAGAATAGAGTCCAAATGAAGTCAGCCTTGCCAAGGTATTACCTATTGCATCAACTAATACTGTCTTCTGTTGAAGTAGCAAAAGAGGGGAACAGATTAACAGTGTGGGTTGGTTCTTTGGAATGAAAATGGGAGTTTTGTCTGATTTCCTATAGAAAGAAGACATATGCAGTCACCCCATCTGAGTGTGTATATGTATGTCCCCGTCAATAGCATTTGATTCCACAGGCCAGGCTGAGTTGTAGAAGGCCCAAAGGTGCTCAACATTTCATAACAGGTACACCTTGGTGGGGAGATGGATGGCCTGCTTTTTTAGCCCCCAAATCCCAGTAATTTACATTGAGCATGATGCTCCCTGAAACAGACTTTATTAGTTTGGTCACTTGCTGCATGAAACCACATGTTATATATAATATATATAATGTACAATATATAATCTTCTTACCAAGTGTACATCAAAATGAATGTGTGCTTCCTTATCTGCGGTGTTCTGACCAGGTCTACAAATGAAGGGCTCAGCTTTTCACTGTCTTCGTCTTCTGGATTAAGTTTCTAGGAAAGAACCAGATAAAGGTTTATAGTGTTGGGGCTAGGGATGGTCTGCAGTATCAGGGTTACCAATTCCCCGTTTTTGATGGGGAAGGGGTTCCAAAGCCCCCAAATAACAAGATCTGTGATAAAATTGTGATATCAGCTTCTTTCTTTTCTTTTCTTTTTTTAAAATAAAGGTTTTTTAGCATGTGTGATGATATTTGTATATTCAGATGCACTACTGGATATCCAAACAATCTTTATCCAGATATGTGGTATTCTTCATTTACTTTGTTTTGTTCATTTTGGTAACTTCAGTTTGGAGTTTGGCCATTTTGGTATTTCGTTGTTTGTTCCTTCATTACTATTCAGTGCTATTGTGCCGCAGTGTTACTGCACTATTGTTATTAGCATAATAGCACTGTTATGCAACAATTTGGCGCACAACAATGCTAAGCAGTAGCACTAAGCAGTATTGAAAGAGATAAGAAATATTGAAATATCAAATGACCGAACTGAAATATTGAAGTGACTGAAATGACCAAAACAATAATAATTGTATGATGTATATTTTATGTATTTTAGACATTTTAAATTGATTATTGTCTTTATGTTGTGTGCCGCTCTGAGCTGCCAGTGTGCAGGAGGATGCGGGATACAAATTTTTGTACAAATAAATAAATATAAATAAATAAAATACTGAAATGAACAGGGATTTGATATCCATTTTGGCAGCTGGAGAGGAAAGTGAATAACATTTCGTATCTTCATCAGAGATTAAACGAATAGGCCACATTCATCAAATGTTGTATTCACACACATTCATTTCAGGTCTAAATTCTACCCATTGCAATTGCAGTCAAGTTGAAAGTGTGACTGCAAGGTACCCTAAAGATTTGAGCCATGCTCTACAAACCACTTACTCCAAAGTAGTGGCACTGACGGCCACAGTTGGAGTAAGCAGAATCACGGTCTTTGAAGTCAAAAGAAAAAACATATATATATATATATATATATATATATATATATATATATATATATATATATAAATCTCATCTTTTTAAAGCTGTTACTCAACTTTTGTAGCCTGACCTTTTAAAAAAATAAATAAATCTGGGATTGACAATCCTGTGTTCTAATTTGTTTTCTGTAGATTAACACAGCAGTACATTATTTGGAATTTTTAATTTGTCATTTAAAAGTTTGTTTAGTGTCCAAGTAAGTGCAGGGAAATCTGAATAGACAGCCTCCTCTCACCCAACTGTGAATGTATCAAAGCTGTTTCATTGCACAAAGCATCGTCTTTTAAAAGATTGTCTTGGAATTTTCTGTCAGTCATGTGGCATGAAATCACTGAACATTGCTTGATGCTTCATGAAAGGAAAGACTTTTCTTCTCTGTGGGAATATTTATGTGAGGATCTTTTACAAAGGAGTTAAGTGGGATTCCCAAATGCTCTTAAGGGAATTAGGTACTCTGATCCCAATGGCTTAGCATCCTTTCAAAAGAGAAAAGCATTCAGCTTCATTGTGTTGGCTCTCAATGCTTTGGCTTGCCAAATTGCCTCCTATTTTGGATTCAGAGCAGTACTAAATAAGATGTAGGTTTATGCACAATTACTTCAAAAGATGGGGGCAGCCTTTTCTGATTTCCCTTGGCAATGCGATGAATAACTTTCATGGCTTCATCAGATTTCTTTTGGGCTATCAGCCACCGAGGGGACTCTGGAAGACACCTGCAAAACCAAGAAACCACGTGCTGTTATGTAGAACCAAGATACTTGTCACTGCAATATGGAGGGTAGGATGCTTCCCTTATCCTCCAGCCTCCTCCTTCTGTAGAAAAGGGCTGGAGCAGTGCAAAGGGGTAAAGCTCCAAATCTGACAGAGAGAAAATTCTCTCAGTACCGACAGTGGAAATGTGATTGTACAGGAAATGGTAATGGGAGCATGTCAGAGGCACTTATTGCTTCAAACATCTGGTGTGCTGGAGTACTGCCACCTATATAAACCTCCATGAAAAAGGGGCGGTAATCCATAAAACTAATAATGTGGCTGTCAATGATCAATCACTTGTCCAGATAGAATCGGTAATTGGTCCCAACTGACTAAAGATAGATAGCAATGACTTGATCTCATGTTTGGTGCCTGGTGATGGGCTTCCTTCGACCGGTGTGGTTAACCATGGGAACGGCATCCCTTTGGGGCCAGGAGGGGGAATGGTTAAACTGGCCTCCTGGAAATAAGAGGGCTAAAGTCTAAATTGGTTGATCAAGATTGGCTGGATTTTATATCCGATTTTCAGATTATCTGCTTTCAAGAAACGTGGGTTAGGACCAATGCTTCCATTAAATTTAACCAATTGAAATGAACCAATTGAGATGTTTCTTCATGGAGGACAAAAAGAGGGGAATAGAGGAAGGATTTCAGGGGGACTAGCCCTAGCTGTAACAGTATCCTTAACTAATAGGGTTCGCCTTTTAAAGTCTAGTTAGGCCTGAATGTCAAGTGGCGCTAATAGAACTAAATTATAGCAATATACAAGTGCTCCTTTTATTTAATATCGATATCCCCTCCTTGTACGTCTGACTATTATAGATCTGATATATGGGCAGCACTCGAAGAGGAGATTCTGGAATATGAAGAGCAATTTCCCTGTGCAACAATACTATTGGTGGGGGATTGGAATGTTCGATTGCAGGAACCCTATAGCAAAGGGTCCCAGAGAGCCATATCACAAGATGATGGCAACTCAGGTAGCCAAACTAATGGCAACCAAATAGGAAATCGCTTAGTGGAACTGATGCAAAAACTCGATCTGATTGTGCTGAATGGGGAGTTCTGGGGGGATCCTTTGGGAGGTTTTACCTTCCTGGGTCCACAAGGAAGAAGTACGATCGATTTTCTGCTAACAGGGTCTCATTCGGCTGACTATTTTGAACCAGTTCTTTTTACATCCAGGGTAGAGAGTGACCACGTAGTACTATCGGTATGTATTAAAGAGGATGATCCTATTATAGGATCGGTATCAGCTGCTGGTGAAGCAGCTTGCCCTATGATAATGAGGAAGTTGTCCCCAGCTGAATTGATCAGTGAAATCCAGAATCTCTTGCTATCAGACCCACTTGCCAAATTGAAGGATAGTTGATAATTATCAACAAATTTTGAGCTGGTTTCGCAAATTTTTGTTTAGAAGAGTTTGAAATTTTGAGTCAAAGATGACACTTCGATGGTATGATTATGATTGCAGGGTATTATATCCAAATTGGCAAGGGTCCAAAGGAAATGGATTAGGGATCAAACTCCTCAGCATTGGACAACCTATTGTCAATATAGGAATACATATGCTCGTCTACTGAAGGACAAGAGAACTGCCTATTATAGGATTTGGGCAAAAATGGCAGTGGATTTATCAATAGGGAATTCGGGCAGTTTTTGGTCCTCCTTAAATTCTGTTTTAAAGCCCAGAGTTGTGGCAGCCAGTTGTGCAATCACTAACCAGGTTTGGGAAGAGTTCTTTGGGGAACTATATGCTGACCACCTTGTTGGACTTGCTGACCTAAGCGATGCAAGGTCTTCACAGGGAAATTCTAGTTGGCAATTTGAAGGTTTCCCGCCAGAACAACTAGTAAGAATGATCATGTCCCTTAAAACTGGCAAGGCAACAGGGCCAGATCTCATCACAGTGGAAATTCTCCAGGTGGTACCGGGTTGGTGCGCCCAATTGCTATCTAAAATATTTTATCAGGTCAGGGAGGGCCAACAGGTCCCACCTTCTTGGCAGACAAGTTGGATCGTGACTATATATATAAAAAGGGGGGAAGGTACGACCCAGCATGCTATAGGCCAATAAGCCTTCTGTCCACAGTTGGGAAGCTTTATGCCAAATGTCTACTTCGGCATCTGGCGCAGCGGGCAGAGGACAATTCTATAGTTCCCCGTGAGCAGCACAGGTTCAGGAAAGGCAAGTCAACGCTTGACTGCTGTTTCATCTTGAAGGACCTAATGAGTAAATATTATAAGCTCAGGAAATCCAAATTGTATATGGCCTTTGTTGACTTAACTAAAGCCTTTGATTCAGTTCCAAGAGCGAGGCAATGGGCCAAATTGAAGATGTTCGGAATTGATGATGCACTCCTGGTCTCCTTGGAGCAACTGCATTTTAACAACAAGGCAGGGATAAAAACTAGGGGAAGGCAGGTCCAGAGTGTTTCTATTTCCATACAAAGGGGGGTTCGACAGGGGTGTGTGCTGGCCCCCCTTTTTAATTTGTACCTTTCAGACTTGGCTGCATTTTTGAATAAGGAAGAGCTCCATTCATCCAAGATTGGAATTGCTCATGTATCCTTTCTGCAGTTTGCGGATGATGTTGTTTTGATTTCTCAGTCAGAGATAGGCCTTAAACTGGCAATTGGGAACTTCCATAGGTATTGTCAAACGAATGAGATGGAGTTAAATCCAAAAAAGTCCAAAATTATGATCTTAGGCAAATGGACTAACACCCCCCNCTGTGGCTGGGGAATTAGAAGTGGTTAGGTCTGTCCTGTACTTGGGAGTTACCTTTACCAACAGGGGAACATGGGCTTCCCATGTGAAACTAAGGACAAATAAAGCTATCCAAGCTGTTCGTGCTCTTAGTAGAGCAGTCAATCTGTCAAAAGGAGTTCCCGCCTCAACTTTTTTGCAGGTATACTGAGCCAAAGTACCTCCAATGATTACCTTTGGACTGGAGTTAGTTCCACACCCTGATTCAGTGGCCCTAGAGAGACCTCAAAATCTATTTGAGTCATTTTCTTAAAGTAGGGAGGACTATCCCAGGGGCAGTCATGAGGGCTGAGACTGGTATTGGGACTGTGGATATTTGGGTGAAACGTCTAGTACTTAAGTTTTGGGTTAGACTGCTTGCGTGCCAGGATAACGACCTATCCCTCCAATGTTTGAGGGAAGAGCTTCTTTATGAAGGTCCAAGGATATATCTGTGGATCTCCTATCTTGGAACCCTTGTTACAGGGTTAGGTTTCTCTTTTCAATATTTTGTAGGGAAACCTTTGTCCATGATCGAAGCAGAAATTTGTACTAGATTGACGGATATTGCTCGACAAAAAGATCTAGGCGCTGTAGCTGGATGGAAGGCTGCACCATGGCTGGGCCAAATTAAGACTAATGTATCCCTTGAGCCATATTTGGACAATCTGTTGGATGTTAAATTGCAAAGAAGTTTTACGCTTCTCTGTTTTCAGCTTATCAAAACAGCGGCTTTGGAGGGGTAGATATAATCATGTTAAATTTGACCAAAGGCTATGCCAATGCAGCTTGAAGGAGGTAGAGTCCATTGAACATTTTTTGCTAAGATGTCTGTTTTTAAAAAAATTGAGGACAACTTGACTACTGCCATTGCTGAGCAAGGTAGACCAGGCAGACGCAGCCAGTACCTGTCTATACCTCCTAAAGCTTTCAAACACAGAGAATATTATTGCAATATCCTCATATGTTTGGTTAGCTGCTAAAAGGAGGGCTCTTATTAAGGACAGACAGAAGATCCTGGATGCGAATGATAGGAGCTGAGGTCTTTAGCTAATGTATTCATTGGCAGTACGTAAGAAGGCATTTTGAGCGCTGCACTAAGAGGCTATATTGTCGGGAGTCTATATCGTTGGGAGAGCCAATTCCATTAGACTATACTCATTTGGCTTAACTCTGTACTAATTAATTCTGTATCAATTTAGTAATCTGTAACTATCAAAACTAGTATTACTAGATTGTTGACATTCCCCTTTGCTTATACTTTGAAATATTCTGAATCACATTCTTTTATTATTTTAAAATTTTACGTGAAATTTCTCGTGATGTGTTTCTGGTTGTGCTTGGGTCATGGCGAAAGCTAGTACCCTTAATAAAACAAAAAACATTAACATTAACAAATATACACCCAGTGCTGACTAACCTATGATAGGAATTACAGGGCAGCCCAGAATCAAGAGGGTACAAATGTAGCTGTGAAAGCATCTTTCCACCACCCTTTCCTGTTTTATGAGATCCAGACAGCACCATTATATATGTAGAATGGAACATCTGTCAGTGCCAATCAGTGCACTAGAACTGCCAACAACATCTCATCACATATACGGTAACCATTCCAAAGAAGCTTAACTTTACATGCAAGGTGATGTCGTCTTCCTCTCTTTTTGGTTGTAGTCTAAATATACTTACCAGTAATAAAGCAAGAAGAAGAAGTTTGGCACAGTTACAGTGAGTTGCAACCATCTCCAGTGAGGAATTGCATAAGCAACAGCAGCAAGTACTAAGAGACCAACAGTAAAGGCCACTTGGTAAACAATTCCGACTGTTCTTCTGTAGCTTAAGCCAACAAATTCTGTGACTGAAGAGGTAATCAACACAAGTCAATTAATTATGGAATCATTTTAGAGATGAAAGAACCTAGATCCTCTTATTTAAAACCACTTTGAATTTCATAGGTCCTAGATATTAGGATCCACTGCAGTGCTTCTCAAACTTCTTTTTTTGCCTGCGTGGCCTCACTTTGAGACTTAAAATATAATTCTGTGACTCCAGA
Source organism: Sphenodon punctatus (assembly GCA_003113815.1). Lineage (NCBI taxonomy): Eukaryota > Metazoa > Chordata > Lepidosauria > Sphenodontia > Sphenodontidae > Sphenodon > Sphenodon punctatus. Next base: position 1,784,589 of record QEPC01002328.1, on the reverse strand, counting down.
CACACAAAGTATGTACAGCATCAGTCAGTGATAATGGAATTATCACCCTATCTGCAGATGGCATTTCTTAACTTGAAATCCTGACCCACAGTTTGAGAACGGCTGATCTAGTAGACTTTCTCTGGAATCTAGAACCAATAGAGTAGATTTTCCCAAACTGGGGGCCAGGATTCCATGTGGGTTCATGCCATTTTCAGACTGATTGCTGTCTGCTATACTCCGCATGTCTTTGCTGCCTATGGCCAAGGAATTATATTTAAGTCCCAAAATGGGGACTTAAAAAAGTTTGGGAACCACTGCATAGAGATCTTTAAAGCTAGAATTCTGTTCAGCAACACAGAATAGCTGTCTGTTTTAAAATGGAAAGCATTGTAAAAAATACTGGATGTTTCATGAACAGCAGTATCTGGATGTTTAGAAAGTGTTCTAAAAGTTTAATATCTCCAAAGATGGTTGTTCCATAGCTGCCATTGTTACTAAAAGTAGTCTAGATCCTACAATGAACCTGTATATATTGACTTTTAATGAATATCCATATGTACATACTGAGTTTTAACTAATACTCTTAAGTAGACACATTTATTTTGTAGTTATCAAAAAAGTCAACTTTTCTTTGGTACAGTGCTTAATATTTAATGCCAATACAGTATAGTCCCCAGGTCTGGCAGACACCCTGGGTGACATCCATTTGTCTGGATTGCTTTGTAGCAGGTGTCCAGATATGGAAGGACTGAAGGCTGAATAGATCATTAGAACAGATGCGCTTTAATGTCCCACATCAAAGAAGATGGGATCATAAAACAAGTTCAGAAAAAAAGAGGATCTGGACACAAGAGAACATGCTGTATAACAACAATGGATGTTTTCAGACAAATCAACTGGGTTGGGGGGGGGGGCAACGTGGCCGCTGTGTGGATGGCATGGGGAGCAAAGCAAATGGGCAGCTCCCGGTGTGGCTACCGTGGCCATGGATTTGGCTTGCTCCACATGGCTCACTCCTCATTTCTCAGCATGGCTCCATGTGCGGCTGAGAGTGGGTGCTTCGTGGCTTGTAGGCGCACGCATCCGGTGGCTCCACCTTCAGACAGACAGCCTGATCTGTGGCTCATGGGTGGCAGCATCTCATCTGGAAACACCCAGTGTTGATGTACGATGATGCATTTGATCAATAACATTAACAATGAATGTGATCAATATTAATCACATTAATTATTAATAATTAATAACGTTAATAATGTGAGCATATAGGTTTACATTTCTTTTTTGAAAGGTTTTGTGTTAATTTCATAGTTTGAGATTACAGATGAAAGAACGGTGTTGATTATGGGGTCAAAGTTGAGACTGTTCTCATAAAATATTCTTGTACGCCACAGCCTTGTTGTAATGTATACATTAAACATTCATAGCCATTTAAGTGTTTTTAAATGTGATAGCCAAGTATATTGCCACTTGACACTGTAGTTAGGTTTGGAAACAGTTTTTATCTTGTTTTTGGAAACTGTGAAGTCAAACAAAATGAATGGGTAAAAAATCTTTGGCCAAAATTCTGTGGAACAAAAATATTTTATCCAACCATACTTTGTTTCTCCCAAGAAAGAAATTTCTTAGCTTTTAAAAGGTTAACTTCCTGCCTTCTGTATTTTCAGGGAACCCACCTCCCCACAGCTGTTTTTAATATGTGCTTGGTAATAGGGGAATCTACAGTCTTTTGTACAGTTTATGCCAATACATGTGGTTCTTTCAACCAATTAGGAAATAATTTAAATTAGTCTTGAAAGTGAAACTTTTCAGATCTGAAAAAATGACCTTTCTGAACTGAAATTGTAGCATTGGCGATGGAACAAGTGAAATTTATTTTTCATTGTCAGTCAGCAACTGAGCTCATAAATCCCTAAAAACAGATCTAGTCAACCCCTTTTTCCAAACCAGTGGCATATTTCCCAGAAGCTATAATTGCAAACAGTCTTACTCAGGATGTAGCCTGTTAACCAGCCTCCCTTGCTGACCAGTCCTTGTAGCAGTCGAAAGATCACCATCCATGTGTAGCTTGGTGCAAAAGCCATGAGGACTCCAGAGACAGAATTTACAAGGATGGTAATTAATAGGCACAGTTTACGACCAAACCTGCAATGGAATGAAGGCATTTGAACATTGCTGAGTACAATACGATGGGAGCTAGTGCCAGGAACAAAGAGTGTTTTTAGAGTTTGTTATAGTCAAAAGAATCAATGTTCTCTTCTTCTAAGTCAGAGGTGAGGAACCTCCAGATTTGGCCCATGGCTGTTTCTTTTTTTATTTAGTCCTTTTCCAGTTCATGGATTTGGTCCATAGATCCAGTCCCTACACTCAATTATTATTATTATTATTATTATTAACAAACATTTATATAGCGCCAGCAGTGTACCTGGCACTTTACAAAGTAATAAAATAGACATGGTCCCTGCCCCTAGGGCTTACAATCT
>QEPC01002328.1:1744099-1756635 GCA_003113815.1 Sphenodon punctatus | reverse complement strand
ATATATATATATATATATATATATGGCAGTCAGTAGAGTGTGTGTGTGTATATATATATATAATATGGTGGTTTGGATATTTTTTATTTTAAATTTTTTTATTTTTGGTTTGATATTTTGTGTGTTGACTGAAGATATTTTTGATTTTTTTTTACATTTTAATTTTATTATTTTGTAAATTTGTTTGTATTTAGTTTAGATATTGGATACTTGGCTTAGATATTTTGTGTGTTTAAGTGCAGCAGGAAAAAAAAAACGCAAACAGAATTTAAAAGTTTTCCCAAAAGCTCTACTTCCTGACTTCTTATATTTAATATTTTTGCAGCAGTGTGAACAGTTCAAAAATACTTTATATAAAATACCGCAAACAAACTAAAAAATAATCCAAAATAAAATATTCATCACTCGGGGAGGGGGAACAATTAAAGGGGGCTGTACCATAGTGAAGAGCAACAAAAGTCAGAGGTGAAAAATTAATATAAAATAAAAAGAAATAAAAGACATTTTTTAAAATGACTCACCAAAGTAGAGCAATCAGTCCTCTCTTTGATGCAGCAGCTTTCGAACTGGCCCAGACCAGTTCCAGGCTGATGCTCTGTCTTCTGCTCATTCAGCACTCCCCTCTCTTAAAGAGGACAGGGGAGAGAGAGGAAACTCCTTAGGACTCTGATTGGCTTTAGGGAGTCTGGAAAAGGTGCGCTAAAAACATCTTTATTGGCTGGGTTCCTTTATAGGAACCATGCCTTTGTGCCCTGGTCCCTCCTTCAGCCCCTTCCCTTGCTTTTAACACGCCGGCGCCAGTCAGGCCACCATCCCGGCCACTCTCAGGACATCAGCACATTAAAATCAAGAGGAGGGGCCCTCTTACTGCTGCCAAACTGGTCCCTCCCCACTGTTCTCTCCATCCTCCCTCCCCTCTGCCCAACAAGAACTGGAGCAGTGGGGAGGGGCCAGGATGGCAACAGTAGAAGGGCCAGCCCTGGCCTGCCTCCTTTCACCTACCCCTGCCTCCTTCTCCCTCTCCTCCTCACTCTCCCTCCCCCTGCTCGACTCCCCACTGGCCATCCATGGTGCTCCATGGCTGGCTGGTACATACACCAGAATGCATGGAGCTGAAAGGTGCTGTGTGCTTCTGCGCATGTGCCTCAGATCAGGTGTGCCTCAACTCTCTTTGCTCTCAGCACACCTGATGTGAAGTGCATGCACAGAAGCACAGTATCTTTCAGCTCTGTGTGCTTTTGCACATGTGCCAGCAAGCGTCCTCCCCGCCCCCTGCTAGCATGCTGGTCAGCTGAGAGGCGGCTGGGGGGAGGGAGGGAAAGCACACAGAGGCGGGGCTGGCTGGCTGGCCGCTCTGCTGAGGGGAGGAGAAAGGCAGGAGGAGCAGGGTCGTCTTTCATGAGCCCAATTTCCCAACTGGGAGGTGGTTTGGGCTGCAGAGAGTTTGGGGGATGGGAGAGTGAGGTGGGGGATGCAGGAAATGGAATGTTGCCACCTCTGGCCACCAGCCACCCTTGCTTTCTGTATAGCAAGGGTGGAGAAACTGGGCCAAATGTGATCCACAGCTAATTTTTATTTAGGCCCTTTCCAGTTCCTGGATCTGGCCCCCAGATTCAGTTTCTACCACCATTCACTGAAAGACTGAGCTCGGGGCAATAGAACAGAGATAAAGGCATGCACACAAAGACAGGGGACAGATCCATGGGAAAGATCTATGATCTAGGCCCTCTTCTTCCTGAGCGCACCTCTGAAGCACACCTGTCCCCAATGTGTATGAGGCCTTTGGAGCTTGTGCTAATTTTCAAAGTGGTTCCTGAGAGGAAAAGTGTTCCTCACCCTTGCTCTATAGCATCCACAGTTGACCACTATCAGAAACAGAATACTGGGCTGGATGAACCATTGGTTTGATCCAATTTGTCCACACATTTCTTTTCAAGTGTGGTGTCCAAGTGGAACAAAGGATACTAACTGTCACTTCTTAACTTCTTATATTATGGACCATTTAAAAAACAAAAACAAAACCCCAACACATATTTCCAAATAGGAAACCACTTCATTTTTAAAACAAACAAAAAATCAAAACAAAACAAAATACACAACCCTTATGTCTGAAATACATTTTGTTCAGTTTATCATAATTTTTTTCAAAGATTTCTATCCTGGGATAGTTTCACACATGGTATTTGGCAATGCAGACTGAAATGATCAATGACTTCTGATAGGGGGGAAGGAAGAACGTTAAGAATAATGATGAGCTTGGAACTTTGTATACAATTGGAAGAACAGCTTCCAAATTACTGTTGGCTTGTTTTGCCAAGCCTCCAGTCTTTCAGGGTTGGTCATCACTTCTTGCCATCTGTCCATTTGCATTGACGTGAGTGCAAGGGTTATTTCAAAATAGTAATCCATTAGCAGGATACTCTAGCCAAAAAAAGTATGTCAACTGCTATTTTGGGATGTATTATCAGAATGATGACCTACCACACAGGACTGTTGGAAGAGTGAAATAGATAAGGATTGGAAAACACTCTGAACACTGGAAGTGTTATATAAATTGATGATAATAGAATGAATTAATGTATGTAAGACATAGGTTGTAATTGCTTCACTCTACTCAGCCTGATAAGGCACCAGCTTAGCATTCTTTGTTCCAGTTGGACACCACACTTGGAAAAAGATATGTGGACAAACTGGAGAGGGTTCATGGGGGTAGCTACAAAGATGGTAAGGGATTTAGAATTAAAAGTCTATTAAGAAAGGCTGAAGGAACTGGAATGTTTAGTTGCAAAAGGAAGACTGATGGGGAGACATAAGTTTTCAAATATGGGAAAAGGGTGATCCAAAGATGGCAATTTGGCCACTGAAGCAATAGGTCATGGGTTGCAATAGGAATTTTTTTATTTATTTGTTTGTTTAAATTTATAGTCCACTGTTCCCCAAAGGCTCAGGGCAGATGATAAAGCATACATCAAAACATACACAAGATAAAATAAATTTAAAAACCCGTATACAAAATATTTTAAGATTCCTATTTAAAAACAGCATCGCAAACCCTATCCCTGCTGGCAAAACACCTAGTCAAGTAAATAGGTCTTGTATTGCCTCTGGAAAATGCTCAGACTTAGGCTTTGGAGCAAATTAGGTTAGAAAATCACTTCTAATATTTATCCATAAAGAATAGTTACAAAATGAAACAAGTTACCAAGAGAAGTGGTGGAGTTCCCATCAGTGCAAATATTTAAAAACAGGTTCGATCATCGTCAGTCAAGGGGATAGTTTCGTATAATTAATCCTGTCTTGGGGCTTGTGTACATGAGCCTATTTTCTGAGGCAGCAATCACTTAACTTTACCCCTCATTGGTGTTCACATATGGAGAAAGAGTAAAGCAAGGATAACAAGGTAGGTGCTTACTTAAGCAAAGAAACTGAGTTAAATTGGGTAGGTCGGGAGTAATGGATGCAGGGAAGCTAGGGCCCTATGTGGAATGGTGGTGTGGACCCCCTCCTAAAACTGAAACTTTTGGTAGACAGACACACACTACCCAGTAGAAAAAGCAAACTGTAACAGTAACTTTTGATCACTTAAACGTAACATTCCCTGTGGGCCTGCATGGTTTTGAATATGTTATTTCTAGTTAACTTATAGGACGCATGCGCTGTAGCTTCCCCCTCACCTCCGGCAAATTGCTGCAGGTCTTCCATAGGCTACGGCTACCCTCATTTGAGGCTCCGTGGATCCCTATTTTACACCAGTACTTTTTCACAGGCATGCTGTCATTTCAAGTTTCTCTATGGGTCCCCGTGTACTGGGAGGGGCAGAGGGGGACAATACATGGGGCCTTGCGCTGGTTGCATAGTCTGCAAATGCTTGGAGTCATCCCCGAGACTGGAGAAATCCAATTCTGAAGAACATGCTAGTCTGAATAATTCTGTGGAGAATCTCCAATTTATTTTACTGTCTACAGTCCTCTCCTTTTCCTGAGGCAACACTTCATTGCTTGCCTGCCTCTCACAGCATGTCTGTGGCTGTTTCCCCCCTGCTGCACTTTGGGGGTGGGAGAAGAACCATAGGATATGCTCCCAGAATTTGGAGCAAATGCTGATGTCAAGAGGAGGAATGCTGAGAAGGGGAGGTCCTAATAATCCCCGGCTTCTCATTGCTCATGGGAATGGAAGTAGGGAATGGGAGTGGGGGTAGCGACAGATATGTGAGGAGACCTCTGGCTCATGAAGCCCAGATTTAGCATGAACAGGTTACAGCGGTTGTCTAATTCTATGAGAGAATTTCCACTCTAGCTTTGTTCAATTCTTTCTGTAATGATGACACTCCAAAGGCAGAATCTTGATCAGCTCTGTCTTATAAGATTCTAGGTGGTGAGGGCTGCTCTTAGGACTCTGTTACCCACCCTGCCTTCTGTCCCATTGGAAAGATTTAAAACCAAGAATCCTAATCTGTGGACTGTAACCCCGAGGACAGTCATGCCACCTGAGGATGGGGTGGTGACCCTAAATGGTATCTGATACCTTTTCTATGTCTTGGTTGTTGTCTAGTGACATGGGATTATATTTAACTTCAAAATGAGGGCTACACAGGCAAAAAAACATGAGAACTCCCATATGAGAGGTGGTCCTGCAGCATATAATTTTGCCAAGCCACCCTGACCCCTTGCTCTCATTTTGAATTGCCCTACCCAGCCTGGCAGGTGAATGGGGTTTGCATGAGATGAGAGCCATATTGCAAGGCTTGCCAAATGCCATTTTCAGCAATAGTTAAAAAGTAGGAAGTTTTTAAAACCTAGGCTTCTGAACTGAGCAGCGGTATAGCAAAAAGGGGCACAGGGATCCTGAGCTCCCATGAGCAAAGACGATCTGTCTCAATACCTACTCTCCCCAGGAATGGGGTGACCATGAAGTTCCTGTTGTCCTTGCCCCACAACATTGCCCAGTTGCTGCAGGAAGGCTTACAGGGCTTTAAACCCATTGACAAGGTGTGGGACAAGGAGAATCTAGTAGGAAATCTCCCTGACTGGCTACCACCTCCAGCTTCATCCCTCTTTCTGAGAGGCTGCAGCAAATGGGAGCCACTATCACCTGCAGTGGCACTACTTCCTCTCACATCTAATTTAATGTGCAACCCTGAATCCTTAGGCTGCTTTTAGATGAGCGGGTCGCCGTTACGCATTATTTGCCGACCGCAAATTAAATACCTCGATTGTGAGGTATTTAATTCATGGTCATCAAATAATGCGCAACCGCCTTTCATGCGCGGGATCCCCGATGGCTGTCTCGTGTAATCCTGCGTCGCAGGATTTTGAAATATCCTGCGAGCGGGTCGCACAACAGCGACCCACTCATCTAAAAGCAGCCTTATTACTTGCTTGAGGCACCTTTGGTTCATAGTAAAGGGCCTACAATCATGACTTAGGCCTGGGGCCTCCACAGCCTTACTGCATCACTGGAGCTGAGCTTTATTTCTGAGAACGTTCATGCACGAGTAGCTCTGGGTGAATACTTATGGCTTTAAAGAGTCTGAGTATGTGTTAGATTGTGCCCTACTGAAAAGAAACTGCTTCGCTTAGCACTGGCAAAAAGTCAAGGAGATGGGTTCATTCTGCTTTAATCCACAGCAGATGCGTCCTCTGTGAATTTGCCATGATCTATTATGGAATGGAAACTGAAATTTTTCAAAAATGGACCAGAACCATGGTCAGTCCAGCCGTTCACTTGTCCCCGAGAACAGACAGTGCCAAACGCCCCTCATTGTTTCATACTATATTATGGGCCCAGTTTTACTCTCACTAGAGTCAAAAGCAAAGCAGGGGAAGGACCAGATGATTATGGAAAAGGAATTTCTTACTCTAACTGGTGATCATTTTATATTCTTGTGATTTTATTCGCTATAGAAACAGGCAAGGAAAGGGTTAATTGCACAGCTGGGGCTGCACAGATGAGGGCCCTGATTACTGAAATGCCAAATAGGCTAAGGCTGTATAACAGTGCAGGTGACCAGATAATCCTGTGATATAAACCTGGGCTTTAGAATTTGTAACAGTTATTTTGCATAAAACATTAAATTTGAGTATTTCCTTGCATTTTTTTCTCCAATAGTTTACTGTTGCAATATTAAATGAAGTAAATTAATCAATATGTCACACATGATGCATATCATGTGCCACAATATGCCAGACATGTTGTGCACTAAAAACAAGGAAAAAAGAAGTCTCCCACATTAGAAAAGCAGCCTTCTTCCTAAGACCTCAAACCATCCTGCAGCTGTAGGGTAGTTTCAGAAGTGATGCTACCACGCTTAGCCACACTTTACCACACTTAACCCCACCCTGGGGTCACAACCATTGTCACTTCTGTTCAGCGGTCACCAGATGTTCCCCACACTTTGCCCCGAACTGCGGTAGCAGTTACCACCGGTTGTGATCTCGGAAAATCACGGGGAACAGCCGGTAGTAAGCTCTACTACAGTTCGGGGCAAAGTGTGGTAAGGCATACTGTCATGTCTGTTCTGGCAACCAGCCTACCCTGGGTAGGGGTAGCAGCCATTACCCCGGATTGGGTCTAAGCGTGGTAGCGTCACTTTTGACGCTACCACGTGCCCATTTTATATGGGCAGGGGATGTGTGGTCACCCATTGCCACACACTTTTTTTGGCTTGCGCTGCACAGCGCATTCTGGATTTCTCAGCAGTGCTCCATGAGCGGCCATGAGTGTGTGCTGCGTGGTTCTCACATCCATTTTCAGATGAGTGGCTCTTAGGTGCCCATGTGTGGTAGCATCTCACTTAAAAACACCCTCCAATGACTATTTAAGGGATAGTATTCCCATATTAAGATATGGGATTGGGCTGGGTGGTGCTTGGTTTTTCAAGCATGTGAAACCATATAATAGTTTGTGAGGATTACTAGAAGAAATTTCTCTTACCTCACTCACGATGGATGAGCCCAAAGAATCATAAACCCAGCCATCTTGGCAGGTGGTGAGAAGGATACTGCTCTTGGTGCTGTAGTTGGTGAAGGATTCTAATGGGCTGGTGCAGCTCAGACCAGTTGTGTTCCAGTCCACATCGTATCTCCTGCACTGGCCAGAGAAAGTCTCTCCATCAGGCTCCCCCTGCGGAACTGTGTAATTCAGCTCTTCTTCTAGACTCCAGCCACATTTGGTGCTTAAATCTGCTGCCCCAGGGCTAAGACAGCGGTGCTCCGGAGTGAAGCCTAGGAAGACGATACCCACGTAAATAGGAGTGAAGGCAGCGGAAAGCAGGCATAAGACAAAGAAAGCTCGTTTCTGAAACAAGTCAAATCCCCCAATATGCTCTAAAATGTCATCTAAGGTTGGCATTTTTGTATAATGAGACTCATTTGAAATAAGTAACCAGTTTTGTTCTTCACAGCACTGCTCTGCATTTAGTTGGCAGCAAAGCTGTTTAAGTAACAGCATGGTAGTTGACCAAGAGTCAAAGTAAAATAGTTCATTTGCTTTGTAAATTGACAAACCATGCATTACAACCTTTATTCTGAAGTTTCATTTCACATCATACTTTAATTCTCATTTTCTGTATGTTCCACTACGGGAAGGTTGTTAGGTCCTTACATGTATTCCAGCCTTGTGTACTAAGTAGCATCTCAGTTGATGCCATGCCTTCTCCTTCTAACCAAAATCCTTCAGTACAAGGGAAGGATCAGCTGCTGCCTCATTGCACAAATAAACTAACAGAAAAGTGACACAAGGCCACAGGGGGAAAGAGAACCTAGGACCTGAACAAAGAACATTCCAAAGCTTAAATTCTCATTCTTATCCTATCTTAAAAGATTTTCAGTAGGGGTGTGCAATTTTGTTTTGTTTTGTTTTGTTTTGTTTTGTAGTGTTTAATTACTAAAGCGAAGCCCCATTTGTGTTAGTAATTAAAATAGTAAAATGATAGGCCAGGGTAACAGAAACAGATGAAAATGAAGAAAAAAACATCAATTTTCATTATAAAAATAAAAGATTAAAAAAAACTTTACATACACAAAATAGCGGCTTGGGCCATTCGCGCATGCACACCGTTCTCTGAAATGGTGCCGGTAGCATCAGCACCATTTTAGACCAGATGCCCTTTTCCAAAATGGCTCCAATGCTGCCGGTGACATTTTGGAAAAGGGCTGCACATGCAAATGTTTAAAGTTATTTTTACACAATTAAAACATATTTTTAAATATTGATTTTTAAATTATTTTTATTAATAAAAATAAATGGAAAACACCCCCAAATAAACATTTTTGTTTACAAAAATCCCTGAAAATGAAGGAGGTTTTGTAAGCAAAAGGTGGGTGGGACGTGGGGCCAGAGGGGCTGTCAGTGGGATAAGGGAATGTAAATCTCTACTGGTATAGATTGATGAGATGGTCGTCTTCTCTCCTGGTGAGAGCGGGGTTGAGAAGAAGGATGCCCCTCATGACAGCAAGGGGCAGCTGGAAGTGGTTTGTAGGGGGATCCCTGGTGAGAGCAGGGTTGAGAATGTTAGCAGTGGATACCGGTGGGAGGGAGATTGGGTTGAATATGATGTACTATGTGCTGCTGTAAAATGGTGGGGTGGGCTTTCTTTCTTTCTATGATGTGGGGTCCCCTTGTGCGGGATTGACCCAAATATTGTTGTTATATTATATTGTTGTTTCTAGGTTTTCCCCTGCGTGGGATAAAAAACCTAGATATTTGTATTTTTTGTGTATGGATGTAAGCCACCTCGAGTCAACCTTGGTTGAGAGAGTGAGGGGTATAAATTAAAACGGAACGGAAAAACCCAAAATGAATGATATGCCTGCTGCACACCCCTAATTTCCAGTCTCTGGTGTCTTTCCCTGCACAGTGGCATAAATATTCAGGCAATCCATTCCCTTCATCCCAAGTAGAACATGAAGCGACAACCCGACTCTACCATTTTTCTCCATCTAAGGACATTGCCTGGGTCTCCCTATGTAACACCCAACTGGGAGAGAACCTTGTCCTCGGTATGGGCAAATACTGAACTGTATTAAATAATGAACCTAACACTGAATCTCAGCCAGAGGGTCCACCCTCCAGAGTGACATTTATGGCCCATGGTACCCCTTGTATCAGGCTGAGCTACAATTGCCACTGCCCTTTGTGCTGCATTGAGCCAATGGGCGGTGACAACAGGACCTGCCAAACGGTAGCATCTGTTGCAGGGCCCACCAGCAAGATCCAGAGCAGTGGTGGGATCCTGAATCTGGAGCAATACTGGCCAACCCGGAAACCAGTATTACCACGTGCACTAAGAGTTCCACATGCCTTCCAACGAATCCAGATATCCTGCCACACCTATTAGCTCTTCCCAAGTCCTACTGTTTCCCAGTCATTTATGGTTAGATACAGGCTTGAGACTAAAACAAGTAGTTGACATGACCTGGCTAGCAAGCACCACAACAAACCAGCCCTGGTGTCCGTGTTTGGGAACTTTCAGGCTTTGTTCAGGTCTCTTCACTTCCAGACGCACTGCCCCAGGTCCTGGTTGCATTGCACTCAGGGTGACTGACCCTGTTCCCCTCCCATAGTAGTAGCACTGCAGGCAACAAAAGACAATGGTGTGACAGGTCTTGCCCTCTCCCATGTGTTCTGGTCCAGTCCTGCTAGACTCCCCCACAGGTCTGGTCCTGGTAGTTCAGCATTCACGTGGCGTGGCCTTCATAATGCAGCTGTCTTAACCCTTGACTCTAGAGCAGGGGTGGAGAACCTGTGGCCCAGGGGCCAAATCCAGCCTGTGGTGGTGGGTTTTATTTTTCCTTTGGTCCTTTTGCTAGCTCCAGCCTGTGGATCTAATCTCTACCCCCTCAAGCATTGAAAGAGTGAGCTCAGGGGAAGGGAGTGGGATGAGGCCATGCATTCAAGGGTAGGAGATGCATGTGTGGCATAGATCCAGGATCTGGGTTCTCCCCACCCCCATCCTGACTGAGAGCCACCCCTCTGCCCCAACTCCCATCCGGCCTGTGGATCTTGTACTAATTTTCAAAGTGGTCCGAACAAAGCTTCCCTACTGCTGCTCTAGTCTGTGTTCGTTCACTCAGCTGTTTTGCAAAAAGACATGAAAAGGAGAAAGAACTAAGAGCATTTGAAAAAAGGACAACATTTAGTTTTTCTGTTGCCCTGCAGCAGTAGGTTAATTAAAACAGCTCCCTGTTGACACTCTTACCACTGTATAATCAGTAATCCTATTTGCTTCTAGAAAAGTAACCTATTATCACTCATGTTATAAAATGTATCAGTGCATGAAACCGGAGTGAAGGATGACTGTACCCTGACCTTGTGGAACCTCTGATATAGGCTCAAGTTTTTATTTGTTGGTCTAAGAGACAGTTTAATATTATTATTATTTTAAAAAAACTTTAAAAAATCTTGCTCTGTGATTTTGCCTGTAGTTCACACCACAAATAACCATGACCATAACTGATGATCTGCTACACTTGTGTAGTAGTGTAGAGCCATGCATCTCAAACCATTCTCTACAGGTGGGAGGATTGCCACCTTCCCCAAAGGAGGAAAGACAACTTTGGAAGGGGGAGGGGCAAAAAGGCTCTCCTTCCCCTTTCAGATGTGGCCACATGTGCCCCTTCGAAGCATCATAACTTCACAACAGTCCACAGGAGGCAGAACCACAAGGGAAAAGGGCATGAGAGCCTCTTCACTCTATCCCTTTCTGATGGTGTCCTCAACCTCCATCCCTTCTGAAGATCTGATTTCTCCAAGTTGTCCCTTGAGAACCAAGTGAAATTGCAGCTTCATCCAGAACCTAGGGTTGATGGGTTAAAACCTGGAGACGCCAGGCTAAACTTAGAGGGGGTGGTAACCCTAATAAGAACATAAATAGTACCAAACTGGGTCAGACCAGTGATTCATTCAGACCAGCTTCCTGTCTCCAATAGCAACCATTGTTCTGCCACTGTCACAACTGTTTAGATTGACAGGGTGTGCTGGACCATAGCATTAGCATCCACTGTGTCAGCAACAAACCCCACCAGTAGGACCCAGAGCCAAATCGCTCAACCCCTGAAGTCTGAAACTAGTGTCTGCAACTCTCAGAACAAGGGACAACATATCCTGACATGAGAGACATCAAACTTTTCAACCAGTAGACTTTCTTTTTATAAAACAACAACAAACAAATAGGTTTTTTTGATCCACCCGTCCTGAAAGTTCCATCACCAGATATCAAGGGGAAAAAAATCATTTTATAAAATCCTCTGATTCTGACAATTTTATTTTATTTCTAGTCGTTTGTCATTTGGTGCATTGTTTTTCAGCATTTGGGGTTGGCAATACTGCTCTGTGTGTGAGAGAGTGGAATCTAGTGGTTATAGTTGATCCTTAGGCAAAATGCAACACTTTCCAAAGGCAGCAAAACAACTTTAAAAATACAGCCCAGATGTGCCCTACATACAGTACCGGCACTGGACACAAATGGCACAATCCTGAATGGAGTCCCATTGAAGCCAACAGGACTACTCTGAGTGAATACAGCCCAGATGTATCCTACCTACAGTATAGGACACTTGAAAGCTATGTCTTGAGGCTATATCCTTTCCCTACTTCAGAGTAGTCCTGTTGGCTTCAATGGGACTCCATTCAGGATTGTGCCATTTGTGTCCAGTGCCAGTACCGCTGGGAAACATTACAACATGGTTTCTTTCTAGTAATTTAGTTTCTGCTTTTCATCAACTAATTATTTTAGCCTGACCCTGTTCCATAATATGCATGGAACCCTACTTTAGCATGATGTGAAGCCAATAGGGTAACAAGTAACACTAGCTACTGACAACGGCTTTGAACTCAGTGGGGTCATGAAGAGCTCATCCTATTCCTTACAGTGGAAGGTCACTTAAATCCTAATTAGATTTTGGTGTGCCTGAACATGAACAAAACCCACAAGGGATGATATTTTTAGCTACTTGAAACCCTCTGAACATGTTGTTCTGTCTCTGAACTTGTCTCCTAATTTTTTTACTTTCTTATCTTGCGCACACCCTTAATATTTACAACAAATTAATACATTCTATATCCGAAAAAAAGTTTGGAGCTTGGCTATGTCCTTTTATAAACTTTCATAGGTGTGTGTGTGTGTGTGTTTGTGTGTGCAAAAATGAATATCAACATGGCCCCTGATTGTTCATTAGGAAATGGTTAGGGGAAATGGTTAGGGGAGTGCACAAATGCCTTATGGCCCTGGTCCATCAAAGCACTATTGTGTGTACTTAAATTCCTCCCTACTAAGTAATGCACATACTTCAAGCATGTGCTTATGCCCCATTCAACTCAATGGGATTTAAGCAAGTGTGTACAGTCAGTTATGGGTTAGGTACTTTCCTTTATTTAATTAATTAATTAATTAATTTATTTATTTTATTACATTTATTTGCTTCCCCCTCATCTCGGGGCGGCTTACAACACCAATAAAACAATTTAAAACATCAACACAATTTTAAAACATCTAAAAAACACCTAAAACCCCACCACCCCTCCCCCACTATTAACCC
>QEPC01002328.1:1671309-1683746 GCA_003113815.1 Sphenodon punctatus | reverse complement strand
CGCTCTGCTCTGTCTGACTCTTTATCCTGCTGAGCCACTATTCCTATACCTACAATCGGTTTACCCTTATCCTTGCAACATGGACCTGCCTGCTGTCATTCTCATCGTAACCAAGCCAAGTACGTGCACTTGAGACCTCGCATCTTCATTAATGTTAGACCCCTTGTCTCTCCCTCTGTTCCCCTTCCCAAGTCTCTCCCCCAGCTCCTGTCTCTCAGATTGTAAGCCCTAGGGGCAGTGACCGTGTCTATTTTATTACTTTGTAAAGTGCCAGGTGCACTGCTGGCGCTATATAAATGTTTGTTAATAATAATAATCGAGGCCCTCCATGTGGTGTTTGATTTGGCTGGGAGCAATTTTGGGGTGCTGCTGGTGTACCGGGCCCCTTTGTGCCCAGCAGCATCCCTCTCCACTCTAGTGGAGCTGATCTCGGTGGTGGCGTTGGGCTCCTCTAGGATCTTGGTCCTGGGGGACTTCAATGCCCATACTGACACCGGCCTTGGGGGGCAGAGCGAGAATTCATGGCCGCCATGGCTTTGTCCCAAGTTGTTAGCTGCCCGACTTATGTGGGGGGGGGGGCATACCCTTGACCTGGTGTTCTGTTCTGGCCTTGAGGAGGGTGATCCGGTAGTGGAGGATGTCACAGCTATGCCCTTGTCATGGACGGATCATTACATCCTTATGACCAGTCTCTTAGTGCGTCACCCCCAGAAGGGGAAGGTACCAGTTAGGATGGTCTGCCCTCGGAGGCTGATGGAACCTCAATGGTTCCAGGAGGCCCTGGGGAAGTTAACCCTGGACCCCACCAGCTTCTCTGTTGATGAACTTGTCCAGGCTTGGAACATCTTGCTTGGGGAGGCCATTGACAGGGTGGCACCGAGATGTCTCCTGCCCCTGTCTTGACGTCACTGGGCCCCTTGGTTTACTGAGGGGCTGTGAGGTATGAAGCAGGAAGGCAGGCGACTAGAGCGACGCTGGCGTCGGACTCGCTCTGAATCCACCCAACTTTGCCGTAGGGCCCATTTGCGGTCCTACATTGAGGCTGTGAGGATGGCAAAGAAAGAATTCTTTGCCACCCTCATAGCGTCTGCAAAGTCGCATCCAGCGGAGCTGTTCCGGGTGGTGCGGGGGCTGGTCAGTCCAGCCTCCCTCCGCCTGGATGAGGACTTGTCCCAGGCCCACTGTGAGGAGTTTGCTATCTATTTTGCAAACAAGATCGCTTGGATCCAGAGCAACTTTGACACTGGATTAGAGACAGTAGTAACTGAGCGTGAGCTGATGGGGGTGCCGTCTGGTCCATCTTTGTGGGATGAGTTTTGGGAAGTGACATCAGCTGATGCTGTGGAAATCCTGGGGTCGGTTAGGGTCACCAACTGTGAATTAGATCCTTCCCCATCCTGGTTGGTGAAAGCCTCCAGGGGGATACTGATGCTGGTGCTGGCGGGGGTTGTCAGTGCGTCCCTTCGGCAGGGAGTTTGCCCCCTGGTCTCAAGGAGGCCGTGGTGCGCCCCCTGTTGAAGAAGTCATTCTTGGATGTGGACGCACTCACCAGTTACTGATCCGTCTCTAACCTTCCCTTTTTAGGGAAGGTTGTTGAACGGGTGGTGGCCTTGCAGCTCCAGGCTCATCTAGACAGCTTCGTTTTTTTCAACCCGTGTCAATCTGGGTTTCAACCCAGATTTATGTGACTCTTTACAGATGCACTGCTGTAAAGGTAGGTGACTGCTCCCCAATGCGCTTGAAAAACCCCCGCAAGCACTGCTGAATAAGTGCATGGAGTCTTTCTCACAGCATTAAAATATGCAGGGAAAAGAAAAATGTGCCAAGATTCTGGATGTGAGAATGTGCGCATAGTTAAGTCTCAAAATGGGGTCACGCAGGGAAAACTTTGGAAACCAGTGTCCTAGCATCAGCCTTTTGGAGTCCTCAGTTTTGCCCCTGGCAGTGAAAAGTTCCACTCACTTTAATCTGGAACTTGTCTAAAGGTTGCCATCCTGTATATCAGACATAATGATTTCTGTAACTCACTCTATCTAGGAAGTAAGCCACATGCCCTGAAAAATGCTCCATCTGACACAAAACACAGCAGCAGAGATTGTCAAGAACATAATACCCCAGAGGTCTAACTCTTTACAGGAGCAATACAGTGGAGTCTGTTTATGTTTCTCTGGCTGCTATGTAAAAACGTTCAACTTATCAGAAATTCTACTTAAACAGACCTTAAGGAAATGGACCTGGAGATGCAGAAAGCTGTTGCTCAGAATAAGGTGGCGCCAGGTTTCTCCATCTCTAATAGAGCTGAAATGAGTACCTGCAAAAACAGGTATCCCCGTCATAACTGCAGTTCTGACCCAATCCAGTCACATTGGGTACTAATCAGCATCCAATTAGTGCCCAACAGGCTACCAGAGTTACTGATCTATTATTTTTAGTTCGATTTTCCAACTTCTGGTACCGATTTTCTGACTTCCCTTCCTGGTTCCTGTACGAATTGGTAAAAAGGTAACTTGGTAATCAAAATACCTGGTATTTTGGGGTCATCAGGTGCCCAACTCAGTACTTGTAATCAGCTGAGCACCCAATAGATTTCTTGAAAACACAGGTATTACCCATTGGTAACAAATGCTCTGCATAGTTAAGCACTATTCATCATCATCATCATCATCATTCACAGCAACAGTCAGCTTAAGCCATATCCCATCTTACAAAGGATTATCAAATCATAACAGGTTAATCAAATTCCATGATACAGAAGATTATCAAATCATAAAGGAAGTATCAGCAATGGAGACAGGTCAAACTTGTCTACGGTCATACAGCCAAGGGAATTCTAAGACTTGCTTAACGAAGGGTTCTATAAATAAAATAGCTTTAACCTTTAGCATACAAAGGGGGAGAGAAACATCGGCTCAGAAGGAGCAATAGTCTTATGTTACAGAGAACCCATATCATTCTGTAGTTATATACAACAACCTTTTAAGCACTATTCTCCCATCACCTTCCTTCCTGTCACATCCTAGTTGCTCACTCTCCTTACAGCCTTCTTGAGTCTCCCAGAGTCAGAACTGACAAGACTACACACCCACCCACACACCTCCATCTGCCTGGCTGTCAGTATGAGTCAGAATGTCCAAAGAGCTGGAGATGGAGACAGCTGATGTTCCCCAACAGTACACCCATTTCCAGCCTGGTAGACATGAAGGCTTGCCTTGACAGGGTAATATAATAGCCAAACGCAGCAACAAAATCATTAGTACACGCAAAGGTCCTGCTATTTTGAGCTGGGTAGGTATACTTTATACACCTTAGAAATTCAAGTTAGCAGGGTTAAGAAATCTACTTATCCAGATCAGGAAGCAATATGTCCCCACAGACCTGAGGCTGGGGGAAATAAATAAATTCTACTTATCCAGAAATTCAGGTTATGCAAGTTCTACTGAAGTCTGCTGAAGTGGATTCCACCATAGTTAAAAGAGGCCATTCCACCTAGTCTCCTCTGATATTCAGAGCCCTCTATGGAATTGGCGTTTAGCTATCTGAGTGATCACCTCGGCCTCAGTACCGATAAGCTTCTCCTAGCAGTCGCAGCCAGTTATAGCTTATGACTGTAGGAGGTAGAACTTTCACAGACACTGGACTTCTGTGTTGGTCACAGACCTCCCCATTTTCTGAGCTAACAGAAAACACTATTCTTTGGCTTAGCTTTCTCTCAGTAAGTTTTTCGCATGCCCGGACAGGACACCCACAATTCCTCCCTTGCCAAAACTACTCAAAGCTATACTGTACATTTCCTGCCAGCTGGAAGAGACAAAGAGGGAGGGATTGTTGTTCTATTGTAATTATGTGGGAGGCAGAAAGATGACCGGGACCTTCTGAGAACCACAAACAGTTCACTTCCTTCTTTCTTTTTGTTTATTTGGGCTAAAACAATGCGAGTGTTGCCTTTATTTCATTGCATAGAAAGGAAACCAAGTAAGTCCAGTTAGAATGCAATGGACATTTGTAATGGGTTAGTCCCTTGGTGTTTGTTTATTTATTTTATTTTTACAATTTTTATCCTGCCCCCATCATGCCTCAGGCAGCTTGTGGTGGCTAACATAAAAATTTACACACAAATATAAAAATATAAAACATTGTAACAATTAAGAACAACATAAACACCATAAATAATAGTAACACTTAAAACATCAAATTCCCCTAACTCTACCCCCCACCCATCTCCCCCACCAAAAGCTCAGCGGAACAGCCAGGTTTTACATTGTCATCGGAAGGAGGGAAGGTCCGGGAATAGTGGCCAACAAGAACACCCTGCCCATTATGACCACCCGGGACACCTGTGGGACCTTGAGGAGGGTGACCCCAGTTGACAGCAAGGGCCAATCCAGGACCCAGGGAGTGAGGCAGTCTTGCAGGTAAGCCGGGCCCAAACTGTTAAGGGCTTTATAGATTAAAACCAACACCTTGAATTGGACCTGGAAGACTATATACGGCCGAAGCTGCCGTATCAGATATAATTGACCAAAGACGCTCCTTGCCACAGCTTGCCACCTGGGCATCCAGATGGAGCTGCGCATCAAGGAGCACCTCCAGACTCTGAGGGGCCAGTGCAAGGTGATCCCCATCAATGATGGGAGCCACTAACGCCCTAACCCCACCCACCAGCATCACCTTCGTCTTGTTAGGATTCAACTTCAGATGGCTCACCCTCATCCAGTCCCCCCCAGTCACCAGATACCGAGTAATCTCTGAGACTGCAGGGCCTCGGTCAGCTGAAAAAGAGAGGTACATTGGGTGTCCTGATGACACCGAACATCAAATCCTCTCATGACCTCACCCAATGGCTGCATAACACCCAAATCACTCAGCTCCCAGCCCCTCACCCCAGCAGGAAGCAGCAGCAGCAGTGGTGGCGGCAATGTGGCAGCCGAGAAGCATGGCATCCTCGAGTCCCTCCCTGGGCTGAGCAAGCCAGAAGTGCAGGGAGGAGGATGCCTGGCCCTGACCCCTTCCCCTCTGTCACAGAGAGGAGCTGATGAGTCACACAACTGACTCGGATTCCCCCCTACTCCAAGTGCCTACCAACTGTCCCCAGGTACAGCCCAAAGTCCAAGGGGGGAGTGATGGTGTGGGGCAAGTTCCCTCAGCTCCCAGCAGGAAGCAGCAACCACAGCAGCGGACGGTGGTATGGGTGAATCTTTGCAGGATCAGCCCCATTGTTCTCTCCATTACTTCATAAATCCTTCTAAACACCAGATGCCTTCATCGGAAGCCCTGGTCTGCCCCACCTTTGTGTCTCTTAGACTGTAAGCCCTTGAAGTAGGAACCTGTCTATTACTATTAATTGTATAGTGCCAGGTACACTGCTTCCTCTATATAAATAATAATAATAATAATAATTAATTAATAGTGTCTTCTGTACACATTGTCAGGGTTCTTCCCCCTCCTCGGACTTACCTCGGGTGGCAGCGGCGGCAGCATAGGCCAAACCATCGAGCTGCAGGGCCTCCTGTGGCACTGGGACAGCCCCCCCTCACAGACGAGACAAGTTCCGACGCCCTGGTCGCTCAGCGACCACAACACCAGGACGCTGGGGATCTGCCGGCCTCGCACGCCGTGAAAAATGCAGGGGCGTGGCCAGGTACGCTTCGCCGCTCAGCGCGGCTCCAGGAATGCCGGGGTGGCGTGACTCAGGCATAAAAATTGAGGCACACAGCACCGGTGATCCGTTAGACTGACCCCCGTGTGTTTGAAGTAGGAGAGAGATATAGAGACTGCTGTCTGGAGCAAGCCTTGCCCCTTCACCCTTCCCATTACCCTGTCCTGTATTCCTGTGCGACTGAGGAGCCTGACGAGTGACAGAGTGGTGAGTGTGTTCCTTTTCCCTGTGAATCTTTTCCCCGAGAGAGTGTGTGTGCGTTGCTGGTTTGAGTCTGCCCACATTCACTTCCTGGGTTGTCAGTATCCCCCCCTGTGTTACGTGAATCTGATTCCTTCCTCCCTTGTGCCCCTGGGACCCAGAACCTTCCTCACCCCACACGTGGCACCATTTACCCTATCCTCCCCATCGGTGGTGAGTGAGGCATGTGTGTGGTGGGTGGTAGAGCAGGGGAAAAAGTCCTGCACAGGTTACCTGGCTCCCAATGATGATAGTGACCTGATCCCTTGTGGATTTAAAGGGCCAACATACTATCCTGATGGGCATTCTCAACCCCGCACATCTGCCTTGTACCTGGAGCTAGGTTCTTTCCCCAGGGACGGACGAGTGGGGAAGAGTGAGTGCCCACGGATTCCTGGTATCTCCCCCCCTCGAAACCCCCGTTCTGTGACACACATACAGGTCTTCATGCACCTGAGCTGCATGACCCCACTTCTCATATTATTTTGTCCCCAGAGGTCCCTTGCCCCAGCCTCTAGGGGGTATGCCCCTCTCTCCTGCCACTCACCAGTCCTCTATGCCCTTGCCTATTGCAGACCCAACCCTTTCCTTCATAGTCTGTCTGTCCCTCCTCAACTTTATATAGCCCCATTCGGGTTTAACTGGACTAATGCCTGATTTAACCACATTGATGATAGCGACTGGAAGGAGCTAATCCTGTTAGTACTTACCCCAGTTAGCACCCTGCCACACCATTTAAGTAGCCATTTGGATAAGTAAGTGGCTCTTGTTGATGCAGTAACTTCTGACTGGTGATGAGAGAGACTTCTCGGCTTTTAAGGTAATGACTTGTCTTTCTGTCATCCCCACCCAGAGTGCTGACAACACCATTCAGTTTGTAACAACTTCTCTTTAATTTATTTTATTTTATTTATTTATTTTTAAAAAGCTTTCTCGCGAGACACACTGTGAAGCGAAACAACCTGCCCTGCCTTATAGAACTTATATTCACTGCTCGTCCATTCCTTAAGGGTTAACTTTTTATTACATAATCTATTTAACATTCTGGAGAGTTAGGAAACACACGCCCCTTCTTTCTGACAGTATGTTTCCCCATTTTATACTCCACTCTGAAAATGCTGTGTCTAAGCCTTGTGCCACTTGACATTCTGTAGCTCTGTGTGTGTGTGTGTAACACTTTGCTTCTGCTACTGTGATTACGTATGTGTGTGTGAGACAGAGAAAGAGAGAGAGCGAGAGCACACACAGATTTATACAAGGGAGTAACAGCAATAGTTACAAAGTCTAGGAGCTGCCAGCCCTGCCATCTCTTGGATCTCTTGCAGTTGAAAATGCCTTCTTTTGATGAAGTTTTAAAAGAAGCTGGGGAATTTGGAAGGTTTCAAAAGAAGGTCTTTTTCCTTCTTTGTCAGACTGGCATCACTTTTGCTTTTATATTTGTTGGAGTAGTGTTTCTTGGGCGCAATCCAGAACAGTATTGGTGCAGGCTCCCCGGCGCAGCTGAATTAAGTCATCGATGTAGCTGGAGCCCTGAAGAGGAGCAAAATTTTACTTTTGGGGCTCTGAAACTGGTGAACAGCTCTTTCAGTGATAAGTGTGAGACGTCTGACATAAGGTGGAATAGCACCTCTACCAGCTGTACCAACCCACTGCAAGACTTTACCAACCACAGCTTGGGCAATGTGCCCTCTACAAGATGCAACAACGGCTTGGGATATAGGCAACCCCATTCAAGCATTGTCAGTGAGGTAAGAGAACTCAGAAGTTCCTCTCAGTATTTTTACTATGAGTCCCTGACTGTAACAGAAATGAATGGCCAGGGCAAATATGGGGAGGGGAGAAGCCTTTGATTAAACTGCTTTCTTGTCCCCATTGTTTTTCTCAAAGTTACAAATGAAACAGGATATTTTATGTTGTTAAGTAACAGTGCCAGACTTCTTAGTAAGGGATGAACAACTCCCAGAAGTGCTCAATCTGTATTGGCTCGCTGAAACCAATGAGGTCAAATAGTGTTTCTGCTTTGTGGCTATTGTAACATCCTAAAATAATCCAAGAATTAATATCATTGCAATGGTGACAAGTGGCCATTTGTGGTCATGTCCTCCGCTGGTGTAAACTGATGCAACTCAGTTGGGTTCTGTGGAGGCTATGCTGCTGACACATGCCAGCTGGTGATCTAGCATATTACATACACATTCTTTATGTTAGATACATTTATTGTGGGAATCCTCTAGATAGTGTTGCTATTAAGACTGATGATAAAGAATAATGGGAATAAAGAATATGGAATCATAGAGCTTGAAGGCACTTCAAAGGGCATCTAGTCCAATCCTTTGTACTGGGGTAGGATTCATCCTATCTAACCCATCCCTGACAGATGTTTATCCATTCTCTTCCTATAAACCTCCAATTTGGAGGATTATGTTGCTTCCCTAGAAAGCTTTTCCCACTACCCGATGTCCTTAATGCTAGAAAGTTTTTCCTAATCTTCATCCGCATCTACTTTCCTGCAGTCCATCATCTCTTGTCCTATACTCAGTGGAATAGAGAACAATTGTTCTCCATCTTCACAATGGGGGAAGAGTGGAAAAGACTGCGAGTAACCACATTGTCCCCATGGGCCACCTGACAGCTGGGGTGGGGGTGAGACAGCAAGATCTCTGGAGCAGTGGTCAGGTGGGGAGTGTGCTGGTGCCATCTGCGGTAGCTGGCTCAAACCTATGAACTGCAGGCAGCGGGGCTGCCCATTCGAAGGGCTCCCAACACTTCACACAGGGGTGGCAGTGGCTTGGGGACTCCACAGATTGAACGTGGGTTGCAGCTGCCTCCCTTGCAGGTTGTTAAAGCCCAGTGTAGATGGTGCACTCCAATCTGACTCTTGTATGTACCCTGATAGAATCTGCAAAGTCTCGTCCAGCGGAGCTTTTCCGGGTGGTGAGGGGGTTGGTCATTCCAGCCTCCCTCTGCCTAGAACTGGAGTCTTCCGGTGCCCGCTGTGACATGTTTGCTGAGTACTTCGTGAATAAAATTGCTCAGATTCACCATGACTTTGACTCTGTGTTTATGAGAATAGGAGAACCAGAGGTTATGGAGGCTCTGTCTTGTCTGATTTTGTGGGATTTATTTCAGTGGGTGATGCCCACCACTGCGGCAGATGTTCTGGGGACTATTAGAGCTACATTTTGTGAACTAGACCCATGCCCATCCTGGCTGGTCAAGGATAGCCAAGAGACGTTGGCATCATTGCTGGCAGGTGTTGTCAATGCCTCCCTGTGGGAGGATGGGCTTTTTATTTCTTTTACGCCTCCCTTTTATGTATTTTATATACTTTATGTATATTTTAAAATATTTTCATTTTTGTAAGCCACCTCAAGCTTAGGCAGGAGAGGCAGGATATAAATGTTGGAAATAAATAAATAAATATGTAGAAGAGAGATTATATGCAAGTAAGTAATAACTAGTATCTGGAAACATGACATTGAAAGAAACACGGTCTACCACAAATTTGTTTATACACTAAAGCAACCACACAATTACTGCTATGACCACACTCCTGCAGTTTTCCTATACTCCCCTTCCCCCACCAATTCTGGTATCACTTATATTATGCCTGTCCTTACACCATATGCAGAATTTTCCCCATAAAGTGCTTAGAAAGCTACGTGTACTGATTCAGCGTTAACTTAAGGACATGATCCTCCACCCACAGAAGTCCATGGCAACGCTTCCATTGTCTTTAATGGTGGAGGACTGAACTCTAATTAATGTAGAGAAAACTTGTCATGCTCATGAACAGGTAAATAATAGTAACTAGATAGCATGGGGACTGATAATGAATGGTATATATTATATACTCACCTTCAGGTCCTAGGCTGTAATCTGCAAATTATTTAAGAAATTATTAGTGCCACTGCCTTCAACCAGATTTATGAACTTACAGGTAGCTTCAGGATTGCATCCACAGTTTCATAGTGGCTCAGGTCAATAGCACAGGGGTTCCCAGTCAGGGGACCATGACCCCAAATGAGGTTATGCCATCCATGGATGGGGTCACAATTGCAACTGATACTTGATCTATTTTGCATGTCAATGAGTGTCTTTACATGGACACCTGCCTCAGCCATGCCTCATTCCTGGGCAGGCCGTCCATTTAAAGGTGCCCTGCCAGATGTGGAGGCTCAGTAACATCCTGGATCACTTCCAGCAGAGCAGGCAGTTCAACCCTGGGGCAGCAGCCAGAGGTGGGGCTGCCGTCTGTCTGCTCGTCAGATGGCTGCTTCAGCCCTGGTCTCGGCTGGAGGTTGCTACAGCAATGCCCAGGTCTGTTTAAAATGAACCCAGACATGGCTGCATGTGGACAGACGTGGGGGTGCACCCCTGGACTTGCTCCAGGGTTGTGCACCCCCATGTTCATATGAAAATACCCAGTGTTGCTGTTTGGGGCTGCAGGGTTATGTTTAAGCCTCAGAATAATATCTCGCAAGCAAAAGGTTTAGGAATCAGTGTAATGGTAACTGAAAGCCAGTATAGTCTGTTGGCTGTGGGCTCTCGGGAATGAGTAGATGTCATCCTAGTGTATGGCTTATCCATGGTATAATAAACCATAACCACAATCATCACAGAGTACTTTTGTTTCCAGTCTTAAGACTGGGCCAATGAATTAAATGGGCATGGAAAATGAGCTATCACAACATTGCTGCAGCTGGTTCTTTGCCATCACAGTCAGTAGATCAGTGGAGAAATATTTTCTATATATTTTCCAGAGATAAAGGGAAGACTCCAGTCCCCTGGTTTCTACTATAGAAACTATCTGTCCTGCTAAAAAAAATCCTACCATAATAAAAATGGCAGGAATACTGATTCTTGTTTGCCCATGTTCTCCAGCAGGGGAAGGCTGGTGGCAGCTGAAAACCCCACAATGCAAGGCAGTGCTCAGAGTGCATGTACAGGTGAAGGTAAAAGATCATACTCTTTCTCAATGCAGTCTATACAGTTTTCCAGTATTAAAAGTGCTGCTTCCTTGTTATTGATTACAGACAATGAAACTTTGTTCTCTGAGCAATTATACTATCTGAAGGTCAAAAATTCCTTGGCAAGTACTCCTGTGCTTTTTCTCACCCACCCCCTTTGGTGCTTCATCACTACCCATGTGCCCTATAGCACTTGATATAGGTGAGGAGCATGGCTAGTAGGCTACCCATAAAAAGATGCAAACAAAGGGGATCTTATGAAAATTAACAAAATGTATGCAAACAAACTGCTGAAAATCAGCTATCTTATTAGGTTGTGAGTTTCATCTCCGTTGCCCTCTTCAAAATGTATTAATGAAAAGGGGTAATTCCAGATGTGTGTGATTGAAATAAGGTCATAAGAGACTGGGGAGAAGGGAGAGACAAAATGAACTTATTGTCTAAAAGGGAGCAGTAAGGCACTCAGATTCCTGAAAATCTCTCCCAAACTTTAAAGTAGATAATAAGTTGATTGTCCCTTTCCACTGCCTTTTCCACAATTATTATAACACACTCATCCAAGTGACAGCAATCACAGGATCCTTGGAAGCTTCAAGAATCTGTCCCAAAGGGAACTAAAGTTGGTGGGAAGAATCCCCTTGATTTCTATGAGCTTTGACTCGGATTTTTCATTTTAGGAATGGAGTTATAATTTGAGTTAAAGTGAATACTAAGTTGTTCATGGATATTATTTACAATTTCAGATAGCCTTCCAAATATTTGAAGAATAACATCATCTGAAATAAGTATTTTCTAGGGCAGCAATGAGCAGATAAATTGCTGCTCATGAGAAATTTTGCCATATTGGGAACTGGGACTGATTTCTCAACTGTTTCCTGATACCGATGCAATTTCTTGATTCTCGCAATACCGTGACATACCATTCCGATTAACTGTCTTTCTGCTTACTGTTAACACCATGTAATGTGTAATGTTCATTTACTGCTTACAGCATTGCTGAGGGCACTGTTTTACTTCCAGGTTTGTTGGTTTCTGCATTTCTGAGCAAATCACTGTGAGAATAGCCTACCCCTTCTCCACAGAGAAGGAAAGTGAAAAAGAGCAAGGTACGGTAGAAACTAGAATGACTGGTGCTGTATTCATTAATGATTTGGAAATTATATTAGGAATGATCTGGAAATTGTTAGGAATTATTCGTAAGGGGATAGAGAATAAAACTGAGGAGGTCATAATGTCTCTATACAAATCAATGGTGCGACTGCACCTCGAATATTGTGTGCTGTTCTGGTCGTCCCATCTCACAAAAGACAAAGCTGAACTAGAAAAGGTACAGAGAAGGGCAACAAAAATGATCCAGGGCATGGAAGGGCTCCCGTATGAGGAGAGGCTTGGTAGGTTGAGGCTCTTCAGTTTGGAGAAGAGACAACTGAGAGGAGATATGATAGAGGTCTATAAAATCATGAGTGGAGTGGAACTAATAAACAAGGAGCAGTTATTTACCCTCTCAGCTAGTACTAGAACTAGGGGACACTCCATGAAACTCATGGGTGGCAAGTTTAAAACAAATAAAA
>QEPC01002328.1:1611110-1659181 GCA_003113815.1 Sphenodon punctatus | reverse complement strand
TTCATTTGAAGCTTGATGTGCATTTTAGACTGTGTTTTATTCCATCTGTGGGAACTCCTTGCTGCTGGGTTTTGCCAGTGTTTTCCTGTGCTTGGGGTTTATATGTTATTCATTTTAAGCTTGATGTGCATTTTAGACTACTGTGTTTTCTTCCATCTTCTGATGTTCACCCTGGGAACTCCTTGCTGCTGGGTTGTGCCCTGGCTCCGCCTACAGTTGCCCTGGCTCCGCCTACAGTTGCCCTGGCTCCGCCTACCGTTGCCCTGGCTCCGCCCACCGGCTCACCGACCTGCCGGCAGCTTCGCCACCAGCGGGCCAGACAGCCTTACTGCCCCTCCAAACTAAAAAGCCACCAGCCACCCCTGAGAGAAACCCCCAAGCTGGAACATAAGCAGCATTCAGAATGCCTGTTGCCCATTTGATTATTATTTATGGTAGGTGTATGGTAGTGGGGCAGTGAGTGACTTCATGTGGTGAGAGCATGAAAGCTTTAGCTACACAGGGCCCTTCCTCATGTAAGAACTATATACCTGTCCTGCATTTTCCCCATCTGTAGTTCTTACATGAGGAAGGGCCCTGTGTAGCCAAAGTTTTCATGCTCTCACCAAGTGAAGTCACTTAATACAAGATATAATCTGAACTACTTTGCATTCATCACTTACATTTTGGGACCAAAATGGTAACCAACCACCCTCTCTCTTTTCTTCGGACATAGCATGGGATTTTGAAATACACATCCATGACTTGAGGGTCCAGTTGAATCACAAGTGGACCAATGGAATCACCAACAGAATCATAATATTGGGAGGAACCTCAAATATCATCCAGTCCATCCCTCTGCCCCAAGGCAGAAAAGCAGACAGATGCTTGCTCAGTCTGTTTTGGTTTTTTTAAATTTCCAAAAAGGAAATTCCACAGCCTCACTAAGCAAGTATCCCAACTGCTCTTAGATTAGGAAGCTTTTCTTAATATTTTACCCACATTTTCCATGCTGCATTTTAAGGCCCATTACCCTTTGTCCTCTTGAACATGGAACTCTATTTACTTTTATGAAATTATTGTAACAAGTTAAAGAATGGGGAAACTGGCATGGGCATTTTCAAATTGGGTCATTCTAATTTCTACCGTACCTTGCTCTTTTTTCACTTGTGTCATGAAATTAAAGAGCTCTTGCTGGACAGTACATTGATAGCTGAGAAGCATAGCGCTCTATGTGAGGCTGCCCTTGAAGACTGTTTGGAAACTGCAGATAATGCAGAATGCGGTGGCTCAGCTCCTTGTGGGAATGGGTCACTGGGAGCACATAGCATTGGTGCTCCAAAATCTGCACTGGTTGCATATTGTCTTCCGAGCACAATTCAAAGTGCTGGTTTTGACCTTTAAAGCCCTAAACAGCTTGGGACCCACTTATTGGAAGATCACCTAGCCTACCATGTCCCATCGCAGCCTCTGCAGTCAGCTGGGGATGCCCATCCAGAGGTACCAGTTTTTAAATTGGTCATTACGATGAGGAGGTGTTCTCAGCCGCCACTTCACAGCTGTGGAATTCCCTCCCCCCAGTGGTTCGTTTATGTCTGGGCTTGAGCATCTTTAGGAGGCAGTGTAAGACAGTCCTAGTCATGAGGGTGTTTGGCAGTGGGGGGAGTTGTGGAGGATAAGAGTGAGTTAGGAGGTAGGGGGAAGTTAGGGTGGAGAGGTGTTGGGTGGATGGTGTGCAGTAGTGGGGTGTTTTATGTTTTTGTATTTGTGGTTTATGTTTTATGTGTATTTTGTATTTTAATATTGTAAGCTGCCCTGAGCCGCCTTTGGCAGGAAGGGTGGGGTAGGAAATTAAACAATAAATAAATAAATAAATAAATAACTTTGTGGGATGACCAAGATCTTTCTGGAGTGGAGCCCCAAACATCCTCAGAACAAATAAATCGTAGTCCTCCTTTATGCTTGTAGCCACCTTAATGTGCTCCCCCTAAATGGCATATTTTACAGAAAAGCAACCAAAAAACCCCAAGAAGCATTCCAAGAATTCTGCAGGTATAAGGTATCCTGCCTTGGAGCAGGGGGTTGGACTAGATGACCCTTGATATCCGTGTCAAATCTACATTTTGTAAATTACATCTGGTACGACTGTTACGACCATATATCTTAGACTTTGACCTTGCCACCATCATCCATGCCTTCATCACCTCGAGGCTTGATTACTGTAACGTGCTCTACATGGGGCTACTCCTAGTGATGGTTCAAAGGCTGCAGCTAGTGCAGAATGTGGCGGCCCGCCTCCTTACAGGGACGGACCACCAGGAGCATATAATTCCAGTGCTTCATTTGCTGCACTGGCTGTCTATAGCCTTCCGGGCCCGATTCAAGGTGTTGGTGCTTACCTATAAGGCTCTACACAGTCTGGACCCCACCTACCTACAAGACCGCCTCACACCCACCCACCCCCAGTTCTGGAGCAGCCTCAGTGGTCGGCCGGGAGCACCCTTTTGGAGGTCCCTCTGTTTGGTGGGGGGCCACATTGGAGAGGGCATTCTCAGTCGCTGCACCTCTTTTGTGGAACTCCCACCCGGTGGGAACTCCTGTTCTGCTGGGCTTTTGGTGGGGAAGATGGGTAGTGGGAGGGTTGGGGTGCGGGGTTGTTTATGACCCGTATGAAGTTTTGTTTAAATTGTTTTTATATTTCTATTTCTATTTTATGTTTTATATTGTGTATGCCGTCCTGGGTTGCCTAGGCAGGAGGGGGCAGGATATAATTTTTTTGAATAAATAAATAGATAAAGTTCTATGAAGATGAGTAACATAATGAGGAGGGATGCACTCACTTAGTTGCTTCTTACAGGGGAACAGATAAAAGATGCTGATCCCTGCAAACTTTGACATTATTAGGTAGTGTGCAGTTAAATCCCCAGGTTCCCATTCTAGCCCTTCACACAGGGTTCATTTTCATAGCACTCTTTTAAGAAGGGTAGAGGCACAAACCATTATTCTGAGGGCTCATTCACAGAATCATCTAAGAATAGAGGAGGGAACATGGAGCACAGCACTACCTTCCATCAGCTTGTACAAAGAGGGTTTGCAATGTAAGCAAGCCCACGCAAGTCAACCCTGCGCTTCCATTGTCAGCAAGTTGTATGAAAGAGCTCTGCATGTTGTGCAAAATCCTCACCACTCTGTATTCCTTGGCAATCCCTTGTTCTCAGCCACCTGATGCAATAGGTTTGCTTGGAAGGACCTGGTAGTGGGTATTCCCAGAGATAATGATAAATCCATGGAAAGTCCATCCCACATTGAAATCACCAATGTCATCCCAATCCCCTAGCTGCTCCTACCTATGTCCATACTGATCCATGTTGCAGCAGTTACCTGAGAATCTCTTCCCACCAGCTGTTGCTCAGATAATGTTTCTTTATGGAAGAAACATTGCCTCGATCGCCGACCCGGTCAAATCGCGGCCCGAAAAGAATGCGCGTCCCCCTCCCGTGCGCGTGACTCGCAGCAGTGTCTTGTCTAATCCCATCTCGCGGCATTCTGGAAATCATGCGTGAGCATACCGCGTGCTCGTCTAAAAATGGCCCCAGTTGACTGCCAAATTTAACCCAAGGAAAAATTCCTTCACAACCCCAAATATGATAATCATTTAGACCCTGAAAATGCATACAGGTCTCACCAGCCAGACACCTGACATATACTTATAGTATAATTATATTTCAGGTGCTATAGTATAACTAGTATTATGTCTGACAACAAGTCATCCTGTACCCAAATAGGAGGTTGAACTAGATGACCTTTGAGTAGGGGTGTACAGAAGGCACATCATTTGTTTTCATTTACATTTGTTTTCTACAGTTTTAGTAAAGGTCAAAACCCTTCTTCCGTGTGTAACTAATCTAAGCACATGCACCCAGGGCTTCTAAACTTCATAAAGGTATCCCTGTCTTTCCCTATGTCCTCCTCTCTATTATCTATCTCCCCTGTGCATTCTAGATTGCAAGTCCCCTCCTAGGGGAGGGGGAAGGGGAAAAATTATTTTAATGATTGTTTAGTGCCAGGCACATTCATTCATTAATTCATTTAAATTTCTACCCCCACCCTTCTCTGAAGGCTCAGGGCAGCTTACAATATTAAAAACACAGAATATATTAAAATCTCTTGAAAACTCCACCCTTCCCCTAAACCATCCAACTCCTATCCCTCCCTGCCAATTGCTTTGCCGAAAAGAAAAAGTTTACACTGCTTCTCTAGAATATGCTGAGGCTCGGACTATGATGGACCTCCGGGGGAAGGGAGTTCCACAATACTGGGGCAGCAGCCGAGAACGCCTCTCTGCGGGCCCTTGTCATATGAACAAGGTTAGCAGGTGGTACTCGCAAGAGAGCACTCCTGGTTGATTGCAGGGGTTGCAGTGGAGCATGGTGGGAAAAGCGGTCTTTCAGATATGTGGGGCACAGGCTGTTTGGACTTTAAAGGTCAAAACCAGCACCTTGAATAGTGCCCCTAAAGCTATAGGAAGCCAGTACAGACTGTAAAGCACAACTGTAAAGCTCACGGTGACCTACCCTTGAAAGAAGTCAAGCCATAGCGTTCTGCACCAGTTGCAGCTTCCAAACAGTCATTTAGGGCAGCCCCACAGAGAGCGCGTTGCAGTAATCTAGTCATGAGGTAACAAAAGCATGGATGATGGTGGCCAGATCTGAATTAGAAAGAAAGGGCCGTAGCTGCCTCACCAGTTAGAGTTGGTGAAAAGCACTCCTGGTCCCACCCCTCCTGCCTCAGGCTTTATTGTTCCACCAGGCATTTGGAGAGAGAGGTGGGGAGGGTGTGTGGGGGTGCAGATTGGGGGAGACTGGGTTATTTTAGTTATTTTTATTATATTTAGTTTGATGAGGGGTTTTATTTGTCTTTCTGATGTTGTGGTTTTATGTTGTTTTTTGATGTTTTAATATTGTTAGCCGCCCCGAGCACGTAAATCGCTATTCATGCACAAAATGGCCATTGGGGCTGTTCTGCGCATGCAGACCTGTTTCCCAAATGGCATTGAGGCTGTCAGCAACATTTTTGAAAGGGGCTGTGCATGCGCACAACAGCCCCAGAAGCCATTGCGCATGTACAATGGTTTCTTAAATTATTTTAAATAAAATAAAACAAAAAATAAAAAATGGTAGAGTCCTTTACGAAAAACGTCAAAAACAAGGAGATTTGTAAATGAAAACGAACAATGTGCCTTCTGCACACCCCTATTCAAGGGTCATCTAGTTCAACCTCCTATTTGGATACAGGATGACTTATTGTCAGACATAATACTAACTATACTATAGCACCTGAAATATAATCTGAGCAGATAGCACCTGAAATAGGTGGTGCCTGAAAACTCACAACAGATTCCTTAATCTGTGCTTGCCTGACCGTAACAAGGCATTCCCACAACTGCTGATTCCCCTGTATTTAAGTGGCTTCTCTCCTTCCCTGTTGTAGTATCCAGAAGGGAAAGGGCATGAAGGCATTCCA
Organism: Sphenodon punctatus; assembly: GCA_003113815.1. Taxonomy (NCBI): domain Eukaryota; kingdom Metazoa; phylum Chordata; class Lepidosauria; order Sphenodontia; family Sphenodontidae; genus Sphenodon; species Sphenodon punctatus. Next base: position 1,653,679 of record QEPC01002328.1, on the reverse strand, counting down.
TAGTGGTACCTGGCATGCAATATTCTCCATTTCTTGCTAATTTTGGAAGGTACATAAAGTCTTACACAGCTGCTGGAAGGTAAACAGACCCGAGCAGAGGTGGGCCCCCTCTGGAAGGGAGTTCCATAGCAGTGGTGTGGCCACCAAGAATGCCCTCCTTATGGTGGCAACCTGCCAAAAGTGCAGAACCTCAAGGAGAGTGCTCCCGGCTAACTGCACAGGCCAGCTTAGGGCCCAGGGTATGAGACAGTCCTGCAGATAAGCGGGACTCAGCCTGTGTAGGCTTTAAAGGTTAAAACCAGCACCTTGAATCGGGCCCGGAAGACTATTGGCAGCCAGTGCAGTGCACGCAAAACTGGAGTTATATGCTCACGCTGGCCCATTCCCCGTAAGGAGACGGGCCACCACGTTCTGCACTAGCTGCAGCCTCCGGACCGTCACCATGGGCAGACCCACATGGATGGGGTTCACCCCCCTTTGGTCTCTCATGTTCAGAGCCTGGGGGTGCTCCTAGATCCACAGTTGTGCTTGGATGATCAGGTAATGGCTGTGGCTGGGGGCTCCTTCTGCCAATTACATCTGCTTAGAAGGCCCCGACCCTATGTTTCCAATTCCGACCTTGCCACCATCTTCCATGCTTTCATTACCCTGAGACTAGACTACTCAACACCCATCATAGATGGGGTTTGCCCTCCTCTGGTCTCATGTTCAGAACCTGGTGGTGCTCCTAGATCCACAGTTGTGCTTGGATGATCAGGTAATGGCTGTGGCTGGGGGCTCCTTCTGCCAATTACATCTGCTTAGAAGACCCCGACCCTATGTTTCCAATTCCGACCTTGCCACCATCTTCCATGCTTTCATTACCCTGAGACTAGACTACTCAACACCAGGCATGAGCTGAACTGGAAACCTCCTGACAGGCAATGTATCCCTAAAAAGAATGGCTACACCAGCCCCCCGTTCCTCAGGCCAGGATTGGTGTTGCACAGAATACCCAGACGGAACAAGGTCAGCCAGAACTGACCACAACTCATTGTCCAGCCAGGTCTCTGTTACGCACACAAGATCAGCGGCCTAGTCCAGAATAGACTCCTGGATCGTAGATGATTTATTCACCACCGACTTCGCGTTCAGCAGCACCAACTCATGTCCCAGGGTTCTCATAACCTCGACCCGCTCCTCACCTGTCCAGGGGACTGAAAGGGGGACAGACACCAAATAGCTCTCCCTCCTCTCTGAATGACACCAGCTCCACTAGGACCATAATTACCCCTGCCCAGAAGATTGGCCTACCATCATCACTTCAGTCTTATGTGGATTCAGCTTCAACCAGCTCACCCTCATCCAGTCCCCAACAGTAGCCAGACATTGGGTAAGCATCGAGACTGCAGGACCTGTGTCAGATGAAAAAGAAAGGTAGAGCTGACTGAGTGTCATCAGCACACTGATGGTACTTCACTGAACGATCTCACCCTGCTGTCTCAGATACACATTGAACACATAGCTGGCACTATATAAATTAATTTACTGAATACCGTCCTGACTCAGGAAGAACATAGGCGTGTGGACCCAGGTCCTGATTCAGGAACTACCTTCCAAAATTAGCAAGAAATGGAGAATATTGCATGCCAGGTAGATACCACTATGGAATGCCTTCATGCCCTTTGCCTTCTAGATACTACAACAGGGAAGGAGAGAAGCCACTTAAAAGCAGGGAAATCAGTTGTGGGGATGCCTTGCTATGGGTCAGGCAAGCACTGATTAAGGAATCTTTTGTGAGTTTTCATGCGCCACCTAGAGTTTTGTGAATGAACAGTAAAGGTGTGATCTGAGTAGATAGCACCACCAATACTAACTTTTAGTATGGGTATGTCGGTACCATTCACTTTAATGAGATGCACTCCCATGCTAAGTGCTAGCATGAGTACGATCTATTCAGAAGACTGAACCCAAACAGTCTATTGAAATTTGGCACAAGAACAGTAATTTTATTAGTGCCAAATTAGAGTTACAATCAAAATAATAGATTTGTTTGCTCATGAGAGCAAATTAGAACGAAACAGTCCACAAATTCATCATCCACAAATCAACAGAACTTGTGTGTTTCAGATTCAACAGCAACTTAAATTTATAGAGGTCTAGCAGAACAAACTGACTCCAGTGTTCTCTCCTTGGCAGCACCTTCTGATGGTAAGATGATGTCATTTCTAGACTTGGCAACAATTCAGTGCCAGAGTGTGAGGTCTGAAATGGATGAATTATAACCAAAACACATTATCATAATACCTGCCACAAATATATGCCAGAACTCTCCACTTATATCCCTGCTTTTCTCCAAAAAATATTATTTTTCAGTAACAAATTATGGAAAGTTTACATTACAATTTTTGCAGGGCCTGAATGAAATCAAAGCTAGGCCAAAGAAAGAGAGAGAACAATTGTTCCTTTTACTGTAATGCTTCAGACAAATTAATTCTACAGTACAGAAAAACACAAAGGCCTATACATAATTTGATTTATTTTATTTTATTTTTTATAATACTGAGGGAACACTGTCCTTTCATATTCCTGACGTAGCGCCTTCCCAAAGAAGAAAATTGGGACGTAAGTTTGAACGGTTTCCCTCTTGGTACTTTGAACTAGGCCTCAAAGTCTATGATCTGTAGGGGGACTACGGCCGCTTTTAGACAAGCGGGTCGCTATCACGCGACCCGCTCGCGCGATATTTCAAAATCCCGCGTCCCGTTGAGGATCACGCACATGAAAGGCAGTCGCTCATTATTTGCCAACCGCAAATTAAATACCTCGGTTGTGAGGTATTTAATTTGCGGTCGGCAAATAATGTGAGACTGCCTTTCATGCGTGTGTTCCCCGATGGCCGTCTCATGTAATCCCGCGTTGCAGGATTTTGAAATGTCGTTGCACGGAGACCCGCTTGTCTAAAAGTGGCCTACATCTCCCATAATGCCCATTTTGGAGCCAAAACGTTCACCTTTGGTACTAGAATGAGGGAGGGTGGGACCTGTCAGTCAGGAGCTGGAGGATTTTCCTCAAATCGGGGGGGTGGGGGTGATGGGAAAAAGGAAACAACAGAACCAACACACTAATTACACAAAGGATGTGTTTAAACTGGAAGGTATTTATGTTAATATTCAAATGTGTCTCAGAATAAGGAACCCTGTGATTGTAATCATTTTAAGATAGAAAGGATGTGCAGAAAAATGGTATCCTAAATAGTAATTAGATTGTGAACCTGATCTGCAAAAGCCAGTGTGAGTCAGTTCAGGGCAGACAGGAATAAACTTTTACCCATGTTAAATGACTTCTCCATTGTGGATGTGATCACCACCACCTTGGTGGCCTGAGGAGACGGGGGAAACAGAGGCCTACGCTTGGGAGAAGGCTGTTGTGCATTGTGCTCTGAGGTCTGGATTCTTCCCCTGCTTGAGGCCTGAGGGGGTTTCACTTCAGCTTGTCTGCCTGCTAGGAGGCCTGCCCGGCTCCGGCTTGCCGTACAAGTAGGATTGCCATACCTCCCCTTTAATCCAGGATGTTTATGAAAAATACATAGTGCAGGGCTGCATTGGAAGGAACCAATCCAGGTTCAACCTGGCAAAAAGACAGGGCCTATTGCTCTTCCTGCCCACTGCTTACTACAATACCAAGTGCTCTCTTTGGTGCAGTGCCTCCACCTGGGAGATAAGTACTATTCTTGGAGTACATTAACTATCCCCCAGGAAACAAAAATAAAAGGCAACTCAGTAGTGCCAAACAAATGCAGTTATACATAATTCTTAGGAAATCAATTAGCACACCTTTGGATAACCAAAACACACATTAAGCTTTATGAAAAGTTAACAAAAGATAACACGCACACACTCTTAAGATATAAATAACTCTCTTCTAGTGGGTGTATGTATAATCCAGGCCCCACCGTCTTTTAGTCTTGGGCTACGCCTTGCTTGCATTGGCCAACTTAAGATGATCTGTTTGGGTAGCAGACCAAATCAGTTTGCAGACCCATTACTCACAATTGGAACCAATGAGCCCTGCACCATGTTTTTAGAAGCATAACTTGATCTTGTTTATATCATGTTTCATAAGAGTAATTTGATCTTGTTTATATCTTAAGGGTTTGTGTGTGTTAACTTTTGTTAACTTTTTATAAAGCTTAATGTGTGTTTTGGTCTCCCAAAGGTGTGCTAATTGATTTCCTAAGTATTTTGTATAACTTTGTGTGTTTTCGTCACCAAAGGAGTGCTAATTGATTTCCTAAGAATTGTATATAACATGACTGCTGAGATACAAAACTATTTTCTGTGCCCCCAACCTGTTAGTCTTAAAGGTTTGAATAGGTGCAAGAGCACTTTGTGTTTTTTGGCTGTGATGCATTCTTAGGTCGGTTTTAGATGTGCGCACACCACTTGTGAAGTGAAATCACGCATGGTGTAAAAATCCCGTGGGTGGAGTTTAGATGTGACATCACGCACATTCTTGCCGCTTGTGCGTTCTTTTAGAGCTGCGGACTAAATACCTCAATATCGAGGTATTGTGAGCGGCAATAATGTGCATGATGTCACGTCTAAACCCTGCCCACAGGATTTTTACACCAGGCGTGATTTCACACCGCAAGCGGGACGCACACATCTAAAAGCAGCCTTATATAGGATTGTTGGCTTAAAACTTTGAGCAAGTGTCACCTGAGGTTGTAATACCAACAAATAGGATTACATTTCATTTGTGTTTGTTTGTTTTTCTTTTGTGTATCTGGGACTGCCTGTGTGCAATTTTGAGAATGCCTTTATATCTGCCATCTTTTATGGGGAGGGAAGCTTTTAAGTGTGACCAACTGCCTCTGAAGGAACATATGATTTGTGACACAAAAATAGTGTTGCTTCTAACCTACAGAGGATTACGATTGGGGCAGGAAAAGCAAGTGTGTGGAATCAATTCCATCACATAAATGGTCTAAAAAAATTGTTTTATTTTTCTTGCTGCTTTTCATGATTTAACACAGGAATTGTTCAGGGTAGAGGCTTTAAAGTTTAAGAAGTTGCCCCCTCATGAAACACATGAGTGCCAAGGAACAAAACTATTTACTGTTGCCCCCAACCTGCAGAGGCTTCATGGGGGGCCATAAAGAGGGGTTTATGGGGTGTGTGTGGCATCTATTTACTGATGTCCCCAGCCTACAGAGCCTGGAGAGCCTAGAGGCCTATTTGGGGGGTTATGGAGGACGTTTTACTGTTGTTCCATACATGCCTCACTCTCTGTGCAGGTCATTGCATACCTTAAATCACACAAAATCCTGTTTTTAATTCAGCTGTAGAGAGGCTGTTCAGTCTACTCTGATGAGTGTGGCTTCTGGGGCAGAAAGCATCAATTGATTCTTTTGCTGATGTTGGAAAAGCTAATACACTTTTTGTTTTTAGGAAACAACTTTGAGGTAGAACAAGAGAGACATCATGCAGGCACCATACAGCAACCACCAACCCTACCTAAGATTGCATAGTCATTGAGGCGGGTTTGGCAGGATTTTAGGAGATGTTGTTTTTCTTGGGTTGCTGGACTTAGGAAGTATTAATTTCCTTGGTTTACGTTTGTTTAAGTAGTAAGAACCTGCCTTAACTATTTGTTGTAAACCGAAAGGTTTTGCGTTAGATAATATCTTCGGCTTTTGGCCAAGTAATAGCAGTTGCCACAGACTCCTGCTCACCTGCACTGTGTCCCTTTTGCAGCACCAAAATTTACAGCAACATGCTTCAAGGAGCAGGGATCTTGTTTCCTTAAGTAGTTGCATCGCTTCCCTCAGGGGTTAGGGAAACTTTTCCCTCCCTTCGGCAGCATACAATTGGGGGACAGGGGTGCAGGAGCAGAAAAAGGAAGTAGTTGGCCCAGATGATGGATCTACTCCATGGAGCCATCCTCTAATCTTGAGTGCATGCCCCCAACTTTGCTCCCTAGAGTTCATTCTTACAGTGCTTGAAGGTAAGAGGACTTGATCCATGGGCCAGATGCTGTAAACGGAAAGGGACCAAATAAACAGCAGATAGCTAGAGGCTCCTTACCCCTGACTTACTATGGCAAGGTCCTGTTGTGTTAACAGGCCAGACTAAAGTTTTGATTTGCTCTAATTAATGGATCCTATATTACATTCTCAGAACAGCTCCAAAATTGTCAACTTTGTTGGCAGAGAGAGGATGAGAGAGACAGAAGAACTGAAAACTCTACTAAGTTTGTGCACTTGCATCTCCTTTGTTTCTTTGTCAACACTTCATCTAGGGAGTTGATGCTGGGAGCTATGGTGCATGTGTGTGCTGGGTGGAGGGAGACACTGTGTGTATGACAGAGAGAGAGTGTGTGTGTGTGTGTGTGTTGGGAGCTGTGGTACGTGTGTGTGCTGGGGGAACACACACTGCTGTATCCTCCCACCTCATTTGCTGAGCTGGGAGGGATACAGTAGTCTGTGTTCCGCCAGCACGCACGCACACACACACGCACACATTCTTTCTCTGCCATACCCACACAGTGTCTCCCTCCACCCAGCACACACATGCACCACAGAGAAAGGAAATTCTTTCTGGCCCTAGCTAACCTGCAGTTTAAAGCCTGGAGCAGGAAGCCTGAGAGCCTTTGCTGGTGCAGGACCTGTGTTGCAGTGCAGTGTCTGTGGTGAGCTGTTGCTGTTCTCCTCCTGTAATCTCACTCCAGCTGTTCCCGTAACACTCTTGTGATCTCCAGTGTCTTATACAAGCATACGTCACACCATTCATTTCCTGCTTTTTGAGTATTCCAGAAAGTCACATCATCATGCATGTCTCCTGCGAATCAGAAGTTAGTTTAATCCCTGCCTGTTGACCTGCAGACACAGCTGTATGGATGATCACTCTTGGGAAGGGAGTTTTTGGACCTTTCAGGGGAATTTAAAAAGATCATCTCTGTAAGAGTTTTGCTGTTGCTGGCTGACAGCAGGGCTGCTGTATCCCACACCCTATAGGCCGAGGAGAGACCTGCTGTATCCCATACTACATGGGCTGAGTGAGACCTGCTGTATCCCACACCCTATAGGCTGGAAGGGGCCTGGTGTATCTCACACACTATGGGTTATGAGGCCTGGTGTATCCCATGCCCTATGGACTAAAGAAGGGTATGTTGTATCCTGTGTCTCATGGGTTGGGAAGGGCCTTCTGAAACCCATACCCTAGTGGGGACAGTTTCTGCAATGTGGGTCTTGAAACAGCCAAAGACCCATAGTACCGAGTAACAAAATGCAGAAATAGCAGCATGTACAAAGTACCAGAGTACTGAAATACCAAACTAACAGAATGACCAAAATACCAAAGCATCAAAACCACTTTCATAGTTGCCTCCCTAAACCAAATGCAAATAGACAGATATTTTTCAAAATCAGTGTTTGTTTTAAATATTTCATTTTAGGTCTTTGCTTTATTTCTTTATTCAAAATATTAAATTCCCCCACACCTTGCCTCTACTGCAATTTAATGAATTGTGTTCCTGGCTGCCTGTTTCCATTTATGTACTGGTGGCAATATTCAGTCTGGATGAGGGAGGAAGGTTTTTAAAATATCCATAAAGAGGCTGATGAGTTGAGGGACCTGAGTTTATGGCCAATCTCTTCCATTTTGAAGAAGAAAAAATACAATTGGTAGACTTGGGTAGGAATATCCCACAATTGTCTTAATGGAGGAAATTAAGAATCAAGCTTAAATTATGTTGTTGTTTTTCTTTGTGTGTGGAAATGTTGCATCTTTCCCCCCTCTGGAATCTTTTCCACTTTTGCTGCATCTTTTCCCTCCTACCCAGACTGATGACGGTGTAAACACAGTCAGTCTCAAGGGAGAAGGGTATAGATGAGGGGACAGCTAATAAATGATCAGCCAGACTGAGTTGGTCATTCAGATGCTGTCTGCTATGGAGAGCGTTGTCTGCTCTTTTAGCGTGGCTGTGTAGGCCTTGCTAAGCTGGTGGCCATGACCAAGCTGCCAGCGCTGCTCTTGCTCCCATTGGCACCGGAGCTGCTCTTGCTCCCATTGGCACCGGCGCTGCTCCTGCTCCCATTGGCACCAGCGCCGCCACCCTTCCTCCCTCCCAACACATACACACACTCGGTTCCCCCACTCACTCAGGAGCAGATGCAGATGCCGCCGCTGCTCATGCTGCTTCCATTGCCTCTGCTGCTGCCAGGGATCTATCGCCACCAGGATCTGGGTTCCTCTGCTGCCAATGCTGCAGCATGTTTCAAACTCTCCAACGGCAGCATGCACAGTGAGGTGGGAGCTATGTTATCTATCTGGTTTGCAAGGACTACATAGCCCAGCATGCCAGAGAGGACACCGTCAGATAGGTAATATGGCTCCCGCCTCACTGCACATGCGTGCAGTGAAAGGGCATTGCATACGTTCTCTCTCTACATAAGACCTGTGACTCTTACAAGTCTGTGAAATCTCGCTGCATAGAAGGGGAATAGTGCATTCACACATTATAAAACTCCAGCATTTATAACACCTGGTATTATCTCAAGCACTTATAAAAACCCATTTTTTTTCATGTGTAAAATCAGCCAATGGCTCATCATTAAACTGCAGGGGAGGTATCCAGTGGGGTTCTGCAAGGCCCTGTCCTGGTCATGGTGCTATTCAACATCTTCGTGGTTATTTTTTAAGCTGGAGAGAGGTAGACAGTGAGGCGTCTCAGGGCTCAGTACTGGGATCAGTACTGTTTAACATTATTCATTATTAACCTGGAAAAGGGGGTAAAAGAATGAGGTGACTAAATTTGCAGATGATAGCAAATTATTCAAGCCAGTTAAGACCCAGGCAGACTGTGAGCAACTACAAAGAGATCTTGCACAATGATGAATGGGCAATAAAATGGCAAATGAAATTCAATGTTGATAAGTGTAAGGTGGTGCACATAGTGAAAAATATTCTTCACTATACATACATGATGTTAGGTTCACATCTGGGTGTAACCACTCAGGAGAAAGATCATTGAGTCATTGGGTATTTTTAAATGGATGGCAGCTCTGATTCAGCCCATGCCGTCCTGCAATTCCTCAGTGCATCCCCCAGTGCACCCCTGGACTGTCTGGTCCATTTAAAAGTGCCCGCGTCACATGTGGAAGTAGAGCAGTCTGTACTGGCTCTGGGGCAGCCCCCCCAGCAACACTCCATAACACCCCAGAGTGCTGCTGGTGGAGTGGGCCGGTCAAACCTGGGGTGGAGTTGCTGTGCCTCTGTGGAGCAGACCCACACTGATGCTGCAGCTCCACTCCCGGCTGTCTGTTGCATAGAGTTACAGGCGCTAGCCCACAGTGTCAGGCGCTAGCCTCCAACTCTATGGTGTGAGGGGCAGTACATGGCTGGACTGCAGCCCAGAGAAACCACTAGGTCCATCTAAAACGGACCCTGGTGGGGCTCAAAGCACGACTTTTGCCACCCTAGGCAAACCCCTTCACATGCAACCCACACATTACGCACAACCCCCATGTGCACACACCTAGCATGCAACCCGCCAATGCACAGTCTGCTTCTCAGGCACCGAGTAGCCCCGCAACTCCCTGCCTCTGATCCAGTCGCAGAGCTTACCAATGGTGGCGGTAGCATCTGAATTGACGCTCTTCAACATACAGGAAAAGCGGTGACAACAGCTGGGTCAGGGGCAGGCGAGATGGCAGCGGAAGCTGGATCAGGGGTAGAGCCCCCCAGGTGGCATTCTCCCACCTCCTGATCCAGTGCAGAGCTTATTGGAAAGGCTGCCTAGGGCAACATGTTGAAGGGGGCACATCTCCCTTCCCATCCAGTGCAGAGCTTATTGCTGGTGGCAGCAGCAGGGCAGTTTGATCGGGAGTAGAAGTCACCCCCTTCAAGTTAGTGCCCTAGGCAGCCGCCTGAGCTGCCTAATGGTAGCAGTGGCCCTGGCTCGAAGCAAGCGGACACAGTTCAAGGAGTAGGCAGGCTCCGCATTTGTCTGTTTACAGTGTACACTCATTGTGGATAGTTCCTTAAAGACATCAGCTCAGTGTGCGGCAGCAGTCAAAAAGGCAAACCGAATGCTAGGCATTATTGCAAAAGGAATAGAAAATAAAAGGGGGAAATATCATAAAGCCGTTGTGTAAATCTTTGGTACGACCCACCCTTGAATACAGTGTGCAGTTCTGGTCACCCTGATCCTATCTCAAGGAAGATATACTGGAACTGGAAAAGATTCTGCGAAGTGTAACAAGGATGATAAAAGGGATGGATCGACTTCTATATGAGGAGAGGCTCACTGATTAGGGTTGTTTAGTGTGGAGAAGAGGCAATTAAGGGGGGGGATATGATAGAAGTTTATAAAATCTCGAGTGGCATGGAGAAAGTAAATAGGGAACTGTTGTTTGCCCTCTCTCACAATCAGAGAACAAGGGGACACTCTCTGAAGTTAAATGGCAGCAGATTTAAAACAAACAAAAAGAAGTACTTTTTCACACAGCAGACAACACAGTTGTGGAACTCGTTGCCAGAGAAGGCTGTGAAAGACAGTAGTGTAACTAGCTTCAAACAGAAATTAGATACATTCTTTGAGGATAGAGCCATAAAAGCCTTTGGGGCTCAGAATGGCAGATTGTCACTGGGGTGGGAAACTGAAGACTTTACTGGTTATGAATTGAACCAAAAGTTCACTTCTTCCTACTTCTGGTCAACACAGCAACCCACACAATCTCTCTATGGGAGGTATTGGGGAGATGAGGGGAGGCTTAGGTGATGAAGGAAGCTGGTGGTGGGGAAGGCTGAGGGAAGGTTGGCAGTATGGAGAGAAGGGGAAAACTGAGGGCATCAAGTCATATATATTTCTTGCCTATATAGGCAAGAAAAGGTGTTATATGTATCTATCTATATATATTCATGTATGGATAGATACATATACACCTTTTCTTGCACATAATTATGTTCCTGATGTGGCATTAAACATATGTGGACTTCAAATCATACTTGGGTTTGTTCTAATTGGTGTACAATCACTTTTAGAGGAAAGTAAGTACAACTAAACAATAATTTGGTACCTCGATACTTAGTTATTACTGATTGCACAAGTGGTAGAGTGTCCAGGTTCATTCAGTTTCCATGTTGCAAGATGTTTCATTCATTCGTTTGCAGTACTCCAGGGTGTTTCAGAGCACCTCACGTGGAGCTGGCCCGAAGCAGGCAGTGCCTGTTCCGCCCTTGCTCCACCTCACACCTGGGTAACCCACCTTTAAATGGATGGGCCACCTGGGAGTGAGGCAGAGCACAGAGCAGGTGCTGCCTGCTCTGGCCCAGCTCTGCTTGCGGTGCTCTGGAACATCCAAGAGCAGACCACCCAAACCCAGAGCATTTGCTGGTGGCAGAGCAGCAGTCACTCAGCTGATGGGCTATTGTAGCTCTGCTTTGGGCCAAGGGTTGCCCTGGCAACACCATAGCACTCTGGGCAGCAGTCTGGAATGGTGGCTGATCCACCCAAAGCTGTATGCTGCAGGGGGAGGGGTTGCCACATAGGCAGATTGCAGACCACGGCAATTGCCAAGTCCGTTTAAATCTGGCACTCTCAAGGATGCATGCGGGCTATACAGGGTTGGCCACCCCTGGAGCAGTGGTGATCCATCTAAAGGCACCCGTTGATCTAAGGGTGTGTTCTGAGGAGAATGACTGCTCTGAGGTTCTTGAAGTGAAGCTCTTCCAAAGTAACTCTCTCTCTCTCTCTCTCTCTCTCTCTACTTCTGTTGGCACATTTAACTTCTAGGTGGCAGCCAATCAGGCAAGCAGTGGGATGTGGCAGGGACTGATGAAGAAAGGCTATCTGGTATAATTAAAATGGCACTGTAGAGCTAGTCATTGTCCGGAAACTTAAACAGAGAACCGTCCACAGCTTGTAGATCCTGACACCATAGTTGATAAAGACTTTCAACTATTACCGTACTAGGCCAGATTGAGTTTGTGACCTGAATGTGATAGATTGTGTATCTCCTCAGCAATCTCCTCAGCCATAAAACATTCTACTTGAAAAGTTGTCCTTGTAAATGTGAAGTATAAAGTTTATATAAATAGCATTTAAGTGGAACTGGAGTGGATGAAAACAAAACAAAAATCCAAGGTTTTTAAGCTATGTATTAAGGCTATTTAAATATACACAACTGAAAGACCTTTTGGGTATATTTCTAAAGGTGTAATTGAGTCACTCGAGTATTTTGAAAGTATTTACAGTGTCTTAAGGTTTTGTGTCTTCACTTGATTTCATGAAAAGGGCAGGGATTTAAAATATTTGACTATTTTTAGCTGAAAGCTTATTTCAAGTGTCAGGTGACTAATGGGATATTTATGTTGAGGTACCAAGGCATTGCCATGGAAACATGTTTCTCTCCCTCTTTTACTGGTCACATTTTTAGGTTTCTCTCCATTTATCTTAGAGGGGGGATTAAAATTATTTCAGAAATAAATGTGCTTTTAAATGGATTGAGATTGGAATTCTGGGAGAGCAGAAAATACGTGGTCACTTTTTGCTCTTGTGCAGAGCTGTTTTGAAGACCATGGGGCTTCACAGAGCTGCAGGGGTCTGTCAAGACTGGTATAGTCAAGTCAGAATCCACCAGAATGACTCTCTGCTACTTTCCATCTGGGCTTGCACTGCTGCTGTCTGCAAATCAGCTCTTGGAGAAATGGAGTGTCCAAACTGCAAAGCAAGCCCCAACTCTTCTGCACCAACTAGCTGTTTGCAGAGTATAATAATAATAAGGTTTATTGTTTAGCCTCAGCTGTTACAAATAGTGAATATACAAAAGGCACAATGTATAAAATAAATGAGTACAATAAAATAATAAAATCTCTTGGAACCTTTCCCACTTCCTTCTTATACAATAACCCAACACAAAAATATATACATCTCACTGCCATAACCAATCATTCCCATCCTTCGATTTGGGTCACACAATTCATTAGTACCGCTTACTGGAATTTCTGGGAGTCGGCATGCACTATCTTAATGCTAAACACTGCCCCGCAAAATTTGGCCACCGCCCTAGTCAGATCTGAATCGATAGGGTGCAGTAGTCTTAGCAGGATGCTATTAGATGTATCTTCCCTTCTCAAGGTAGTCCCCCAGAAATCTGAATCTTGGCCCTTCAAAAGCAGGGCAATGCAAGATTATATGTACGGGGGTATCCACCACTCCCAACTGGCACATACAGCAGATAGTTTGCAGAGTAGGAGCCTCATGTCCTACCCATCCATAGCACAATCCCCTGTTCTAGGAATTTCTTACCAAAAGAACCATTGCCTTTTTTGCTAGGTCTCTCCCTCTCTGGATGAAGGAGCTCTGGCAGCAAGAAATCCTCACCAGCCCATTGAGGAGTAGCGAAGTCAAGCAGGAAGGGTTAAGGATGAGCAGGCCAGGGCTGGGAGCAGAGTCAAATTTAAGCAGAATTATGAAGTCACTCCACGTAACCCCACAGTTGCTCAAAGCTCCACAGAATTGACACCCTCACCCCAGCTCAGCCACACCTCAGTTTCTGGACATTTAAATTGTAGGTGTGAACCCGTCTGGGCCTTGGGCAATCACAGACAGAGAGATATATGAAGACATTGGGCATTTTTACACACACCTTAAAGTTCTGGATTTTTCAATCTTCTGGGTTTACAAGTCCACAAGTAAGTTCTGGATGCATTTTTCACACCAACGCTGCCCTGAGGCAGCCTAAAGTAGCTGCAGCTGTAGATGTGACAGGCTGCCATGGAAACCAAGTGACCACAGCTGCCTGGAGGAAAGCAGTTTACTAGGAGAACTTTTTACATACAAATGTTCTGGGAGAAGTTCTATGCAGAAGTTCAAAAAGATGGATGTTTAAGATCTGGGTGAGTGATTTAGACACACAGAAAGCTCAGGATGTAACAGCAAACATGCAGGAGAAATGTATGTGTAAAAACATCAATTGACAGGAACAGAGTGAGAGAATTGCAGGCACTTTCTTTCCCCTCCCTGAAACCAAAAGGGTTGTTGACCCCAGCTTTGGCTCAATAACTCAATTAAATTTCTTAGCCTAATTGGTGTGTTCAAGGTGATGGTCCCCAGTTAAAATAAGAACTACAACCTTAAGACTATGACCACTTTTGTGCATTCAAGTTATTTTCCTTTATTAAAAGATTCCTCCTGAAATATCAACACACACACACAAAAAATCACACACAATTTCTTTGCCTAATGCATTGTCTTGGGCACATATATTATTTTCTCAAATTAATCTGTTTATCTTTTCCAGAGTTTCATTAAACAAAAGAGCAACTTCATGTTTATCATATACTCTAAATTTCCGTTCTCTAACCAATCTCTCTATTCCCTTAAAAGAGAGTTAAGAAATTTTATTAGCCTCTTCCTCTAGGACAAAATCAATATGCTTTCTCAAAGTGACAATGCTACATTTGTGCCACAGATCCAGGCCAGTGCCAATAACTCCTGAGCCTACACCAACCCAAGAAAAAAGGCATTAGTAACACCCTCCTTTTGTCTTTGTGTATTGAGTGATATAATAGGAGACAAATCTTCCATCGATGTGTTGCTGATGGGTAACTATCTTGTCTGTCAGCAAGACTGAAAAGAAAGGTGAAATCTTGGTATTCTGTTCTTCCAATACTCAAATCTCTACATTTTCTATTTGTAAACGTTTAGCATTACTGGAACATTAATGTATGATACTTTATTAATCAGTACTTAATCTGAAGGAGATTTGACTAAGCCAGTCTTGTCTCTAGAACCCAAAGAAGGACTTTCATTAACATAGTCATCATGGGGAAATTTACAATTGGTGCAGTTCCACACTACCAACTGGTAATAACAATTAATAATCTTTCCTGCTCCAATTGCTCAATTAGGGGCAAAAGTGATTGTAGCTTTGTAATTTCCTGCATCTACTGCAGTAACCGTTAATTTTCCCAAAATTTCTTGATTCTTTATAATTTGATTACTTCATCTAATGCGGTTTTTAATTAATGAAAAGGAACCACTATGGCTATTAATGCCCTGAAGATTTGTCACATTTTCTTTTTGATAACACAGAACTCCTATATGTTCCCACTCTACCATTGCACCACTGGTGGTTTTAGATAACCTTTTATTGGAAATGAGAATATTACTTCCTCAGTTTCCTTAACGCATGGATTCTTTCTCCACAGTTTACATGTATAGGTTCAGATGCAATCATGTTTTGAGGTAAATATGAAGACACAAATCTAAGCTTCCCGAAAGGTTGATTTCCCAGCTGTGTTTCCATATTAGCCCTTCAATTAATTTCTATCACTTCCCCATACAACACCTTTTCCTGCACATAATTATGTTCCTGATATGGCATTAAACATATGTGGACTTCAAACCGTACTTGGGTTTGTTCTAACTGGTGTACAATCAGTTTTGGAAGAAAATGCGTACAATTAATAATTTGGTACCTCAATGCTTATTATTGATTGCACAAGGGGTAGAATGTCCAGGTTCATTCAGTTTCCATCTCGTAAGATTCTACATCTCTGTTGTCAAATTCTGTTCTCCTTGTGGCCAGGTTACATACCAGTCAATAAAGACAGAATGTCCATTCCCCAAACTATCAACAATATCAATATCTTGGGGAATGTCAGTTCAATATCTTTATCCTCAAGATAGGCAAGATGAATGACTTCATTCTGGCATATTTCCATCAGATAGATATGAAACCATCGGACAATCAGCATGATCCAAGGTGAAATTATTCATCTTGCTTGGTCACTGGATCTGGAAGGATCGCCAGGAGAATTAGATTATAACAGGGGTGATTCCTTTTTTCAGGCTTTAAGTCTGATCCAGAATCTGATGCCTCAAGATCCCTCTTGGGCACCTGTGTAGGAACAACTTTTTGATATAATTTTAGCTGATTAGCATGGTAAATTTTTGCCTGGGGTCCCTTCTTGCCTGGGATTCTGATCTTATACATGGAGGGACTGATTTTATCAGTGATCCTATACGATCCTCACCACTTCCGACTGGTTGTGGTCAGGGAACACAAAGTTAAGTAACATTACCTGTTCTCCCTCTTCCCAAGTGTTCTCTTGTTGCTTTTGATTGAAGTAGGCAATAACCTTTCTCTGGTACTTTCTCAATTTAGTAGCTACCTGCAAATGTGTTTGCTGAATATGTTCTTTAAGATCTTGCAAGATAGCAAGCCAACCTGACTATTTGTCTGAGTGCCACTAGTATGCCATAGTAGATGTTCTGGCAGGTGCATTTACCTTCCAGTCGTAATCTCAAAGGGAGATATGCTGGTAGTCCCAGCAAGCGTTACCCATAATAACATTATAATAAAAGGTATTGAGATATCCCGGTTTTTACCATTGGCATTAACAAGATTCCTCAGCATCAGTTTAATTATTTGGTTACATCTTGCCATAGCTCCTGAAGACTGTGGCCTGTAAGGAATATGTAGATGTTGTTTCACCCCCTAACAGGGTAAAATAAGATCTCATGAGCTTACCCATGAAATGGGATCCCTTATCCAAGTGGATTCGGGTGGGACTCCCCCAATGGAAAGACCCCTGCAACAGCAGAGTTTTGGTGGTGGCCTGTGCAGTGTCACTTTCAACCGGGAAGGCTTCTGTCCACTTGCTGAAAAGGTCTATAATCACGAGCAAGTATCAGTTGCTTCTGGTGGTGTATGGAAGAGGTCCCACAAAATCTATCTGTAAAGTTTTCGGTTATGTATGCACTAGGTGGCACCATAGTATATAGAATGTTTTCTAAGAGACACTGTGTGAAGCAAGCACAAGCTGTTCTTTTGCTAGAGCAGTGGGTGTACCCTCCCCTTTTCTCCTCTCACTTCCTTTTTCCTGTGTCCTTGCAGTTCTCTAGATTAGAAGTCTCCATGCTGAAATAAAGCTGAGTTCTTATTGCATGCTCTTTTCTGTGTGTATTGGTGCCCAACCATATCCAATGTTTTCCATGTTCCTTCAAAGCGCATTTTCACACAAGACACTCTCCACCCCCACCCACTATACATGTTGCAGAGCTACAGTGTTTGCCCTATAACATGTGTAGTGGGTGAAGAGTGTCTTGTGTGAAAATGCCCAAAGACTGAGTGAAGTGTTCAATTTCCTGGATGTTCGATTTGTCTGCACAGAAACAATAGTTAGCCCAATACCATGCCACGTCTGTTTTAACTGTTGGCCACCAAGCCACTTGAGCAAGTCGCAGTTCATGTTTATATTCATTCCACTCCTCCCTTGAGAATTAACATTCAAATTTCAGGATCTCTGGGTTGAATGGCTTTAAGATCAGTTGGGGGGAACTTGAGACTTGCAGCACAGTTATTTTTATTTAATTAATTAATTAATTAACATTTATTTGCCACCCCTCATGCCCATGGCATCTTGGGGCGGCTTACAACAACCAATAAAAACAATTTAAAATATCAACACAACAATTTAAAAACATCTAAAAAAACACATAAAAACCCACCACCCCTCCCCCACTATTAACCCCCACCCCCCCTCCCCTCCTCTGAAGGCCTGGGAGAACAGCCAAGTCTTACAGGCTCAGAGGAAAGTCAACAGACTTGGGGCCAGACGGGCTTCCTCCAGGAGGGAGTTCCATAATTGCAGCCTGGCCACCGAGAACGCCCTCTCCATTGTGGCCCCCTGCCTTATGCAGTGGACCTCCAAGAAGGTGCCCCCGGTGGACTGAAGGGGCCGCCCTGGGGCTCAGAGGGTGAGGTGGTCCCTGAGGTATCCGGGGCCAAGACCATGTAGGGCTTCATAGGCCAAAATCTGTAGCAGTTACAAACTGCTATTTACTACGAGCCGAATCAAGGATGTTCAGGATACGTAGGGGTCCATGGGATGCCTTCTCAAGCTCCTTGCTTGGCTAAAGCATCTGCCTGAGAATTGTACTTGTTGTATGGAGCATACTTGGAGTGGGCTTTTACCTTCAGAATCCGTGGTTTTGGTGGGATATCCAAATGATTAGCCAAATTCTAAATATAACTCAGCAGTTTTTTATGTTTTAGAGGTTCTCCACTGGATAATTTGAACCCATGCTTTGCCCATATCACAGGAAATTCTTCAAGGGAATAGCATATCCATGTGCTATCAGTGCAGATCACCCCTGGACCTTGCCCCCTGAGGAAAAACTTTCCCTGCAAGCATATTTCCATGCAGCATGCCACTGCAGCCAACTGGGCATATTTTGAGGAATGTGGAGTGCATGCAGCTGGTGCAGAATGTGGTGGCCCATCTCCTGGTGCATATGGGTCGGCGGGAGCATATTACGCTAGTGCTCTGTTCTCTGCACTGGCTGCCCGTAGTTTTCTGGGCCTGATTCAAGGTGTTGGTTTTGGCCTATAAAGCCCTAAACTGCCTAGGCCCTACCTATTTGCGCGACCGCCTCACCCCCCGGGTTCTGGATCGACCCCTGCAGTCATCCAGGGGTGCCCTGCTCGAGGTTCCCCGAGTCTGCCGGGGGACCACACAGGAGAGGGCATTCTCGGTGGCCGCATCATGGCTGTGGAACTCCCACCTGGTTGAGGTCCAGTTGACCCCAGACCTCCCCTCCTTTTGAAGAAGTTGTAAGACCTGGCTGTTCTGCCAGGCATTTGACAAGGGAAGAGGGGTGATAGGGTGGGGGAAGTGGGTTAGGTTGGGAGGGGGTGGGTTATTTTATTATCCTCCTTTTTATGTTTTGTTTTTAGTGTTGACTGTAAGCCGCCCCGAGCTGCCTGCAGCAGGAGGGGCGGGGTAGCAAGAATTTTAAATAAATAAATAAAAATAAAAACCAGTAATCTCTCAGCTTTGCAGTAGCAAGGTCCAGTGTGCCAAGCGAGCATTAGAGACCCCTCCTCCTTAACCTTGTCAGCTAATAGGTACTGAATGGGAGGGCATTCAGTATGCAAAATGATTGGATTCAAGCCAACAATACGGGCAAAGCGTTACAAATCCCAACTGACTGTAAAAAGATGTTTCACGCAAACTGTATTGTGTATCTGCTTTCCACATTATTTAAACATTTAAAAGCATAGGTAGTTGCTCATAATTTGCCATGCTGTTCCTAAGACAGAACAGCAGCAACACTGTGATTTTGTGCTGCCACTTGTAGGTGGTAGGGTTATTGTGAATCAGGGGCAATCAAATCTGGACCAGAAATGAGTGACTGTTTGAGTTTAGTAGCTGCTGCTGTCTTATCTGTTGTCCATTTCCATGGGGCATCCTTCCGAAGCAACCTGAAAAGAGGTTCTGCAACAGAAGCAAAGTTAGGAATCGGGTCTCAACATCATCTAGAAAGTTATTAAGAGAAGCAACATTAGTAGAAACAGGCAGCTTCTAAATGGTTTCCACCTTCTGTTGATCAGGGCTATGTCCTTCTGAGCAGATGGTGATCCCCCAAAGGTCACCTGCTCCTGCAAAAATTTAGCCTTTGTTGGATTGACTTTCAATCCACCCTCCTGAAACAGCTGTAGGAGTTTGTCAAGTCACTCCAGAGGCTCCTCCTTTGTGATGGTAGCTAGCTAAACAGATGTCATCTGTAGCAAAAGCCCCAAGTTCCCACCTTTGCTTGTGTTGGGCACTGGTGGGTGGGCTCCTATGTCCCCCGTTTGGGCCCCTGTATATCTGTATGTCCTGTGATATAGGACATGTAGCTGACTCATCACCTTAGACTGGCCACTGGGTGGGACTCCCCAACAGACATTCCTGGCTGGTAAGTCATTGACTCACGTGTTCCAGATACCCCATCTGGATTGACCAAACTGCCTGGCAACAAGCCAGTCCCTGCAGTGCTTGTGAGGTAATAAAAACTTGGCCCAGAGCACAGCTCTTGCTCTCTCTCTCGTCCTCTGGACTGCAGCCAGAACACAGCTCTGGAATTAAGTACACTCCCCCACATGACTAAGATCACCTTGCCTCACCATGTGGAGAATGAACATGTGAGTAGGAGTATTTGCTGGCCTAACCTCTAACCAGGAACCGTTTCGATATCTGCAAACTAAATGGGCCACTGAACCCAAAATCCCAACTCTGCAATTGCTCAAGAGTCTATTCTACCCTTTCCTACCTTGATACCTGTTTGTACCCTTTTTGATTCTGATCAGTAAAAGCCTAAGCTTCCTTGTTTTCTTTCTACCACTGTGTGCGCGCGCGCTTATCGCCAAAACATATCTCCCTCAGGAGGGGGCAGCATAGAAGTGGTCTTCCAGGCTATATGACTTCTATGCCTCTGGCAGCTCAAGGCAGCTCACAATAAAAACAATAATTATTTTAAAACCACAAATTAAATACCTTGATGTCGACATTGTTTGGGCTCCAGTTGGTATGTGGCGGGATTGGTAACTGACCCTTGACACTTTGACGTGCGCGGCACACACGCGGCATAAGATCACGCTGCGTGTAAAGTCCCGTGTGTAGGATTTAGACAGGACATTTCACGCATTAAAGCCGGTTGCGTGTTCTTTTAAAACCATGAATTAAATACCTTAATGTCGCTTTTAAAAGAACGTGCGACTGGCTTTAATGCGAAAAATGTTGCGTCTAAATCCCACACGCAGGATTTTTACACACAGTGTGATTTTATGCCGCATGTACGCCGTGCACATCTAAAAGCGGTAAGGGTCACCGTTACTAATCCAGCTACATACCAGCTGGGTCCCGAATGATGTCGACAAGACATCAAGGTATTTAATTTGCGGTTTTAAAAGAACATGTGACCGGCTTTAACGTGCAAAGTTTATATTTATATTATATTAAAATTTATATCCTGTCCCCTCCTGTCAACAAACTGCTCGGGGCGGCTCACAGCTTGCACATTTAAAAAAAATAAATACAATAAAAACCATAGACAAATGTCACGTCTAAATCCCACACTTGGGATTTTTACATGTGGCATGATTTTATGCTGCGTCTACGCCACACACGTCTAAAAGTAGCCCATGTCTGTTATCCTTGATAGTTTTCCCACTGAGTCTGCTAACACCTATTACACTTCAAGGTGGGGCTTAAACAATATAGGCTGGGCGCAGATCACTTCAGAAAGCAGCGTTGCACTCTGCTGCCTCAGTCAGGGCAATCTATGCATAAGTGGGTGGATGGGGCTAAAGCTGTCACCAAGGAGGAGATACCAGACCAAATGAACATAAGACAAACCCTAATTTAGTCTCAGGGAACAGGGGATTTGGTACAAGGGACTTTTGTACTGGCTGTGGATACCCAGGAACTATTCCAAGACCTGGAAATGATTAGATTGTAGGTTCCCCAAGGCTCCCCTGGAGTAACCCAGTCCCATCCCCTTGGTCACCCTTGGATGTACCACACAAATGCAGTTAATTTAGTCTCAATACAAGATTTTATTGTTATCAGATTGGTTGATCAGCAGTAGTTCCTATCCTATATTAGTAAATTTATTTCTCACCCAGAGTTTCGGTCTTGCATCTGCAGACAACTGCTGGCCATACAAGCTATTGTTGGTAGGCAGACTTCTTTTTTCTCCTCTGCACTCAGGGAGGTGCTGCTACTGTTTTGGTGCTGCTCCCTTAGTCATGCAGTTAGGGCTTGGCCCTCCTTCCAACTTTTCCTATGTGCGTCAGTCTGCCCATTTGATCATGCCATCAGCCTCTGCCCTTGTTAGTTATTTTGGCTTGCGTCATGCTGACAGCTCATGGTGATCTTCTTCAGAACTTGCTGAGTAGCATTATATTACTTCATCATTGCTTCATGCTGCTATGCTAAACTGCATTTTATAGCAATAAAAGCTTTTGACATGACTTTTGGTCTAGCAAAAGCCATGGACTCTACTTATTCCCTGCTAGCTCCCTAAGCAAGCTAATACTGCACTCCACACCCAAAAAGCAAAAGGCCTCACTATGGCTTTCCCCATATATCAAAGTGAGATAAGACCCAATAGTGTTATCACACTTTTACTTTCCCCTCCCAGCATAAGCATATTCTAAGTATGGCCAGTTTTAAATGAGATGCTCCCATCCATGTCCACCAAGGGGACACATGTGGGAGCATCCTATTTGAATGTGGAGGTGTGTGGGTGCACACTCCTATGACCCACGTACCTCCACCTACCCCCCACGCATGGAGCAACCAGCAAAAAGACAGGTTACTCCATGTGTGGACTTGGAGGTGGGTGGAGATGGGGGTTTATGAAGCAGGGGGTTCTCCCAGGGCCACATGGGGGTGCTGGGGTCGCACTCTGGGGAATTAGCTCACCCCTCTGCTACGCCATTTCAGCCTCGAGCCTTGGCTGAATCCCCCTCTTCAAGGAAGGGGGATACCCTCTCAGGACTCACCACATAGTCCAGAGGGTATTAGTACACAGTCCTTTATTGGACACAACCAGTGTACACAGTCCCTGGGACTGCCAGCTCAGTCGCCTCCACCCTGCAGGCCCAGGTCAATCTCTCTCAGACACAGGAGCACCACAATATCAACCCCCAAAGTCCATCCAGCAAGGTCTTAAAGCCCCCAGGCTCTCGCCAAGCCTTCCCCAGGCAAAAGGCTCCCTCTTGGGCACAGCCTCTCCTCAGTACCTGGTTCCCTCTGGTTCTCCAGCCTTCAGCACCCTGGATAGCATAGAGCAGGAAGGCTTGTTCAGGGAAATGTTGCTCCTTCGGCTCCCTGGCAGAGATTCCCTTCCTTTCTGCCTTGCTCTCCTTATGTACAGGCATAGTGGGTGTGGCCAGGCTTCCTTTCTTCAGCCTTAAAGGGCCATTAACCTGCCACTCTGTCCTAGGGTTTTTCAGCCAGTTTACCCCACAGGCTGTTCCCCAGCTAGGGGGCTGTCTTTGCCATGCCCCTGGGCATTCTCAGCCCTCCGGCAGACACCCCCTCATCCCCCTTCTTAAAGGGGAAGTATCCCCACAGGACTTCTCCCTGCTACAATGTACCCGTCTGCTCCCTCCTTCTATGCATGGCCCCCGCAGTGGTGCTCCACCAGCTGCACGCAGACTGCTCCCCACCACCACCAGCCCATTTACAAACAGTCTATATAAGTAAATTGAGTAAATATGTACATGAGTAAATAAGTATATAAGTATGTATGGCATAAGTATAGGTAAGTTATAAGTAGGGTTGTGCCATGGGCAACAGGGTGAAGAGTGTGGAGCCATTTTCCTGCCAGTGCTGGACAGGTTGGCTTACATTTCCCTGCAGGTTGGAAGACGGCCACCAATCCCCATCACATGACCTGGGACACTTCTTTGCAAGAAATTTAAGGGCGAGGTTGCTCCACAATGCTCTGTTGGCATCACAAGCCAAAGTGAATGGAAAATGGACATGGTGGTGCCAGCAACAGAGCATGGCTTTTAAAGTGCAGGGCCCTAGGCGGCCCTTGCTCTGCCCAACCTTACAATCAGCCCTGGCTGGGTAGGGGTCTGACTGATAGTGAAGAAGGTGAGTTGACTAGTCAGGGAGTTCTAGGGTTTCTACTACAAATCACTTTTAAAAGAAGAGTCCTTGAAAACGGACTCCATATGTAACATCAGGGGATATTTAATAAAATTCAATCCTGTCTGCATGCTGTTTTATTAGCCTCAAGACATGAAACTTGGGTACTTGCTGAAGAGTGAATATGTGATTTGTGCTCATGCTCATTTATTCCTTCATTTCAACACTACAGCAACTGTTGTTTCTGAGAGAGAAAATGAAAACAAGTTTTGTTCCTAGATTAACTCAAATGATTTCAAACATTTGGCCAAAGTTTTTAAACATTAGGCTTCCGAAACCATATTTTTTTATGCCACAGGTCTGGAAAAATTGCACCAGAAGGACATTTTTTTTAACCCATTCAGAAATTGGTTTGACATTTGTTTCCCCCTCTACCTCCCTTGCACCTTCCAAAAGTCAAACATTTTTGCTACTATCTCTGAGGCACTAAGGAGAACAATAAAACACTGGCAGATACTGATGTTTTCACTGGACATTGCTGTGCGCACCTACCCAAAGCTAAATTGCTAGCAGATTTAGGCTATTGTGCTCAGACTGCAAGACAACAAATTAGTTTGTGTGTAGGGTTACCCCTTCCCCTGTGCTTTCACCCAGAGGGGGCAGGAGCCCGTCAGTGCGGGAAGAGGCTGACCCCCTTTTCTGACATAATCCTACCCTTTACAGAGGATTGTGAAGTCATGATGCTCCACTGGGGGTGGGACCAAGCTAGAAGAGTGGAGCAAAGGGGCCGCCACATCCTTTTCTGATGTAACTACAATTTACTGGGCGTGTGTTGTCATGATGCCCCATAGGGATGGGGCCACATTGGAAAAGAGGGCAGAAAAGTCCGTAAGACCCACTTCCTTTCTGATGTAGCTGTCCTCAAAGGTCCCAGTTTCTTCAGGTACTGGGGGCACCCCCAGATGGCCCAGAGAAATCGGGGCTTCCCCTGGAGCACAGACACTCTGGGTCAAACCCTGAAGAGCTGGCACCCCTATTTGTGTGACTACCTGTGGAAGTCTATTAGAGTATCCGCATGCTTAAAGTTACAGTGCTTTAGACTGCTGCTGGATTGGAGCTAGAGAGAAACATTCATGAAACTACATTCCTTAATATTGTACTAAAGCACTAAATTTCTCTGGCTTTTCTACCCCCAACTAGAACTCCTCCTCCCTTGTAGACTCTGATTATACCTCTTGCTTGTTCTTACAGTTTGACTTCATGTGTGACAATGCATGGATGCTAGATCTGACGCAAGCTTTTCTCAATTTG
This sequence comes from Sphenodon punctatus, assembly GCA_003113815.1. Taxonomy (NCBI): domain Eukaryota; kingdom Metazoa; phylum Chordata; class Lepidosauria; order Sphenodontia; family Sphenodontidae; genus Sphenodon; species Sphenodon punctatus. The sequence goes on along the minus strand of QEPC01002328.1, from coordinate 1,628,948 downwards.
GGGTTTCTAGCAGGAGCCTTCATCCTAGGATATGCAGCAGACAGGTACAGTATGAGTACTGCAAAGCTACCATTGCAGATGTTGAAACTGGGTGTTTTTAAACGAGATGCTACCACCCAGGAGCCACTCATCCGACCACCCGTCCGAAGGTGGTGTGGGGAAATGCATGTTCCCATGGTCCACACAGTACCCACTCAAGGCATACTGCCAAGAAATCCAGAGTGCCCCGTGCAAACCAAGCCAAAAGAGTACATGGCAATGGGTGCCATGCATTCCCTGCCTGTATGAACTGGGGCAGCCACCCACGCCAGCAGACTGATTCTACTGCTTGTAGGCACTGTGGACAGGGGACATGGCCTTTGCAAGTCACGGGAACTGGCTGCAAGCACTAGGGAGCCTGGGGTCCCCAGCGCTCACGCTAGGACATGTCAGTTTCAAATGCCAGGCTGGCGCGCTTCCCCATCCACCATGGTCCATGGCAGGGGGAGTGCGAGGCGACTGCTGTGGTAGCCACACTGAGAGCCGGCGGTTAGAATCCTTCCCCACAGATTCACCTGAGTGGCTGCTCCACACCTTCCCCAAAGCTTCGCTCATTTAAAAACACACCCATTGTGTGCCATTATTAAGTGGCAGGTGAATATCAAAGTCTTTGAATGTTCATTTGAGATAAGATTCTAGAGTTTCATGTATTTATCCAATCTGGACTCCTGTAATCTTACTCCACGCATTTGCAAAATTGGCCTGAAAATCTCATATCCTTTTTGGTTCATTCAAGACTTGAAATAGAACATTTGAAAAGATTTGAAATTTGAATGTTCTTGTGGTTTTGCACGATTTCCCATCTGGGCCAAGGAATGGACAGAGATGGACAGAAATGAAAATGGAGTATTCACAGAGAATTTGAGAGGCGGCAGTGACTAGGGATGCATATAGAAAAGGGTATAAAAATCGCAGGAAGCCACATCTACTTAGGCCCTTTTTACACAGGCAGCACTCATGCATGAACACCCAGAAATCTGGGTGTTCTTGCGTGGGTGAGTTTTGTGTAAAATCCGTGGGGGGGGGTGCACACACTCCTGCGAATATGCATGCACACCCACCTCCACCCATCGCGCACACACAGAGCAACCGGCAAAAACGGAGATTGCTCCGTGCGTGTGCGATGGGTGGAGGTTGGTGTGTGTTCCTCTGCCCCCTCCTCCCACCCACAGCACACGGACTGGTGCAAAGACCTACACACATACCCATGCCACGGCCCGTGTAAAAAGAGCATTAGACTGCAGGACAGGGAACAGTTTCATACTTAATCTCTCAGCAGCTGCACCACCTCCACATAGCATTTGGGCAGGAGACAAAGATCTCCTGTAGCCTTGGGGTATGCTCACAAAGTGAAGTCAAAAGAGGTTGTGGGTTTCAATCTCACTTCCACTAACTTGTGCTTCCTACAGACCTCAGTTTTTCAACCAATGTCTTCCTCTGCAAGACTAGGAGCAACTCCCTTGTTTTAAGCTACCAGAGAGGTGCCACAAGGACACATTGGAGAATCGAACACAGAATGGTTGTTCTACTCACTTAGGATGGTTGTCCCACAGGGTAGCTAACTAACCCCACTGCTAATAAATTTGTCAGCATCCTGATCAACAGCTATTAAATGACCAGGCACTATACAAAATCCTTCTTTAAAGCCGAGATTTTAAAGATCAGACACATGTTGCTCCTGTAGTTCAAGATGCAGAGCTTTGAAAGAGGTCAGGAGTTCAAGACTGACATAAGTGGGTGGGTGTCATGTTATCAGTGATTGATTTTGGTTTTTCAAAGTTTGCATTCTAAAAATAGTTTTCAAGAGATAGGATTTAGGAGTTACTGGGTAGCGCTGTCTGTGCCACCTCAGTTTGGACTGTTTTAACTAAACAGTTTGGACTGTTTTATCTATAAACAAAACAGAATAGGGAAAGGGTAGATAAATTAGTTCAGTAACTAGAGGGAGAATGTACCAACTGATGGTTTTGTGTGTGTGTTTTTTTAAAGGTAGAAAGTTGTTTAAGGGCTTGCTTTTGTATCCACTGGAGTTAATAGGTAAAGTTCCTCCTAATTGCTATACTGTGTACCTGCAATTACCTGAACCTATACAAAGTTAGAAACTGCTTCTAAAAACCCCAACAAAAAATAAGAGCCTAAGGCCATGAAGAAAGTGGTTTGTGGATCATGGCCTAAATTATTCCAGTCACTATTGGGTAGTGGTGAAAGGTGTGCTGAGCTAAGCAGCCAGACAGGAAATGAATTCTGCATCCTATCTGTTATTATAACAAAGGCTCAGACACCTACTCATGCAAGGCCCATTGATGGAAAACAAAAGGTGACTTCAGATGCCATAATTTCAAGTGGGACAGCCCACCAAAAAACTACAGAAAATCCATGGTCAGTTACAAAGTGTGACGTGTGAACATTTCTTCCAATGGTAAATCTGTAGTTTTCTGTGGAGGATGTTCTCCAGGAAATCTCTTCCATTTATCCTCATCATGGATTTATGTGGTAGAGAAACACGGGCTGCTTTGCAGGAGGGGCGGGGTATAAATTTATTAAATAAATTAAAAATAAAAATAAAATAAATATCTCAGACCAAATCTGTGGTAAGTTGAAACAAAGTGCTTTGCCATTTTTGTGTGGATTTTACCACTTTAATTTTTGAAAGTATTATTATTGTTGTGCCAACACTTATGATTAGAGACTGGTCCCTGCTGTGAGGGGCTTGCTGTCTACGAAGGACAAGAAGAGGGTATGCAAAGGGGAGAGGAACACTGAGAAAGACAGGAATACTTTTATGAAATGGAGAAGTTGCAGCTGCACATGCTCACAAGGGGAGGAGCAGGGCAGGTGACCCTAGGCCTAGTAGCACCAAGACAAAAGCGGAGGAGTAAGTTGCATGCTGAAGGAAAATTTTACAGTGTTTTTTAAAACCTCTCTCTGACTTTTTCCCCATCCAGATATGGCAGAATCCTTGTTTATCTCTCCTCCAGTCTCGGGGTAGGAGTATGTGGCCTTGCTGTGGCATTTTCATCAAACATTTATTTGTTTTTGATCTTTCGTTTCCTGCAAGGTATATTTGCAAAGGGGACCTGGCTGACAGCCTATGTTATTGGTAAGAACTATACTTTCCCTTTTCACTTAGGGAAGTTGAGGGCATGGAGTTTTGCTGGACACACTGCCTGAATAGGAAGTTGAGTTAGAGCTTTAGGGATGTTTAAGTAAAAAGGCCAGTGGGGGAAGATCATTGCAAGAACATGGGAGAATAGGGTACCAAGCAGCCCATGTAGGACTCATTTCACATAAGTGCCCAGTATTATTTTTTTACTATTGATGGCCTGGTAAGAATTAATTTTCTTTAACATACCATTACCTACATTTATTCTTTCCTGACACCCATCTCCATGGTATCCAAACTTGCTGTCTTCTGCCAGTCTAAACATAGAATGATTGCTTGTTGGAATAATTTGAAGTCTTTTATTTGGGGTTTGTCTTCATTCCACAGTGAGTGTAAACAGATGGATAGGAACCCCACGTCCGCTCCACTTCACCCACGGGTGGCCTGTCGGTCTAAAGGTCCGGAGCGCGCCAGATACTCACTCGGATATTGAAAGCAGAACAGGTGGCGCCAGCCCCACTTGCGGTGCTCTGGAACATCCTGGAGCACTGCCAGTGGAGTGGGCCAGCCAGACCCAGGGCACCTTCCCAAGTCAGAGCTGCGGTCCATCTGCTTGGTGGACACACGCGGCAGCTCCCCTTCCGGCTAGCGGTTGGCCGGAGCAATGTTATAGAGTTGCGGGGCAGCAGGCTAGAGTGTCAGGCAATCCACCTGCAACTCTATGGTGCAGGGGGAGGGCACTGTGCAGGCTGACCACAAGCTCGGGAACCCGCCAGGTCCATTGAAACCCAACTCAGGCAGGGCTGAATGTGGGGGTGCACTCCTGGAGCAGCTCCGAGAGTGGCCAGCTCCATTTCTGTCTAAAAGTACCCAGTAACTCTTCTGTTCATTGTATCTGATTTATCTTTGATGGCTAGGACCATCCAGACATATATCATTTAATTATATACCCATCCAGGGTATATCATTTTAAAAAAAAGAAATTCCTGCTCTCACAGGGTGTGTCTGTCACTTGTGAAGCTTGGTTCCTTCTGTTCTCTGCCTCTGGCAGCCTGTAGCATAGAGCTATTTTTCAGATGGCACGTTTTCCAGTGGTAAAATCAGTGGAAAAACAGCGGAAATCATCACATTGTTATTAACCACATAGTCATTTGTGACATCTAAACACATTTACCATGTTGTGAATCTGTGGATATTAAAGCAGAGGAACTTTTTCCTCAGATCCACAGGGTAAAGAAGCATTCAGATGTTGCAGGTTACTGCATCCAGCCCTGCCTCAGTTGGGTGTGGGGCAAATTACTCAGTTGGATTGTGGGACAAATCTGTTGGTCCAGTGGAAAATGTGATGTCTGAAAGTACACACAGTGTTGAGGGCTGTGTTGCTTTTACAATTGTACAAGGGAGACTGTCAGGGTGCCCACAAAACATCAGACTAGTGGATCTGATGGTCCCTTTTGCCCTTGAGCTCTCAAGGATGTAGCTACCATGGAGCAAGGGGTCTCAGTTAAACTCAGTTCCCAGACTCTGAGGAGACCCTTTGAAAGTGACCTGAGTGCTGCTAGGAAATTTTCAGAGGGAGGGAGCAGGACCACTGACTAGCAGCTTGCCCCCACCCACTCTGAAAATACTCCAGAGGCACTCAGGCCACTTGCAAAGGGCCCTGCCAAGAAGGAAGATTTTGGAGTGGGTCGAGGTGGAGTGCTGGTCCTGCCCACTCTTAAAACTTCCTTTCTGGTGGGGCTGCTATTGCTTGGGGGCTAGAGCATTGCTGGGAGCTTGAGTGGTGCTGTGTTCATGGGAAGGCTCTGTCCACCACCCTGAAGACCCTGCCTCTTCTCCTTTAAGGGGGGCGGGGGCGCATCATTGGGACATGAGCCCAGCTCCAGACCCCCACAGCTTTGCCATGCCACTGTGGGCAGTGCACTATGTCTGAATAGCCAGGATGGGAATGGGAGTACTTAGAGTTATAGATTATGATATAAATAAAAAGCAGATACCTCAAAATAATGAGATTAGAAATTGTTGACCAAAATCCAAGCAGTCTTAGGTCTGAATCACTACACACAGAGGATGTCTTTAAACATGATGTGACCCCGCATGGCCGTCCAGGGGCCACAGCACCGCCTGCCCGCCTGAAGGTAGAGCAGCCGGATGCGAACTTCCATGAGCACAGAGCATCCACTCATGGCCACTCATGCAACGCTGCTGGAGTTTGGAGCAAGCCAAATAGCTCCATGGCAACAGGAGGCCACGGAGCCCCTGCCTGTATGAACAGGGGCAGCCAGCCAGTCAGCCATGCCAGCAGATCAGTCCGCTGCTCATAGGTACTGTGGGCAGGGGGACACGGCCTTTGAAAGTCACAAGAAATGGACGGACGTGCTGGGGAGTCTGGGTTCCCCAGCACTCATGCCAGGAGCATGTCAATTGCAAAGGCCAACCTGGCATGCTTCCCCCTCTTCCATGGTCCATGGCAGAGGGAGTGCGTGGCAGCTGTGTCTGTGACCACAGTAGCCACACTGAGAGCTGCCCGTTTGAATCCCTCCCCACACACTCCGCCTGAGTGGGTGCTCTGTGGCATCACTACTCAGCAGCCACGGACCCTCCCCCACCTGGTTGCCTTGGTCATTTAGAAAAACATCCACAGTGTGAGTAAATCCCATTGAAGTTAACGAGAACTCCTTTTTTGCATGGTTTATTATGGAAAGAAGTCTTAAGCAATCACTCTGTATGTGTGTCTGCTGGTATGTATGCATTTCTTTAACAGAATTAGGAGAATTTCTGTCAAAAATAATTGAAAGCACCTTAAATCACCAAGCATACAGTGACTATTCACTAGTGACATACATCCCTATAACATGTCCACTGCAGGGATCTCTACATAGTGACTCTTGAATGAACGTCTTATGTAGGGTCTCAGCAAGAACTAGTTCCAAGTGTACAATCTAAAACAGATTCTGAAGCAGCAGATGTCTTTTGAGTTGTATGCTCTGTATTGTTCATATGCTGTTGGTTGTTCCAAAGTCCTGGTCGATGATCTCGAGGGGGACTAACTATGGGCTTGATCACACAAGCCATTTATCCCATGTTAATTCTTCTTTAATCAGTCAGGTTAATGTTTTTAATATGAATAACTTTTAAGTTTTATCTGGTTTCTATCCATTCAGTGACGGAGATAGTTGGTTCAGATCAACGAAGAATTGTCGGAATTGTCATACAAATTTTCTTCACTCTTGGGATCATAATTCTCCCTGGAATTGCTTATTTGATTCCCACTTGGCAGGGGATTCAGCTGGCCATTACACTCCCCAACTTCTTTTTCTTGCTGTATTACTGGTAATTTACTGCTTATTCTTTTCTAGTATTTTTAGGACACTGCTTCATATTTAGATTCACATATGAGTGCCCTTTAAAAACACACATGGGAGTTCCAGAGAGCTTTCAGAAAACTGTATTGAAGCATTTGAGAATAGGTCATAGCTACAAATCAAATATGAGCATGATGTAAAACATGAAGTGAGAAAACAGCTTCTTGGCCTGAGAAACTAACTTTCTGGCCAGGCAAACTATACTAAAGTTATATGCTGGAATGTGTTTGCAGGTCTGAAACCCAACAATTAAGCTACCCTACTACTTAGGGCATTTTCCAACATCACATACAGTGATAGTGGCAGTAGCATCATGGAATATAGTAAGGGTGCCTCTTCCACCAACCATTTTGGTGATGATACCAGGTAGAGCTGTTAAGAACAAGAAGTGCCACAGTGGGTCAGACCAAAAATCCATCCAACTTCGCATTCTGTCTCTGACAATGGTCAATACGGGTTGCTTCAGAGAAGTGTACAGCAGGTCATAAAGGAGTGCTTCATTTTCTGCTTGCCACTCCCAGCTCCCGACAGGCAGACGTTTTATCCCCAAACCAACTTGATTAAGAGACAATGTTCAGACGTAACAAAAATGACAGCCTGAGACACGCCAGAGGCAAATTAGTGGTAGTGCCACGGGAGTCTGCAGGTGATAATAGTAAACCAGAGAGATTATGTGGTTCCAACAGTGACAGAGAGGGAAACAGTAACATTCACTGGTAGAGTCTAATACCCATAAGAGTCTATACCAGTCTATACCAACAAAGCAAACTACGAAGAGATTAGAGGACTGGAGAACCTACCATATGTCAGGAAACACATGAGAGAGATAAAAACCTCACAGAGATGTTAGTTAATTTTTTGTATTTGATGTACTAGCAGGTGATGATTTTCATTGTTTCCTGAAGATTCCAATGGGCAAATCCTCACCAGTCTCTTTACTTTGGCAGGGTGGTTCCTGAATCTCCACGCTGGCTATTGACACGCAAAAAAGAACAGAAGGCATTAAAAATTATGCATGCTATTGCCAAGCAGAATGGGAAAAAACTCTCACCACATTATTCAAAGGTACTTGCCATCTTTTATTTGGGGTTTTATTGCACCCATCTGCTCCCTCCCCACAGCGACACTCCACCTGCCACATACGGACCGCACCCCCCACCCCCCAACAGTCAGTTTTAAAACGGCCTACGAAGCTGAGCAGGTGAAGCTAGCCAAATTCTGAAAGTGCCTAATGTGGTTATGGAAGGGTGCAAGCTGAAACACTTGAGAAAAATAAAATGAAAAAACCAAATAAGTGAAAGAGAAGTGGCTGTTTACTCTCCTTACTTCGCTAAGTCTGCTTACATTCTCAGGTTTGTTCAACATCTTGGTATTTTTAGAACCTTGACCTTAGAGACTTGTATATTTTTCCCATTAGGCTTCTGAGGTTTTCAGCCTAAATTTTGAAGAAATATTCGTGATTGTGACCCCAGTTAGTTCACAGCTGCAAGCGATTGACCTTTGGTAATGTCTGAACCACTTTGGGTCAGTTCCCGAGACCTTTTGATATACAACTTCTGTTATTCCTGGGGACGTGCCCAGCAAAGAACTTGATGCTGCAGGAAGTGCGTTACTAGGGGATCAAATGTGTTTCACATGTTTACTCCGCTCGTATGCCATCAGAATTCTCTTCCAGTGAATTTGTCTGTAGCTTTACAACGCTGTGAGTGAGAGAATCCTCTAGACCAGCAGCTCTCAAGTCTTTTAGACTGCACCATTCTTTTCTCTTGCCTACTGTACTTGATGGCCACCTCCCCCCACCATGCACATTTCTTGTCATTAAACATTAGATGGATATGTATAAACTGGATGAAAGATGTGTGCAGTAATATTTTTCCTAAACTTTCTCATATCCCCCCAAATACATTTCATGATATCTCAGAGGACCCACACTCTTTGGGTGATTTCAGACATGACACTAAACCCACTTTAACCCCACTTGAACATTGCTCATGCATGTTGTAGGACTGAATAGGGCACCAATACAGCCCTGCAACATGCATAAGAAATGTTCAAGTGTGGTTAAACGGGAGTTAGCGTCATGTCTGAAAACACCCTTAGTTGAGAACTAGTGCACTAGAGTTTAACAGACATAAGCACTTCAATCTCATGGTGATGAGCCTGGTATGAAGACAGAAGAACATACGTATGGTGGGGAGTATACGCATGTTTGTCATGCTTATTGACAAACATGGCTTAATAGGGAAGAGTCAACACAGATTTAGTAAAGGTAAGTCATGCCTCACTAACCTGTTGGAATTCTTTGAGGGTGTAAATAAGCATGTGGACAAGGGAGACTCAGTAGATATAGTGTACCTGGATTTCCAGAAAGCATTTGATAAGGTCCCTCATGAGAGACTCTTGAGAAAATTAAAAAGTCATGGGATAGGAGGTAGTGTCTTACTATGGATCAGAAACTGGTTAAAAGATAGAAAGCAAAGGGTAGGACTAAATGGTCAGTTTTCACAATGGAGAGATGTAAAAAGTGGTGTGCCTCAGGGATCTGTATTGGGACCGGTGCTGTTTAATGTATTCATTAATGATTTGGAAAAGGGTGTTAAGAGTGAGGTGATCAAATTTGCAGACGACACCAAGTTATTCAAGGTAGTTAAAACACGAGCAGACTGTGAGGAACTGCAACAGGATCTTACGACACTGGGTGCCTGGGCATCTAAATGGCAAATGAGATTTAATGTGGACAAGTGCAAAGTGATGCACGTAGGGAAAAATAATCCAAACTATGCGTACACAATGCTGGGTACTAAGCTAGGAGTTACCACTCAGGAAAAGGATCTGGGGGTGGTTGTGGACAATACAATGAAATCCACAGCGCAGTGCGCAGCAGCAGTCAAAAAAGCAAACAGAATGTTAGGAATTATTCGGAAGGGGATAGAGAATAAAACTGAGGATGTCATAATGCCTCTATACAAATCAATGGTGCGACCGCACCTCGAATATTGTGTGCAGTTCTGGTCGCCCCATCTCAAAAAAGACATAGCTGAACTAGAAAAGGTACAGAGAAGGGCAACAAAAATGATCAAGGGCATGGAAGGGCTCCCGTATGAGGAGAGGCTTGGTAGGTTGGGGCTCTTCAGTTTGGAGAAGAGACGACTGAGAGGAGATATGATAGAGGTCTATAAAATCATGAGTGGTGTGGAACTAATAAACAAGGAGCAGTTATTTACCCTCTCAGCTAGTACTAGAACTAGGGGACACTCCATGAAACTCATGGGTGGCAAGTTTAAAACAAATAAAAGAAAATATTTTTTCACTCAGCATATAATTGGGTTGTGGAATCTACTGCCAGAGGCTGTGGTAAGGGCCAGTACTATAGCTGAGTTTAAAAGAGGTTTGGACAAGTTTCTGGAAGATAGGTCCATTAGCAGCTATTAGCCAGACAAGATTAGGGAACATGAAGGGAGCTGGGGGGAAACAGTAGGTAATGGATCCCCCATTGTGACCTGTTGAGTGCTTCTCCCAAGCCACCGTGATTGGCCACTGTTGGAGACAGGATGCTGGGATAGATGGACCATTGGTCTGACACAGTATGGCACTTCTTATGTTCTTATTATAGGACTCTTAAAGTGAGGTAGTGACCAATGACACATTAAATCTATTTTGACTTCCTGTTGTCCTTGATGATTTTTCAAAACTTTCATTTTTGAGTTGATTTTATTTGGTCTCTCCCCAAATGTACATTTTTTCTGTTAATATGAGCAGAAAATCTTCAGATATTCATTCATTCATTCAAAGTTTTATTGTTTGGCCATAGGCCATAACAAAGTCAATACACAAAATACAAAACACAATAAAACAACTTCAGGATAATTATTGCAGGCTACGAAGCTGTACCCAAACCAGGGTACCCCAACTATGCCCTCGTACCCCTGGATGTCAATATCCCCTTCCCGGGAATTGAAGTGGTGGCATTTAGCCCCAACATGTAGTATGGTCACTGCCAGCCGGGCGTATACTAGAACGAAAACTGCAATAGAAAGTTAGATGGGCCCCTTGTTTTAGGCAGTTAGGGGGACTTACCATTCCGCTGCACGGACTGAATATCTCGGGGGCATAGGTCTAGATTCCAAATCTGGGGCCAACCTCCCCGCACTGCCACTAGTGAGTTATGTTGGGAGTATTCAATTGTGCTATCTGATCGTGGAGGTTGGGCAATGGGATTCCCTTGTGCTACCGAGCTGGGGATTAACCAGCAATCCCCCAGCCCGGCGAATCCCAGTTGTAACCCTCATCCAGGTCGATACAGGACTCCAAGGGGGTGGACAGTCACCCCATATCCATCATGCGTTAAAACCCCCTAATTAGCAAGGCGTCCTATAATTTAAACTTCGTATCCATGGCCACAACGTCCCCTTAACTATTACATCAGTTCTATATAATAACTTCATGCCATTCCCTTCACAAATTGTGGGGGGTTCAAGCTGTTGCTTCCTAAAAATTTCCAGCTTGAATATCCCTAAAGCAGCCCACCGCGCTATTGCTTTAACCTGGTTGGCAAGTATAAATGAGATCCACTTTTGCTGGTCCCAGTGATCCCTGTCCTCAAACCAGGGGCCCAAAAACTCATTACGGATCTCTATCATTTTGGGGCAATACAAGAGATAGTGTGGCAGATCTTCTACGGCTATTTGACCACAGTAGCAAAATCTTAGCTCGGGTGGGATACCCCTGCATCTACCCTCGGCAACCTTAGTGGCCATCATATTGTCTCACTGATGTCATTGCCCTTCTGACTTTATAGTTCTTAATGTCAGTGAGATCATTCTCATACCCCACTCCCTGCTTAAGCAGCGGATACCAGGGGGCAATCCATTGGTCACGGATTGCTGCACTATCGTTCTGGATACTTATGTCCTTGGTCCTACTTCGAATTTGTAATTTGGCCTGTGTTAAGGTGGTATTCTGAAAAATAGGTCTCGAGAAGCCCGAGTCTGCCAAATTTTGGTCTATAGAATTCTGCCACCTATAGGATGCCAAAGAATTCTCATGTTCCCGCAGACAAAGACTGGGGAGATGGTTAGTTGGCATTATACGGATCCTCAGCCAGTACCCCAAATGGGCCAGCCTTATTTTATCCCCAAGGGGAACTATCCCGCACTCTGCTCTTAGCAGGACAATTGGGGTACCACGTGGCATACCTAGCACAATTCTCAGGATTTTGTTCTGTAGGGGCTCCAAAGTGTTCAGACTACCCAATCCCCATATTTCTGCTCCAAACAAGAACTGGGGGGGTCAGTTTGCCCTCGAGTAGTTTGAGCATTGACCTCGTTTTCTTCCCACCCTTTGAACTCCAGAATTTGAGTAAACCCACAATGGTCTGGGCGCCCTTCAGGTTTACGACTTCCAGCTGGTTTAACCAACTGCCGCTGTTCCTATACCAGATCCCCAGATACTTATATGAGGTTACCTTGTCAATGGTGTGTGAATCCATTTTCCAGGCATACTTCTTAGGCCTTTTAGAAAAAAACATAACCTTGGTTTTATCCTTGTTGATAACCAGATGGTTTTCTTTACAGTATTGACTTACTTTAACAAGTTGACGCCTCATACCCACTCTCATAGTCGAGAGGATGGTCATATCATCCGCATACAGCAGGATGGAAACTGATCGGCCATTTACTAAAGGGGGTGGCCCTTGTGCCCTGAAAGCTTAGCAACTATATAGCTGATGAATAAATTAAATAGCAGGGGGGCCAGAACGCACTCTTGTTTGACACCATTTGCTGCGGGGATAGGTCCCGTCATGTCCCCCTGTGCATTTACCCGAATCCTAAGTGTGGTATCCGTATATAATAAATTGATTAAATACAAGAGCTGGGGCTCGATGTTATAGTCCAGTAATCTCCGCCACAAAATTGCTCTATCTATACTATCAAATGCGGCTTTTAGATCCACGAAAAGGGCGTAAACCGCACCTTTCCTCAGATGGGCATATTTGACTATTATATGATCAAGTACGAAACAGTGATCTAGAATGGACCTAGCAGGCCTAAATCTGGCCTGCTGCTCGGCAAGTAGAGCATTCTCCTCGACCCAGCACTCCAGTCTGCTTAGCAACTGTCTTGCAAACACCTTGGCTACAACATCTATCAAACTGATGGGCCTGTAATTGGCACAATCCAATTTGTACCTCTTTTTGAAAATTGGAGCTAAAATACTTGTGTTCCATCCATAGGGGATATCACCATGATTGATAATGTGATTGAAAAGGTGGGCGAGAAACGGAGTCCACCAATGCTTATGGGTTTGTAACAAATTGGAGGGGATCCCATCTTCCCCCACTGTCTTTTTTTGTGGAAGGGATCCCAGTAATTTCTCAACCTCGACCTCTGTTACTACAATCCCTAGATGGCTAGGATCAAATAACGGGGGGGGGGGGGGGAGGAATAATTTTCCCTGGATATTTGTTGAAAATTCCTGTAAAGTATTCCTGCCAGGCTACACTGCCAACCGGTGGGTCCAAGGGAAAGGAATTACTCTCAGGTCCCCTATTGGCTAGAGTCCAGAAGGATATATAATCCCTTTCTGCTATGGCCCTCTCCATTTTGTCCCATAAATTAAAGCAGAACTTCTACTGTTTCCTCCAGAGAGCTACCCTATATTGGGTCTGAGCAGCAACATACTTGGTTCTTCTAGTGGCTGACCCATGGGCTTTTACAGGTCTAGCCAGCTTCCTAAGTCATGCCCTTAGCTGCCTACACTCCCCGTCGAACCAGGGGCTTCGATTCTTCCAAACTGTGGATCTCTTGGCAGTGACCCGACTGGTTCCTATATGTCGAAAAAGGTTCTGGTAGTTCGTTATACATACGGGGGCATCAGATCGGAGAAATTGTGCATTCATTTGCTCCAGCATGGGAGAAGCAAATAGATTGCTTGCCCAGTTTGCCATACAATTTCCCATTTTGGTTGGGGTCCCCCAAGGTTCTGACCTTGGCCCTCTCCTCTTCTCTATCTACACCCTGTCCCGTGGCAAAATTATTGCCTCCCATGGATTCCAATACCATCTCTATGCTGATGACATCCAACTGTATCTCTCTACCCCCCCCCTCTCTCCTCGTCTATCCGCTCTCGCCTCGTCGACTGTCTCTCTGATATCTCCGCCTGGATGTCCCGATGTCAACTCAAGCTCAACATGGCCAAGGCCGAACTCCTCATTTTTCCTCCCTCCCCTTTCTCTCCCTCTAACCTGACCATCTGCATCGATGGGGTCACCATCCATCCTGTTCTCCAAGCCCGCAGCTTGGGCTTCATCTTTGACACACACCTCTCTTTTAAACCTTATATTGACTCTGTGGCCAAATCCTGTCGATTCGCTCTCCACAATATTGCTTTCTCTCTATCTCCTCGGCCAAAATCCTTGTTCATGCCATGGTTATCTCCCGCCTCGACTACTGCAACCTCCTCCTTGCTGGCCTCCCTTGCTCTCACCTGTCCCCCTTGTCGCAATCCAAAACTCCACCGCCAAGGTCATTCACTCTGCCCGTCGCTTCGACCATGTGCAACCTCTCCTCCTCTCCCTTCACTGGCTCCCCCTTCCTGAACGTATCCTGTTTAAACTCCTGGTTTTCACGTTCAAATCGCTCCACGACCAAGCTCCCCCTTATCTCTCGGACCTAATCTCCCTACGCACTCCTGCACGCACCTTCTGCTCTTCCTTTGTCCCCTCCCTTGTTCTCCCTCGTTTCTCCTGCTCTCCTAACTGCCTTTGACCCTTCTCTCTCGCTGCCCCCTATGCCTGGAACTCCCTCCCTGCCCACATCTGCCTTGCCTCCTCCCTCCGCTCCTTCAAATCCCTCCTCAAGACCCACCTTTTCCTTGCTGCCTTTCCCAATGCCTTCTAGTCTTTCCCCTTACTCTTGCTGTCTGCCCTCCTCTGCTGACTGCTGCTACCAACCTCTTTGTAACCAAGCCAAGCATATGCACCTGAGACCTTGCATCCGCTTGCATGTTTGTTTGTCTTCTCCCCTGGCTCTCCCACTGTCCCCTCTCCCTGTCTCCTCCCACCCCTTTGTCTTTTAGATTGTAAGCCACAGGCAGGGACCGCGTCTAATTCTATGTTCTGTACAGCACCATGCCACACGACTGGCACTATATAAATGTTTATAATAATAAATAATAATAACGGCCCTTGACTTAATAAGCACCGGGTCTACTGGTGGAATTACTGTCGAGGGGACCTGGGTACCATCGGTTCCTGCGTCCATATAGGCCACTAAGGGAAAGTGATCGCTCGAACCATATGGAACTACCATGCAGTCCAGCACTTTAGATAGAAAACTAGCTGGGACAGCTATGTAGTCCAATACACTTGTTCCCTGAGATGAAACAAAAGTAAAATCTCCACAAGAATCTGACTTTGAACTCCCATTTAGTACTTTAAAGTTATATTTATATAAAAAAATCAAATAAAAACTGCAGTCCATTGGCATTTAGCACTAAATCCCTAGAGAATCTAGGAGGCCAAAAATAAGCCGCCTCTGTTGGGTCCAAGCCCATTGCTGCAGCCCGGACATGACCCGAGTCTCCTGTCTGGGCATTAAAATCCCCCACAAGCATAATTGGGGTATTAGGATAATCAGTCTCCCAAGAGTGTATAGCGTTGCCAAGAATTTGCCAAAAATTATACCTTGAGTACAATTCTAAAAGGGGAGACAAGTACACATTGACTAAAATGAAAACCAAGTGAGAGTCTATACGGATCTTAACGGCAATCATATTGTCGATTGCTACCAACTAAGTTACTTCAAAATCCCGAGTATTTTTTACCAACGCTGCCAGCCCCCCCGCAGGCCTACCCCTCTTCCCCGAGCATACTGCAGATATCACCCAGGTGCGAAAATTTGGAATACAAGGACCTCTCTGGTCTCTGACCCATGTTTCTTGGATGCAGATTATATCACAATGCGTTAGATCATTTGCCTCCAGATACACCTGGCTGGAGAACCACCCATTAGCTTTCCAGATCATAATGGTACATGAATGTTCGCAAGGCTGCCTGCTTAGAAAGGGTCTGAGTCACTGTTGCTGGGAACCTGCACGAGGAGCTTGAAGGACCAGCTCCTCCTGCGGGGGAACAGTGGCCAGCGGGGGAACAACAAAGTCCATGTGAAATTCCTCTTCTAATCCCTGCTGCGGGTTACTTGGTGCCGTTTCAGATACAGACTGTAAACCACTTGGTTACAAAACTGTTGATACCAGAGGATCTTTATGCAGTTTGTTGAAAAGGGCGTGAAGTCGCTGAAAAACTAAATCTTGCTCCATAATCAGTAGCGATTCGTATTCAGTAATGAACTAATTGTCACTATTCTCCTTAGGGGCCGGCCTCAACAAAAAATCAAACTGGGCACTTTCCCTCCAAGGGGGAGACAATATAACCTCATTCTCCCTCTGCTCCCTTCCCCGCCCCCCCCCCCCGCAACCTGACTGGCTATCCTCTCAAGTACGCTCACACATCCCCTAATTCCTTGAATACAGGGCCTCTCCTTAGATCTTGAAGGGGGGCTTGGGGATAAAGGTGAAATATGCTCCCTCTGCTCCTGAGTTGCCCTGTTAAGTCCTACTCTCTCCTTCCTATTATATGGGAGGTGGTCAATGGAAACTCTCCTATTAATCAGGTACTTCCGTGCCAAAAAAATTCTCTTAACCATCCCGACATCATAAAGTTCTATTTCCAGCTTTACAGAATTGCTGGAATATGGAATATGGCCACCAATTTACACTCCTGAATTCACTTTCGCGCACCTTGACTCTAAACAGCTGAGTGAGATTTCAAGCTATATACTTGGCACTTGACCAGTTTGGTAGCCTACCGTGTGAGAGGGAATAGGCTGTTATCAGTACCTTGGCGGGATGGAAATATGGGGGGCCAAGGGCCTTAGCGTTCTTACCTCCTCTCCAGCTCTGTCTCCTTATTTCCCTTGGGGGAGATCCCCCTCCTCCCTGAGTATAGGGAGAGTACCCCTTGTTGCCAACATTTCTCAGATGGATTTCTCCCTTAATTCTATAAAGCTTGGCCATTGCTTCCTGCAGCTGACCTTTGATAGTTATAAAATATTCATGATAGTTATAAAATTGATTCATGTCTGTTATCCGAGAAAGGAGCGTAAAAACAGTTTGCGCTGTTAGATTACATTGAGCTTCCAACCGCTCCTCGTAATATAAATCCGGGAAAGCTTTGGGCAGACCAAACTAGCGGCAGCAAGCCTGAGCCTGTAGCACAGCAGGAGTTCGGGTATCCAGCCCTGTGTGGCTGGCTTTATGGCCCGACCCATGGCATGGAGGGGCTGGTGATGGTCAGGGGGCACTGCTTGTTAGGGATGTGAGAACAGAACGCGGATGTTCAGTCGTTCGGTTCAGGAACTGAGTTCGGGTTCGGTCTTTCAGTTCGGGAACCGAGTTCAGGTTCAGTTGTTCGGTTCGGTGGAGTTCGGTTCAGCTGAACATTCGGAAATTGATATTGATATTGGTGCCGATATCGATACCGATTTCGAAGATTTTATTTTTGGTATTGGTATTGTTTGGTCCTGAGACACTAATAAGTTTGTTATTTTTATGTCTTGTTACATTGTTAATGTTTGTTTTTTAAAAAGTTATTATAAAAGTTATATCTGTTACCAGCTGAGTTTGACCCATCCAATCTTTTACCCCTCTGTGCTGCCTTACGGGCAGCAGACTGGCCTCTCCTACTTCCCTTCTTAATGTCTTCCAACGCAAAGAATGCACACAAAGATTTTATATATATATATTTTTTTTAATTATTCAAATTATTTATCTAATATTATATATATCTACACTAAATCTAAATGCTATTAAAACCAATGGAACTAAATTGAATTATTATTATTATTATTAACATTTATATAGCGCCGGTCATGTACCTGACACTGTACAGAACATAGGAATAGATGCGGTCCCTGCCTGTGGCTTACAATCTAAAAGACAAGGAGGGGGAGACAGGGAGAGGGGACAGTGGGAGAGACAGGGGAGAAGGCAAACAAACATTCAAGTGGATGTGAAGTCTCAGGTGCGTGTGCTTGGCTTGGTTACAATCAGGTTGGTTGCAGCAGTCTGCAGAGGAGGGCAGACAGTAAATATATGGGAAAGAACTAGCGGGCATTGGGAAAGGCAGTGAGGAAAAAGTGGGTCTTGAGGAGGGATTTGAAGGAGCGGAGGGTGGGGTCAAGGCGGATGTGGCTAGGGAGGGAGTTTCAGGCATGGGGGGCATCGAGGGAGAAGGGTCGGAGGCGGTTAGGTGAGCAGGAGAAACGAGGGAGA
>QEPC01002328.1:1596989-1607011 GCA_003113815.1 Sphenodon punctatus | reverse complement strand
TGGGGGGGGATGATTTTAGTCCCCCGCCCATTTATTTATTTGTTATTTTCTAGCCCTGTTTTATATGATACATTTTATATTTAATATTTGATATTTTAAAAGGAATTTTATTGTTTTTATTTGTTGTTGGAAGCCGCCCCGAGCTGCGTTGCAGGAGGGGGCGGGGTATAAATTTGAAAAATAAATAAATAAATAAATAAAAATCTGATAAATCCGATATTTACCCGGCATACTGGGTTTTTAACATTAGACACGGTACCAGATTTTTTACATTGCGGCCATTGAAGTCAATAGCCGCAATGTAAAAAATTCG
This sequence comes from Sphenodon punctatus, assembly GCA_003113815.1. Classification (NCBI taxonomy): domain Eukaryota; kingdom Metazoa; phylum Chordata; class Lepidosauria; order Sphenodontia; family Sphenodontidae; genus Sphenodon; species Sphenodon punctatus. The sequence goes on along the minus strand of QEPC01002328.1, from coordinate 1,606,698 downwards.
GTACTGCGGCCAATGTTAAAAATCCGGTATGCCAATACCAGTAAATCCGGTACCTGGGAGATCCAATACCAGTACATCCGGTACCCGGTATTCTCCCCACTGTCCCACCCCAACAAAAAACCCCTTTAAATCCCCCCCAAACCTTTCCAGCACATAGCCCCTCCCCCAATGCCACCCTCCCCACCCCATACTCAAACCCCTGTAGCTCAACCCCAAAACCACAGGAATGTGCTCCTAGCCAATCGCAAGAGCCATAATGAGGTCCTTCGGTTATGTGGGGCCCAGACTGTTTAGGACTTTAAAGGTCAAAACCAGCACCTTGAATTGTGCCCAGAAAGCTATAGGGAGCCAGTTCGGACTTCAGAGCACTGGTGTAATGTGCTCCATGTGACTCGTCCCTGTAAGGAGCCGGACAACCGCATTCTGCACCAGCTTCAGCTTCCAAACAGTCATCAAGGGCAGCCCCACAGAGAGCGCATTGCAATAATCTAGCCTCGAGGTGATGAAAGCATGGATGACAGGGGCCAGATCTGAATCAGAGAGAAAAGGCTGCAGCCTCCTCACCAGATGGAGGTGGTGAAAAGTTCTCCTGGACACCAGCACAACCTGACAATCCATGTGCAGCAAGGGGTCTGGAAGCACTCCAAGGCTGCGAACCTGATTGACCAGATGGGGCCAGACTCCATCAATAACAGGAGTCCCAATCCCTTCCAGGTCACAAAGCCGGTCAACCATCATCACCCCAGTCTTGTCTGGATTCAGCTTCAGTTGGCTCATTCTCATCCAGTCCCCGACAGCAGTCAGGCATCGGGTGAACAGCACCAAGACTGCAGGGCCTGGATCGGATAAAAAGAGAGGTAGAGCCGGGTGTCATCAGCATACTGATGACACTTTACTGCAAACCTCCCAATGACCTCGTAAATAACTCGCAGTAAATTCCACCAAAGCTGTTATTCTGCTGTAAACGGTTCGTGTAACTAAGCTAAGCATTTGCACCTGCAACTTCTCAGCTTCAGGAATGTATCCCTGTCTCTCCCTATGTTTCCCTCTTCCTTGCCTGCCTACCCTTGTCCTTCCTAAATTGCAAGCCCTTCAAGGCTCAAAGCTGTCTCTGGTCATGACTGTGCAGCACCAGGCTTGTTGCTGGTCCTGTATAAATAATTAATTAATAATAATAATAATAATATCATATAAATATAGTGTGTATATATACATGAATGTATAGGACTATACACCACACTGGCCCTTCTGCTGAAACTGAATCACAGATGTTATTAGATGTTTATTCCATGGCATGTTTTTCGGCTACTCTGCAAGTCTGCTGAGGAGTTCCCCAGATATGGACCAGGGAAAAAACCTCCACAAACCTGTGTTCTCTCCATGGGTTGCTCCAGGGCTTGTACGGCCCAAAGGTAACCCTTTCCCCTGTATTAGGGTGGCTGGAATGCTGGTAAATGTTACCTGTAGAGACATCCACAGTCATGAGCTAATAAAACCCCAGTTCTACAAGTCTGTATTATTTCTACGCACTATCTTTTTTGTCTGATATCTACTTTTCTTCTTTAGATGACTGTTCCTGAGGGAGAGCTTAAGAATCCATCCTTTCTTAATCTGGTTAAAACTCCCCACATGAGAAAATACACCTTTATTCTAATGTATGCCTGGTAAGTGCCCAAACTGCTTTAGTTAAGACTGATATTTTTGTCAGCATTGCAATTCCAGTTTTGACTTTCAACTCCAAGCTGCTTATAGGAAAGGGGGTTGTGAGTACCATTGAAGGCAATTTGGTACTCATGGGGAGGACCGTGACTCAGGTGGCAGAGCACATGCTTTGCATGTATAAGATCCCAAGTTCAATCCCTGACATCTCTGATTCAAGATGTCTGGTAACACGCCTGGGTGAGGCCTCTGCCGGAGACCCTGGAATGCTGGATTTGAAGCGCTGGTGCCATGTCAGGTTGTGACAATACTGGGCTAAGATGGACCATTGGTCTGACTCAACTAGGCAGCTTCTTATATCCTAGTTCTTCGTCTCTTTTGTTGTTGTTGTTTAGGTTCACAAGTGCTGTGGTTTACCAAGGTCTTGTCATGCGTATCGGAATTCTAAAGGGAAACCTCTATCTCGACTTTTTCATCTCAGGAATTGGTGAATTGCCTGCAGCTATCTTGATCATACTAACAATTGATCGCATTGGTCGTCGTCTTCCCTTTGTGCTAAGCAACATCGTGGCAGGAGTGGCATGCTTAATTACTGCTTTTCTACCAGAAGGTAACTCTTTCCATAGGTTTCTGGGATCAGTGATGTATCTGTGAGGCTCCCTAGAGCAGAGAGGAGGAAGCCACATAAAGTTCATGATATTGTTTACTGCAGCAAATATTGTGCAGCGATATACAGTATAAACTCCCATATCTGGACTTTCACTATCCAGATCCTTCTTTAGTCCAGACATACTTGATGTCTCCTTCTATATTCTTTAGAGGTTCTCAAAAGTTTGGCCTTAAACATAATCCCTTCCAAAGACACGCAAAGTATATCAGTCGAGATTATGATCCCATCTGGAGATGGCATGGTCCCACTTTTGATCCTAACCCACAGTTTGGGCACTTCTGCTGTACACATTTTATGACCCTTCCATGACTGATGGAGATAAAGTAGTTCAGATGATACCTTTTATTGGACCAGCCTCATTTGATGCAAGTAGGCAAACTTTCAGGACATAAAGGTCCCTTTCCCAGGCATGTAAAAAGTCGAACTACACACCTGAAAAAGGGCCTTTTATGGCCCAAACATTTGCGAATTCTCACCAACAGAAGTCGGTCCAATAAAAGATATTATCTGAAAGACTGTGTCTCCATCTCTTAGAGTTGCTGTGGTGGATTTGTTTGTTTTTTCTTGATTTCAATATCCTTAGTTACAGCAAAAGTGCACATCCCTCATTAAGAGGTGCTATGCAGGTAAAGGCACGCATAACATAAAAGCCCTTACAGAGATGGCACATTCCCTGCTGCTTTGCTTCAGAGTTTACAATCAAGCTACAATCAGTACAATGTATGCTGGATTACCATTTGAAAGGATTGCACCTTCATAACAGTATCCTCAGCAGAATGAGAGGACAGTGCTGTGATCAGCCTCAGTGGTGTCTGCTCCAAGAAATTCTATTATTTATTTATTTATTTATTTATTTAAAGCATTTTTAACCTGCCCGCCCCACCGCAGGCAGCCCTGGGCGGTGCACAATATAAAACATAACAGAAAAAATAACTTTTAAAATAAACAAGAAGGGAGGTATAAAAAAAATCCCCAACTCCCCACCACCCTAACCCATTCCTCTCCCATCCTTCCCCCCAACCCCCGAAAGCCAGGCAAAACAGCCACATCTTGCAACAGCATCAAAATGAGGGGAGATCCGGGGCCAAATGGGCCTCCACTGGCAGGGAGTTCCGCAGCCGTGGGGCGGCCACCGAGAAAGCCCTCTCCATCGTGGCCCCCTGGCAGACTCAGGGGACCTCCAGGAGAGCACCCCCCGATGACTGCAGAGGCCGATCCAGAACCCGGGGTGTGAGGCGGTCCTGCAAATAGGTTGGGCCAACAGCAACTAAAAAGCAGGTAATCTAGACTGCCACACTCATGAGTATTAGCCAATAACATCATCAGGGCAGGAGAGAAGGAGAACGCAGTGTTTACAAATGCAGAAGAAGATGCTTAAAAGAGACATGTTTCTGTGGATTCAGTCTGACCACAACTGACATTTTAAAGACTATCTCATAATTAGTTCAAAATAACATCACATATATCATCCACCATGCTGTTTTGGAGGGGCCAGCGGCCATGACTTAGGGATGGGTAGTATTCCTCACTTTTCTACTGTGGCACTTAGTACTTTGTAAGATACTTTGAAAAGATTATTATTATTATTATTATTATTATTATTATTATTAATTATTTAGCATTTATATAGCACCAGTGATGTACCTGGTGCTTTACAAAGAATAAGATAGACACGGTCCCTGCCCGAGAGCTTACAATCTAAAGACAGGGGGAGGGGAGACAGGGAAGGGGAAAGAGAGGGAGAGACAAGGGATGCGACATTCACAAGGATGCGGGAACTCAGGTACACGTTCTTGACTTGGTTACAGTAAATTGGGAGTTTGCAGATAACAGGTGGGGGATAATCCTGGGTGGAAATGGTTAGCAGGAGTTAGGAAGGGCGGAACGGAAGAGGTGGGTTTTGACGAGGGACTTGAAGGTGTGGAGGGTGGGGGCAAGGTGGACGAGGGCAGGGAGAGAGTTCCAGGCGTGCGTGGCAGCGAGGGGGAAGGGATGAAGGCGGTTGGGGGAGCAGGGGAGGCGTGGGAGGGTAAGGGATGGAAGGGGAGCGGAGTGCTTGAGCAGGGGTTTGGAGGGAGATAAGGGCAGAGAGGTAGGGGGGAGTGAGGTTGTGAAGGGCTTTGTAGGTGAAAACGAGGAGCTTGTGCAGAATGCGCTCAGGAAGAGGGAGCCAGTGGAGAGAGGATAGGAGAGGGTGCACGTGGTCAAAGTGACAGGCTAGGTGGATGATCCTGGCAGCGGAGTTTTGAACAGAGGTAAGGGAAGGAAGGTGGGAGCAGGGAAGGCCAGCTCGGAGGAGGTTACAATAGTTGAGGCGTGAGATTACTAGGGCATGGATGAGAGTTTTGGCAGAGGAGAAGGGACAGAAAAGGGCGGATCTTGGCAATGTTGTGGAGGGAGAAGCGGCAGGATTTGGCAATGGAGTCAATGGAAAGCCCTACATTAAGCGAGAAGCATTGTTACATACTGGGTATCTTTGGCATGAGTTAAAATAGTATTTGACAAAATTTCCAAATTAATTTAACTGCAGTAAGGCTGTTTTTATTATTGCACAAAAAAGATTAGCTCATAACTGATGACAGGTTTAAAAATATTATAAGTTCTACAGACGATTAAAATAAATTAATTCTGGGACATTTCCTCTTTGTTAGTGCATTACATTAAAATGTTGAACAGAACCAATGCCTCTAAATGTAATTTACAGGTAGATGCTGAGCAACTTCCTAGCAGGGCTATTTGAGCAATTACACCCATTAAAGAAGTTCTCCTGGTTCTCTCTCCTTGATTCATTTAAATGACTTTGGTTCTTTTGCCCTTTCTGCCATGAAAACAGAACCACCTGATTTTGCAAATTTGCTTTGGGCAAAAAACTTCCTTTGTTCTTAATAATAATAATTCATTTTATTTATATAGCACCCTCTGCCTTATATGGCATTCAGAGCGCTTCACAAAAAGTTAAAAACCATGTAAACAATTTTTAACAATATAAAACAATTTCAAATGATTTAAACAATTATTAAAAAAATTTAAATGGGGCAAGCAGTAAGGGAGGTCAAAGTATGAGAGTACCATCAGTGGATCCTAAAAGCACCTAGAAAATGAATACATTTTCAAGTGCTTTTTAAAGGTATGGAGGGATGAACTGAGATGTACATCTGGATGGAGCAAGTTCCACACTGAGGGGCCCGCCACAGCAAAAGCCCGATCGTCGTTTGACTTCAGATGTTATGGCAGAACCCCCAAACAGTGGGTGGTTCCTGAGTGTAGATACCCATCAGTGTGAGGTTCCAGAAGTAGGTCTCAAATATAGCCAGAGCCTAAACCATTCAGGGCCCTAAAAATCAGCAGTGCAGTCTTAAACTCATGCTTTGAGCTAGTTAAAGTGAGAAAGTATATATATTTTTAAGAAGGTGCCTCCCACCCCTCCCTAGCAATAAATAACAACAACAGTAGCCAAGACTGTTAATTTAAGCAGGAAGTCACAGGTGTTTCTCCTTTTTGAAGAAAGTATTCAGAGAAAGAGACTAGTGCTAATGACCCTTTTTTCCTGCTGAACCCACGACAAACCTTACATTGTTGGGAAGGTCTTACAAGATAATAAAAACCATTACTATACCAGCCAAAAATGTACTATTAAGAGGGTATGAAATAGTTTCATGCAAAATCTTTCATCCCACAATAATCTTTGCCACTCTTTCACTCCCACAAACTACTATTCTAACATAGTCCCTGAAAAACATAGAAACATTATTGTTTTCCATTAAACTCTAGAGCATTTTGTGTGTGAGAAAACTCTCGCACAGCACAGTTTAGGAGGCTGGTGTACGTTGGATGAATGCAGGTATGACAGGCTCATCATTAGCTACAATTTCATTTAGAAAAACGCTACAAGGGGCAAAAAGTCAAATGTAGGTAATGATGTCATTGTTATCCATCAGCTTCCTGACTGGGTTCATTGGATTGTGCAATCTGGATACAATCATGGGAGCTTGGCAGCCAAGTGTATTCCTCTGTCCCACCTGCTTACTGAAGCAATGGGCTGGAATTGATTTCTAGTTCTTCCGACTGGCCTGGGTGAAGCACTGCAGTTCACATATCTACTGTTTCAACCCTCCACGATGAGAAAGTAGATTGAAATCCAGCACCATTGTCCTTTCATTTCCAGTCTTGCTGGCAGCTGAATCTTTCTGTTCTATAACTAACAGTGTCAGAGCTTTGGGGGCAGGGGCGTAGCTAGGTTGGAATGGGCCCAGGGACAAGAAATGGACTGTGGACCCCTCCCAGTCCCAGACCCAGCTGCACTCTCACCCCCCTCCCCCAGTCCCAGACCCGGCTTTCTCTCTCCACCCTGCCACACTCTGTGTCCACCGACCTCTGACAGTTGTCCGTCAAGTCCTGGAGGGGCCTGGGCCCGCCCGCCCGCCACCGTGCTGCAAAGTGTGTGCCTGATGCCTCGCCTCGCTCATTCAGTCAGTCGCCACGCCCGCCTGCCTGCCTCGTGTGCCACTCTGGACGCCGACGCATGCACAATGGTTTCCCCAGCGCAGTGCACGGCACTCGTTACATCAGACTCAGGGAGGTGGGGCTAAGGCTTGCAGTGAGGGAAGTGACTGGTCACCGTGTGTGGAACTGTGGGCCCAGTGGGGCCAGAGGGGGGGGACTGGCGGGGCTGGGGAGGGGGGCACCTCCTTGTCAGCCAAGCCGTTGGGGTCTGTTCACAAGAAGAAGAAGAAAACAATTTATTTTTTTTAAAATGGCTTTAGCTATCATAGGGGGGGACGGACTGTGGGCCCCCAACCATGGTGGGCCCCGGAACACATGTCCCACCTGTCCCTATGATAGCTACGCCCCTGTTTGGGAGCCAGTTTTCCTAGGAAAATAATTCTAGGAACAGTTATTTCTGGGTGTGTGTGTGTGAAGTTCCAGGGTAGGGGGGTAAGTAGGGCATGAGGGTGGTTGTGGGGAGGTGATGGTCTGGGTGTGGGGGTAGCAGCCACTGACTGACATGGCACCTTTTCCTGACTCACTGGCGAATGCACAGGCAGCTCAGGCAGAGATAAAGCAGGACATTTTGATGTCACGATGGGGCTTGGAAAACTTGGGCCCTGGCATAGTGGCCCCACTTGTAGCTACTCCCCTGCCTAGGATCTAGCAGTCACAACCAGCAGCTTTTCAGAAATTCTTAGAATAGCTTTGTGCTCATTGCTGAAGGGTAAATGTTTTCTCTGTCAAAAGTACGATATTAGCACTACCTACAGGTAGATGTGAGTAATTCTGCCAATTTTCTTTAACCTGAAATCTGGAGAAAGGCATTTTTAATGATGTTTTTGTCAGCTGTCTGGTTGATGTTTCTACATTTCTAAACAAAATGAAAAAACTTGGTACTGGCTTCTGCTATCAGTTCCAGTTGAATAAATCACAAGTAGTTCAATGAAATAAGTTCCATTAAACAAGTGTAAATCCCAGTGTAAACTGATCATAACCAACTGTTCTGATTAAGATCAAGGTTTCATTTCAAATTGTTCTTCTCAACAGAAATACCTTGGCTGAAAACAATTGTAGCCACCCTAGGAAGATTGGCAATCACCATGTCATTTGAAATAGTGTATCTTGTGAACACTGAATTGTATCCTACAATGTTAAGGTAATTAGAATAACCTCATTGTTTCATCTATACTTGAAATCTGCACTAGACTTAAACTTGCTTTCTAAAGCAGGACGCATTTATATAATAACCATTCCTAGTGTTTTGGAATGTATTTGTGCTATTGTTTAGGCTTCATTTGACAGAACCACTGCAGCAGGTATGGAATGTATCTTCCTTACAGATTTCCAAGTGGAAGACTCAATTTGCCATCATAACCAGGATACCCAAGAAATTAACGTGAATTAGTAAATACAGCATTGGCCCTTTTAAAACGAGACGCACCCACACACGCCCATGCAGAGCTGAGTGCCATGTGTACAGCGGTGGTAGCAGTGGGTGGACGTGCATGCACACTCCCATGAAACACACATGCCCACCCACCTCCACCTATCACTCATGCACAGAGCAACTGGTGACAATGCTGGTTGCTCGTGTGGGGGGGATGGGTGTGCACTGGTGTGTGCCCATGTACACCTTCCCACCACACCACCCCTGCACCAGTGTGCACACCAACCACCACCACCTCCAACGCGGCCTGTTTAAAAAGGACCATTGTGTTCTCCCACAGGAGATAAATTGCAGAGAAGTCAAATTAACAAAATACTTTTAAAGAAAGCATAATCAATTCCTGTCTTCAAAGAAATATATTTTTGCTGCAATGAAAAAAAAGCCTATGTATCAATGCTGCCAATCTCTTCTACCCTCTTCCCTACAAACAAGGTCACCAAATAAATTTCCAGTGCCTCCAAAGACAAAATGTAGCAGAAGATGTAGGGCGCTTTTAGACGAGACAAATTTGTGCATGGTTCATAAAAAAATGCGCGTGTTTTCATGCTCGTTTAAACACCTAAACCGTTTTAAATGCGCATTTGCCATGATCGTGTAAAAGTCAAAACCGTTTTGAATGTGGTTTTTAAATAATGTGCATTTTAAAAAACCGGTTTTGAGCCCCTTTGATGATCGGGGGATGCCAAAACTGGTTTTAAAAAATGCACATTATTTAAAAAACACATTCAAAACGGTTTGGGCTTTTACACGATCATGGCAAATACGCATTTAAAACGGTTTAGGTGTTTAAACGAGCATGAAAATACGCACATTTTTTTTACCAACCATGCGAAAATTTGTCTCGTCTAAAAGCGGCCGTAGTCCATAAGATAACAGACTAATTAAACCAGTCTGTCTTTCATTAATCAAACCAAAGTATATACAAACCCAGACTCATTTATTTACGCAAAGAGTACACTGTGGGGTGTTCTAACAATGTCGGAGATCTACAAAAAGGGAGTTATTTGTTTCAGGTCTCTTTCCCTTACCAGCGCAGATGATCAGGTCAATACTTTTGTTCTGTGGAAATATTTAGAATGGGATCATAATAAAGTAGACATCCTCAATTCCCTACGCTCTAAACATCTAGAATGTTGGGTTTCCCTAAACTGCAGGTATCTCTCTTCAGCAGATCCTGGGACTGGTGGTGCCTCCGGATTGGAGAGCCCCTAGCTCACCTGCAGTAGCTCCCACCTGAGGACAAACTGAAGGAAGTGCTGACCAGCTGTTTAGCGTTCAACAGTTGGAGCTGCAGTCTGTCCTATTGGGGAAGCTGTTTTGCTGCTGCAGCGTTCTCCCCACCCACCTGCAGCAACTTCATTGTTGTCGGCTGCTATGCCTCATCATTTTCCTGTGAGTCAAATATGACAGGAAACTGACAGGAGACAGAAAGAGTGAAGTGTGCC
>QEPC01002328.1:1543266-1563372 GCA_003113815.1 Sphenodon punctatus | reverse complement strand
TCCACAAGTCAGCAACCTCCACTAAGCCTAGACCGTCGCTGATGTCCCATTCCCCCATCCCCAAGCCAGCAACTACCCACATGAGCCAACCCCATGTTCCATTCTCCCTTCTCCCAAGCCAGCAGCATGTCTTGCTCTCTTTCAAGCCAGAGATCACCCTGAGCCTGACCCATGCCCTGTTCTACCCTCCCCAATCTAACAACCTTCCCCTGTATTCACCACACTCCCCCAAATCAGTACTCCACTTTTTACACTGGTAACAGACTTAGCAACTGTTGTGCCTGCGTTCCTTTCCTTATAGGTCTGTCAAATTAGCAGAGCCTCATTGCGATTCTGTGTCAAAATAACCCATATACAGGGTCCTGTTTTGCTGGATTTTCTACATTGGCAACAATAGGGAAAATTCAGTGAACCCAGGCAAAGATACAAATAAAAATAAAAGTAAAGACCAAAAACACAGATACAAATGCAAATACTTGACCCCATGCATAGCCCTAGTACTTAACGACAAAAATTGGATCCAGAACTAAACCTCCCTATAGCTCAGGTATGTTTTGCATCTGGGGCTTTCAATCATTCCTACTGTATATGTAATTCCTGTTGTACTAGCTGACACGTAAGACCCCTCTCTCCTGTTCCTTAGAGTGAGCAGAGGTTCACTAAATTGTTTGCAAAAGCATTTTCTCTGTAAATTTTACTCCATAAGGCTTGTGAGTGCAATGGGGCAGGGTTTAGTGAACTGAACATGGGATAATACTGTCTTCTTGTGGCCAAACTGAAAATGGCAGCGATAAGAATGGTGGCTATGCAGGGTCAGGATGGAGGTTGGGAGGGAAAGATAGCAAAGACATTGTTTTGGACAAAGGAGGTTCTTGGAAGTCTTGATCCATTCTTTGACCAGTTAATTTTCTGGCCAACTTTGCATGACAAACATTCCAGAGTTTCCACTGGATTGACACTGTCAGCATTAGAAGGCCATTTAAAGCCTGGTCACAGAGGCGTAGGCCAAAGGAGCTGTTTTTGGAAATCTTGTCAAGGCTACAGTTGATGGCTGTGTTTTAAAGTTGAGATGTGTTGCATCTTTGTGTGACTGGTTCTTATTTGAAAGGAAGTCATTACCTTGCCTACATGGACACACAGCTTCAGGAGCTGTCATAGAAGAGGCAGAACATTCACAAAGCTTGCCTGCAAGGCCTGTTGGTTTCAATATGGCCCAAAGAGATTCCGTCAGTCAAAAGCCAAATGAAAATCCTCAAAAGCAATGTAAATGTTTCACCTGTATATTAGGGTTCCCACCTATGTATATTTTTTCAGGCCACTTATGAAACATACATGTTTCAGGGCCTGCATTGGTGCCAATGCAGGCCCTGCACCATGTATGGTTCATAAGTGGCCTGGGAAAATATACCTAGGTAGGCAAACCTACCTGTATTCCTGTACTTTCTCAGTTAACAGATATCTCTGGAGAATGTGCTCAGTTATTACCAGGTACAAAACCCAACAGAGGCCCGCCTGGCCCCAGATTTCCCCTCTTTCTGTAGACAGTGTAAGAACTGGCTGTTCCGCCAGGCTTTTGGCAAGGAAGAAGGGTGATGGGTGGGGGGCTCGGAAGGAGAGAGTGTGGCTTTTAACTTCACCATGAAGGTTTTTATTTTGTATTATGTTTTAGTCATGTGCTTATTTTGATGTTTTATATTGTATTGAGAGCTACCCCGAGCTGCAGTAGCAGGAGAGGTGGCATAGAAATCGAATAACATCAATCAATCAATAAAACCAACTTGCTGAGGCCACCATATTGTCCTTAAAAATGGCTCAGTCAATACATTTGGCTCCATTTGCTTCCAAAGAGGCATAATGACACCTTCAAGCCAGTTAGTCGGCATCTTTTTCAGTTCTCCAGGTAAGAATGAGTAGATTCTGCAGAGAGTGTCTGGGCCACCGTACTTGAGATACGCTTTTGGAATCCCACAGATTCTAGCTGTTTCTCAGTCTCATAATCGCTTTATGGGCTTCACCTATGGAAATGCCCATAACTATCATCAGATGAAGATGAAACTGACTGAGCAGCTAAAGTAAGACTATGGTAATAGTCCATTGAAACTGAAGATGCATTAAGTAGATGGTTGAAATGATTGTGTACAATATGCCAGGTTCCCTGCTTCAGATGATCTGATCTGGCTGGTACTAGATAGAGCTGCATTTATGAGTATTTTCACACGTGACGGCTCTTTGAGCTGTCACGCATTGATCCTGCCCATGGTGAGAGCCCTCACCACAGGCAGGCTCAGGCTTCGCCACCAAAAAAACATGCTGGTGGCCAGAGCTGTGGAGGGGGCAAGGAGAGGGTGGGGGGGACATGTGGACATGGTCTGCATGGCCCCACCCCTGTGCTGTTCAGCACAGCCCCGCCTCCTCCCTGACAGGTGGGTGTGGCAGCTGTGCCCACTTGGAAAAGCTCCAGTCACCGGCTGGAGTTAGGTAAAGCGAGCCATCAGACGTGATGACCCGCTCTGCCACGCTCCAAGGTTGCCTTTCCCGCACCGTGGCAGGGCTAACTCCAGGATGTGTGCTGGCAGGGAGCCCAGTGCACAACCTGAAGTTAGCCCTGCTACGGTCCGGGGTAAACTCTACTCCCACCAGCAGAAAACATCTGGCAGGCAGGAGCAGATGTAACAACACCATGGATGACCATGCCGAAATTAGCATGGCTACTCGTGGTAGCATCACGTCTGAAAATACAATGTTTATGCTCTTCCCATCAGTGAGTTCATGAAGATACTTGTGTAAAGGTTGTAAGGGGCATCTGGGCCATGGACGGATGTGGGGACTTGGGGGAGCAGGGGACAGAACCAGGGTTGAGGGACAAGACAGGAAGGGGAACAGGAGGCAAGGCTGGGGGCAAGGGCTAGAGCAAGGACTAAGGCAGGGAAGGCATAAGGGAGCAAGGACACAAACTAGAGAGGGGAGTACCCCCCCACCCCAAGTTCCTAGTGCTATGAGACAGCCTTATATACTGGTTGGCAGCCAACCAACCAGCGGGAAGGCAATACAAAGGTGGGAGACAGACAGGAGGGGGAGTGGCAAGGGCAAGGCTGGGAAGCCTCTTGTGGAGAGTGGCTGGACCAGAAGCAAGGTGAAGCAATGGTGCTGCAGGCCCAGCTACCCTCCAAAAACCCCAGTGGTGAGGGTTCAAGGCTGGGTCCTTACAGCTTGTATTATTATTAATATTATTAGCAAGCATTTATATAGCACAAGCAATGTACCTGGCGTTTTACACAGTAATTGAGTACACACGGTCCCTGCCCTAGGGCTTACAATCAGAGAGACCGGGGGCGAGGAGTACCAGACCACTGTTATGCTAGCCTGGCAGTGGTCATACAGCCATCCTGGATATCTCAGCAAGTGAGTATCAAGTCAAGATTGTCAATAACTTAGCTTGGCTCAATTCTGGAAAGCAACGATGGTCTTGTGATGGAACACCAAATTTGCTTCACAAAGGTTTTGGCAGTAGAGGAACAACTTGTAAAGATGCTTTGTAGAAACCTATTTCAGTAATTAGCAGGGCTATAAAGTTCAGAATATATAGTGCTTCAGAATATATAGTGCCATGACATCTGGGTCTGAAAAATGACCTACCAGCACTATGATATGACAGAGAAGACTCTAGAAGAAGCACCTCCTTCATCATGCTGAAAATGTCAAGCAACTTGACTTAAAAATGCGTGACTATATTTGTGCCTTGACAGAGCAGACTCTTCTTTCTCAGATATTTGCACAACATCTTTACGTAGTACAGCTATTTTTGAATGTATATAATTCTACCTGCCTTGATCATGTTAGACTCTAAGTCTTCAGTGGGCGAATGGAGAAGGACACCTGGCAGGCTTGAGACACGATACGATTGGAGGGCATCAACAGGCAACCAGTATACATCACAACCTCTCCTCAGAATGTGACAGCTCTGACACAAGACAGAACATCCTTGGAGCATATAAGATGCTTTAGTGGCCTCTACACTGTCCAGTCAAGTCAAGTTTATTTAAGCGTGACCATCAGGTCATAGCTAAAAAGTATACATAAAATTTCAACATTGAAATATAAAAATATATAAACATACTAAATATTAAACAATAAATCCGGTTAGATCCATCAAAACTATACACCCCATTCCTTGCCAGGAATAGCTAATGGATCACATCCCTATCGGAGGTTAACCTTAGTGTTACATGTTTGGGAGTCCCAAACATGTAACACTAAGGTTAACCTCCGATAGAGACGTGATCTATAAGAACTTGGACTATGTAGATTTGAACTTAAGGAAGTTCTCCCTCTTGTGAAGAGCCTGAACCAAAAATTTGGACACCACATAGGTACAGTCTGAATCTAAATCGGCTAAAAAAATAAGAAGAAGCTCTGAAGTTGTTCTCCCAGAAAATCTGACCCAAAGTGGCAATAGATATTGCAGTCTTAGAGCTGACATTCGAAAAGAACATGGCCTACTGTTTCTACTTCCATTTGGTCAAAGGGGCACAACCGCTGGTCAAATAGTATGGCCCGCCGGCACCCTTCCAAGACCATCATAGGTAAAGCATTTAGTCTAGCAAGAAGAAATAGTTTAGCCTGTAGCGGAGTGAGATGGTATCTCCAATAGGCAGTCATTTTCCCTTGTACTGGAGCCAAAGCAAGAAAAGGACCCAATGAAGGGGATGCGCCAATGGCAGATAGATCCGATCGATGTGAAATGTCATTCAATCTAGAGATCACTTCGACTTTGGCAACCTTGAATCCCCTCAAAAGGCAATACGGTAGAGAAAATCCCATCTTTTGTATTTGCATATCCATCGTCACAGACCAGGAAGATTTAAAGGAATCTTGTGCTAGATATCTAAAAAATCCAGTCTGATCGAGAAAGCTGAGACTCAGCCAAAGGTGAAGAGCATACTGTAGAGCTATATTATTACAACTCCCTTGGGCTAGTTCGACACCTACTGCCACAGAGGGAATTCCTATTGGAGTTAAAAGAATACTCCTCAGAAATTACATTTGAATGGTATCCAAATTGAAAGGACGGATAACAGCCCAAATTGCCGCCCCATAAAGAAATTGCACCCTGATCTTAGCATTAAAAACCTTTATAGCCATTATAACCTTGTTATTCCCCTTCTTGTGAAAATACTCAAGATGGCACCTTTAGTGCACAGGGCTTGATTGGAGGCCAATTTAAATTGATTGGACCAACTACCAGTATTTTGAAAATTTACCCCCAGGTATCTATACTGATGAACCTGCTGGATGGAGTGAGAGCCTAAAGATCACCTGTAGATTTCCTTCTTACCAAAAACCATAACTTTCATTTTACCATAATTAATGTGACATTTGTTATTGAAACAATAGTCTGCTTAGGCGACCAATTGTTTTCTTAAGCCTTGCTGAGTCTGTGAAAGAAGTACCGCGTCATCGGCATATAATAATATTCCAATAAAACTGGCGCAGCCAGTTTGGGAGGACAAAATTCTGGTATTGAGACAATTGGCACTAAATCATTTATAAAGAAGTTGAACAGAAACGGGGCTAGAATTGGCGGATGCCAATTTGAGTAAAGATTCGCTCTGTAAGATGGCCACGTTCATCATATTTAATCTCCAAAGAGGTGTTAGAGTGGAGAACTTGTAGCAGGAACAATAACCTCCGATCAATAGTAGTCTGTCCTAGTTTGTCCCAAAGTCGTGACAAAGGCTGCCCTTAAATCAATAAAGACAGCAAAAAGTCTTTTATTTTTGCAAGTATATTTCTCTATTAAATAGGACAAAATTAGGATATGATCTGTGGTAGATCGATTCTTTTGAAATCCAGCCTGTTCAGGGTGGAGAATATTTTCTTCCCTTGACCAACTAGTTACAAGTCTTGCAAGAAATTTAGTGTAGAGTTTACCTATCATGCTAAGAAGGCTAAAAGGCAAATCTCTAGAGCCCTTTTTATATATAGGAACCACAATTGCCTCGGTCCACCCTGGAGGAATAGAGCCTGTTTCATTTACCCAAGTAAAAGGGGCCACTAAAAAAGGAACCCACCAGTTTTTGTGGGATTTCAAAAATTCTGTTGGCATCAAGTCCTTGCGCGGGGCTTTCCCACTTTTAAGATGATCAATAAGCTCAGCCACAACTGATTCCTCAACTGGAAGCCAGCTAGAGGTCTCAGAAATGGAGAAAGAGCACACAACTGGTTGATGACCAGAAAAAATATCTCTATAAAAAGACTCCCATTGGGCCTTGGGAATTAAAGTTGACCATCCATTTCTTACTTTTGGAATGGCACCGTTGATAATGTGCCAAAAAGTAGCCGAATTTCCTGAATGAGCAGATGCAGCCAACTTGTCCCACTGAAGGGAGGCATACTCAGTCTTTTTAATTTTACTTAGCTTTTTATAATTCTTTTTTAGAGTAAAAAAGTTAGAGGGGAGTGTTTGAGCCCTATCTTCCCTATATGATTTATACATTTGAAAGAAAGTGTTTTTGGCAAGTCTGCATTCATAATCAAACCAAGGTTGGTTTGTTGTCAGGTGATGCATGGCGTTCCTTTTCGGATGATTTCCTAACTGAAAATGAAATAATTCCATGATCTTGGTATACACCTGAAGGATCATTTCATAAGGTGCCCAGGACTTTATAATATCCCAGAGCTGACCACAGACAGGTGAATTTAAGACCATATCCAGGGAGTTTGCCAGTGCATCACTCCAAGAGCATCTCAAATAACTACAGCCTGGAAGGTCTAACAACTCAGTGACACCCTTAGCTGCACTACTCAGAGAATCTATTTGAGAGCCAATTACTAGCGGCAGATGATCACCAGACAAATATTGGCCCACCTGAAAATCAGCTAAATAGACCAGCTCTGATGAGACAGCGATATAATGAACAATGCTGGTGCTCTTGGTGGGAGACAAAGGTATATTCACCCTCTGGGTCCTTGGGAGAGGAGCCGTTCAGGATATAAAGATCAAATTTAAATACAAAATCTGCAAATAATAAAGCTGATTTGTTAAGCACCTGGTCTTTGGCTTGACGTTTGCTAAGGGGAAAAAAATCTGTTCTCTATCAGTCAGTGCAGAATAGCAAGCTAGGGCGTCATCACTGGAACCCAGCCGTGCATTAAAGTCCCCTGCAAGGATAACTTGGGTCACCAAGGACTTTGCCAGAAGCTTATCTACAAAAGTTTCTAGTTGTGGCCAAAAATAATTACTAAAAGTTTTAGCGTTGGAAGGAGGAATATATACAGAAATTATTATACAGTTCAAATTTCCAGACTTCACCTCCAAACTCAATGCAGGGAGGAGACACTAGTAATCTCTATCTTGGAGTTATTAGATACCAGACAAGCAATTCCCCCACATGGGTGACCTTTGGAAGCTGATGGCATAGCAAAAACTTCATAGCCCTTATAGCTAGGAAGCTCAATTGGTTCTGTGGACCATGTGTCTTGGAACAATAAAATATCATATTGCCTAATGTAAGCTATGAATGAAGAGTCTAAGGCATGGGACCACCATCCCTCAATATTCCAAGAGCAGATTTTTAAATTTGCAGGAGGGGGTCATGCTGCCAATCAGCTAATAGCTGGTTGGTCAGCCTCCCTGACTAAAGACTCCACATTTACGGCTAAAGATTGTAGAGAAGAAGAGCAACACGTCTTGTCCAACAAAGGTTCCTCAGACCTATGAGAAGAACCTGGTAACAGGTTCGATAAATTAGCTGCAGGAGCGGATAAAGGAAGCCTTATTAGAGTCGGCGTAGCAGGTGAAAGTACACAGCTGGAACTGTCTATCTGGGGATTTCTTACAAGGGTAGATACAAGTAATTCCGGGCAAGCCAAAGATGGATTTACTTCATCCAGCACATGCTGAATCTGTGGTACAATAAAGGCTCTTTTCTTACATACAGAAGTAGGTTTATGAATAGAAGAATTGCACATAGCAATTTCATTTAATCTTTGATTTATCAGCTTAGAATTGTGAGTTGATACATCAGTCACATGGGGATTGCCTTGTTTGGTTATTAAGTTAGCAGGTTGGAAGTCCATTAAGTCTTCCTCAATTGTATTATGATGGCACTGAGAGGAACTCATTCTATGGGTATCCACATTTGACAGAGGCTGTATATTAGTTGAAGACATCACCTGGTTAATCATTACACCCCAGGAATATAAACACTTAGATTCTGCAAATATTCTCTTAACTAATTGATCCTTTTTGAAAACAATAATTAAATGCTGGAAGGCTGCCTCAGAGGATAATACTTGAAAAGATTGTATTTGCCAGAGAGGGATGCCAAAGTTTAAAATATTACTCAGATGTCTCTGCATACTAAATTTAGAGCGCCAGCTAGGAAAGTAACCATTAGGGAATGGATAAATTCTCATAGAGACAACTTGTCTATTAATTTTCAGAAAGTGAGAAATCTTAGTAGGAGAATTTAGTAGGAGAATCTCATGGGAGAATTTTTACAATTAAATGGCTGGAATGGACTAGCTTGGGCATTAATCGGAAGACTAGGTCCCCCTTCTTCGGAAGCCAAGTTATTATTAGATATTGAATTAGTAGAACTAAGAGGATAACCAGACAAGCAAATACTGATCTTTCATGACCTTATATCATTCGAAAATTCAGTTAAAATGGTCAGCTGCTGCTTTTGTTGTTGTAGTACAGCATTAACATTGGTCATTTGTTTTATTAATTTCTTGAGCAGATCTCCAATCAGAAAACTCTGAGATCCCATCATTTCAAGGAGGTCATTACCTGGTGCAGAAGCTGTCAGGGGGGAGTTTACCAGAGAAATAACATCTGAATTGGGGGGGGGGGGGAAGCTCATGCGAATTTGCTCTGTCAGAGTCAATAGAATCATTTAACTTGGATAAAGGGTCAAGTGAAGATGAAACAGGAGCCACCTCTTTACTATCAGAATTGGCCGTGGCTAAGTAAGCATCCAACTTAAGCTGTTTGGCCTTTAATTTCTGGTCAGGGAGATTGGAGGGACCCTGTCTTCTTCTTTTCTGGGTCATCTTATAAAACTGGACAGAAGACCAGACTTGCCTTAGACATTTAATCTCCAAGACAAAGCTAAACAGTAAACTAGCCCTTACAGAGTGCTACTCCTGTAAATTTAGGCCCACTAAAGGAACAAAATCCTAGCTCCTCCTTAGAACCTTACTTATCAGCCAGTACCTGTAGACTGTAATCATGCCATAACATAGCCCCCTATGCATGAATACCAGCCCAAACTAAGTAATGAGCCAATATCAAATCCAAGCCCCTATATAAAATTAACTTGGCAGAGTCATTCACAAGTCAGGAGGGGGATCTGTAGCTCCCACAAGGTGTACCTAAATAATTAATAACCAGGAGCTATACAACAGGCCTATCCCTATACTATAATAATTAATATAGTCAATCTCAAAGGTATCCCAAATCGACTCAAACTCAGGGTTAACAATAAAATTAAACTACAAGACTACACAAACACAGCCCCAGCAGATATGAACAGAGGGATTGCCCCTAAAAGGATGATGTAGTTCCTACCCCTTCACGGGGTTTGCCGGCGGAGGGCTTGGCCCCTGGAGTGATGGTATAGTCCTTCTTGGGGTTTGCTGGTGGAGGGCTTGGCCCCTGGAGTGTTGGTTTAGTCCTACCCCTTCTCGGGGTTTGCCGGTGGTGGAATTGGCCCCTGGAGTGATGACGTAGTCCTACCCCTTCTTGGGATTTACCGGTGGAGGGCTTGACCCCTGGAGTGATATTATAAACTGTCCCCTCTCGGGAATTACCAATAAGGGGCTTAGCCCCAAGAAACAGAACAGGGCAACACCTTGCCGCCCCAGCATCCCGCCGGCACCTAAGGCCACGTGCACAAGAGCGCGCCCTTGCGCACACAGCCTTTAGGTGTGCTGTCTGCGGTGCACGCCAGTGGTACCGCCTTGGCTGAGCGGGAACTTTGTAGGGCCGACCCGGAAGTCCAATGTGCCCAGGGCGCTGTACACGGGTCCCACTGGTACACCACCCAGCTGCACAGAACCAGGTAATCAACCCCCAATGTCACAGTAGAAGCTCACCTGCTGCTCCTAGCTCCAACCGTGGCCGTGGTGGACAATCTCCACCGGGAGATGGATGCAGGATGTTCAACATTTCTGATCCTGCTAGATCTCTTGGTCACTTTTGACACAGTGGACCATGGGCTGCTGTTGAGATGGTTACGAGACCTGGGGGGCCTGGACGGGACTGTCCTTGGGTGGTTCCACTCATTCCTCTCAGGGAGAAGCCAGCGGGTGGTGCTGAGGGCTGAAACATCAAGACCCCGGGCCTTATCCTGCGGCGTTCTGCAAGGTTCAATCCTGTCTCAACTATTGTTTAATGTGTATATGCAGCCACTGGGGGAGATTGTGAGAGGGTTCGGGGTGCGAGATCACAAATATGCTGATGATACTCAGCTGTACCTCTCATTTTCAACTGACCCAGGTCCTGCAGTCTCATTGCTTTCCCAATGTTTGGAGTCCGTGGCAGATTGGATGAGGCAGAGCAGACTGAAACTGAATGCCGATAAGATGGAGGTGATGGTGGTGGGAAGGACAGGGGAGGTTCTGGCCCCCCTTGTGGGCGGTCCATCCTCCTATTGCCCAGTAGGTTCGGAGTCTGGGGGTGGTGTTGGACTCGGGTCTCTGTCTGGATCGGCAGGTGGAGGCAGAGGCCAAGACTGCCTTCCACCTGCTGTATCTGGTGCAGAGGCTGTGCCCATACATTTCCAGGCCCGACCTGGCCACCCTTATCCATGCCTTCATCACCTTGAGGCTGGACTACTGCAACGCACTCTACGTGGGGCTTCCGTTGTTTGTGGTTCAGAGGCTGCAACTGGTGCAGAATGCAAAGGCCTGTCTCCTTATGGGGACTGGGTGATGGGAGCACATAACACCAGTGCTCCGTGCTCTGCACTGGCTGCTTATAGCGTACCGAGCCAGATTCAAAGTGTTGGTATTGATCTATAAAGCCCTGCACGGTCTGTGCCCCTCATACCTCAGGGACTGCCTCACCCTCCGTGCCTCAGAGAGATCCCTTGAGTCCGCTGGGGGCACCTTCTTGGAGGTCCCCCTTGTGAGATGGGGGGCTGCAATGGAGAGGGCGTTCTCAGTGGCTGGGCCACGACTCTCCCTCCCTCCCGGAGGAAGCCCACCTGGCCCCAGGTCTGCTGGCGTTCCGTCAAGCCTGCAAGACCTGGATGTTCACCCAGGCCTTCGGAGGGGAGGGTTGGGTAGTTGGGGATATTGGGGATGTGGGGGGGGGGGGTTGGAGGGGATTGTTTTTAATTTCTTTGTTGATTATTTTTTGAAAAAAATTATTGTTATTGTATTGTTGTAAGCTGCCCTGAGATGCCATAGGCATGAGGGGGTGACTAAAAAAAATGCTTTAAATAAATAAATAATAAATAAATCTCAGCGCCACCTTGGCGGAGTGGAAACTTTGTAGGGCTGACCCAGAAGCCCAATGCACCCAGGGCGCTGTGCACGGGTCCTGCCGGTACACCGCCCAGCTGCACAGAACCAGGTAATCAACCCCCGACATCACAGTAGAAGCTCACCTGCTGCTCCTAGCTCCAACCGCCTTCCCTGCAGGATTCGAGAAATCCTTCAGCTTGAGACATGATACGACTGGAGGGCATCAATAGGCACCCAGTACACATCACAACCTCTCCTCAGAATGTGACAGCTCTGACACAAGACAGAACACCCTTGGGACATATAAGATGCTTTAGTGACCTCTACGCTGTCCAGTCAGAAAAGTCAGGAGTCTTAACCAACCAGCTTGATGGAAGGCATGTATTATTGAGTGTTATTTGAATAGCATCACCAATGTGCTTATATCTCATGGAAGAGATAGAAGCCAATTCCAAAGACCATATGGTCTAAAGATATATATGTAGGTGGAATTTATTACAAGACCCACAGCTGGAGTTAAGTCAGTGTTCGTTTGTTTTTTCATTTCATTTTATTTATTTATTTATTTATTTATTTTATTTATTTATTTAGACATTTGTAACCCGCCCATCCTGCCACAGGCAGCACTGGGCGGCGCACAACATAAAACATTAACATTAAAAGAACTTTTAATATAGACAACAACAGGGAGGTATAAAAAATCCCCAACCACCCACCACCCTAACCCATTCTCCCCACCCCCACCCATCCTCCCCCCCAAAAGCCAGGTGAAACAGCTACATCTTAAAACAGCATTGAAAACAGGGGAGATCCAGGGCCAAATGGACCTCCATTGGCAGGGAGTTCCACAGCCATGGAGCGGCCACCGAGAAGGCCCTCTCCATCGTGGTCCCCTGGCAGACTTGGGGAACCTCCAGGAGAGCACCGTCCGATGTCTGCAGGGTCTGATCCAGAACCGGGGGGGTGAGGTGGTCCCGCAAATAGGTTGGGCTGAAGCCGTTTAGGGCTTTCTAGGTAAGCACCAACATCTTGAATCAGGCCCAGAAGACTACAGGCAGCCAGTGCAGAGACCGAAGAACCAGTGTAATATGTTCCTGGTGGCCCAATCCCACCAGGAGATGGGCTGCCACATTCTGCACCAGCTGCAGTCTCCATACCATCACCAAAGGTAGTCCCATGTACAGTGCGTTACAGTAGTCAAGCCTGGAGGTGATGAAAGCATGGATGACAGTGGCCAGGTCAGAGTCCAAAACATACAGCCGAAGCCGATGCACCAGATGTAATTGGTGGAAGGCACTCCTTGCCACAGCCTCCACCTGAGCATCCAAGCGGAGTTGCAAATCAAGGAGCACCCCCCAGACTCCGTACCTGGGGAACCAGCAGAGGGCAGACCCCATCAATAATGGGGGCTGTTACCCCCACTGCCTTACCCACCAACATCATCTCTGTCTTGTTGGGATTCAGCTTCAGTCGGTTTGCCCTCATCCAGTCCCCCACAGCTTCAAGGGCCCAAGGCACCCGCTAAGCACCGAGACTGCCGGGCCTGGGTCTGATGAAAAAGAGAGGTAGAGCAGGGTGACATCAGCATATTGATGACACCACACACCAAACCTCCTGACCACCTCGCCAAGCGGCTGCATATACACATTGAACAGGAGAGGGGACAAAACAGAACCTGGCGGGACTCTACACAAGAGGTCTCGGTGTGATGAAAAATAATCACCGAGTACCACTCGCTGAGTTCTTCTGGCCAGGAAGGAGCAGAACCAGTCAAGAACCATACTGCCCACCCCTGCACCATCCCGCAGGCGTGCCACCAATATCTCATGATCAACGGTATCAAACGCCGCCAACAGATCTAAACCTCGACTGCGAGGGATCAAGAAAATCAACATGATCCAGATGCTCCTGCAACTGCTGGGCCACTACCCGCTCAATAACCTTCCCTAAAAAGGGGAGGTTAGAGACTAGATGATAGCTGGCAAGGGAGTCAACGTCAAGCGATGGATTCTTGAGCAGGGGCCATACCACCGCCTCCTTGAGGCAGTCCGGCCTAAGGGAGGCATTGACCACCCCCGCCAGCAACAGCGCCATCGTCTCCCTGCAAGCCTTAACCAACCGGGATGGGCAAGGGTCCAGTTCACAACAGGTGGCCCTGACAGACCCAAGAACATTGTCTGCATCGGCAGGGGCATCAACTGAAACTGATCTCACAAACAAGGACAAGGCAATAACCTCCAATTGCCCTACTGCAGAAAATGCAGCGTCAAAACCATGGTGAATCTGAGCAATTTTGTCCGCAAAATAATCCACAAACAAGTCACAGCGGGCACTAGATGACTCCACTCCAAGGCAGAGGGAGGCCTTATACATGCAAATATTATATAACTATAGATATTTGCTTTAACTACTTGAGGGCCTCCAAGAAGAGATGAGTCATAAAAGAGTGGTGAGCTGGCAAACTGAGAAAGTTCTATCTACATGGACATGGGAACTACATGAGACATTGAGAGTGGCATCACAGGTAGTATTGAGAGAGACAAGAAGTTCTACACTGGGAGGGAATGGTGGAGGTTATGAAAATGAGAACAAGAAGTTATCTGCTGAGCAAGGACTTCTGTGTGGAGTTCTGCAGAGGGAAGATTGACTCTGAGGAGAGAAGAAAGACATTGCCGCCCATTGCCAATGTTTTATGCTAATTAAGTTTTGTGCATTATTTAAGGTACATCTTGTACAATTCCCAGTAGGAGCACTGGATTCTTATCTGCGCAGAGTGCACCTCACCTTTTGTTTCACCCCATCCAGTCACATAGCATTCTGCTCCATTCGATACTGTTGAATTGGCTGCAGGCAAACAGGCTGGAATTACTTCCTTGTTGATCAATACAGGGCTGGGGGGCGGGAAATCAAAAGAGGTTTTGTCTAGGGTATGAATTTCCCTAATACCACTTAAACTCTACAGGTTCCAGAGAGAGATTATGTGCTGCATAAGCAGGGCTTAATTTGGGGAGTGGGAGGGTTTGCCAGGGCTCAGCCAGGGGCGTAGCTACCATTGGACAAACAGGGACATTTGTCCCGGGGCCCGTACTGGCTGGGGGCCCAATAGCCCAGCTAGCTGAGCCACCTCCCACACCCCCTTTTTTTTCTTTTTAAAATTGCCACCTGAGCTGGCTGGGGGCCCTTCCGGCTGCTGCGTAGGCCCCTGTCCCTGCCCATGGTTGCAATACTGGGTAATTTCAGACGTGACGGACCTTTTGACCCACCACGCTGAACCCGTGATCAGACCAGTTGTCCTTTAGATGTGCTGGCCTGATCGCAGAGGGGAATTGGAGAGGGGGCGGGGCTTCGCAGCATGACGTGTGGCCATGCAGCCCCACACCCCTGCACTTCCATGACCGCCCACCCTTGGTCAATTAGGTCGCCCTCTGCCAATTAGGCCACTGAGCCTGATCCCGTCCCGTGGTTGGGACCTGATTCCGGTACGGGGCTGGGTAACACTCGTTACCCGCAGCCAACCCCATCCCGGATTGTGGCCAACCTAACCACGGTTCTGGAGGTGAGGCCAGCCTCACCTCCAAAACTGTGGTTAGCTTTGAACCCTGCCAGGAATTCACCATGGTGAACATCTGGCGAGGCTCAAACAGAGGTGCACAAGATCACAGCCACCACCCTGAATCCACTGTGATTCAGGGTGGTTGACTGTGATCTCGTAACGTCTGAAATTACCCATTGTGTCTGATACAATGTTGCAACTGTGGGCAGGGAGGGGCCCCATGCAGCAGTCTGCATCAGGCCAGGTCTCACACACAAGCCTCATGGCTTGGCTTGCCCCCCTGGTCCTGCGTCATGGAGGAGGAATCCTCCCCACCAGTCCGGACCTGGTCTGGGCAGGGCTGGCTCGAGGGAGGCCCAGCCTGAGTGGGAAGGTGCCCAGTGACAATTCTACTCAGTAACTGAGTGGAACTGCCGCTGGGCACCTTCCCACTCCGGCGCCCCCCGCATCGAACCGGCCCAGCCTGCCCTGGCCCACCTGACTAGGCCTCCAGAACTGGTCAGGTGAGACAGGGCAGAAAAGACACTGCTTCTGCTGGCTGCACTCAGCCCCAGCATGCAGGCAGCGAGCCATGAGGGACAGAGTGCACCGTGGGAACAGCTCGCCGCTGGCCCAGAAGACAGATGGGCTCAGCAGCAGGTCACCAGCAGCACGCTGCAGACTCTGTAGAGAGCAAGTAAGTCCTGAGCACCAGCAGCCCAGCGTCCCTAGGCTGGCCAAGCTGGGAGGCGCCCCTAGACTTGCCGGTGGCTTCACCACCGGCAGGAAAAAAGAGGGGGGACATTTCTTGTCCCTGGGTCCATCCTAGGTTAGCTATGCCCCTGGGCTCAGCACTGGCAATTAAATACAAAGGGATGAGAAAGTTGGGGTCTGGGAAATGTTCCCAGTAGGAGTGTGCTCCCTGAAATGTGAAGCACCAGGGAAAGGCCAATATTGGCCGTTTGGGGGTTAGAAAGAAAAATCAGGAAAAAACTGTCCCATCCTCTGTGTTTGGCCATCATGTAAATGAAATCACATATAAGAAGACGTAAGACAGATGTTCTTTTGAACATGGTTGACATCTCAGCGGCATGTGGTATATGCAGTACCAGGGAGAATCATTGCCTATGCTATTCTCTTTGGTTATGCCATGTAATTTAGCTCTGATGAGAAATGAGCTACTATGAAGTGTTCTTAATGTTATATGCATTCTTTATCTATGGAGATTAGCGTATCCTGCCTTGGAACTGGGAGCTGGAGCAGATGGTCAATTCTATGACTTTATGATTATAGATGCATTTTATGAAGCGCACAGTACATAGAAACTATATACTTTGCCACACAGTATACAAAGCATCACTTGTCAGGACATTGTTTTGTTTCTTTCACAATACCACCAACAGTTTGTCAGATCTAAACTTGACTTGGCACACTGGCAACTACAGACTAAAGGGCTTTAGGATAAAGCTTTGGCTGAAATAATACCTGCTTAGCTTCAGCAAGGCCATATCTGCCCCACTCGGCTCTTTGACCAATCTCTCAACATCTCGGATTTGCACAGATGACTCGCTAGCCCTTTCTGTGTGTAGCCCAAGGTACACTCTGTAGGAAGAAGGCCTTGATGACCTGTAGGAAGTAAATTCACATGGTGAGGTTATATACGTGTCATCAGAACTACTCATCTGTGGGGAATAGGGAAGTTTCCCTAGAAAGTCTAGCTGGAAAGACAGATAGCCTAAGCCATTGATTCCTGGGAAATCAAAACTTAATTTTCTTACTGTCTAGGGCCGGCCTTATGGTTGCCAAAAATATTTATGTAAATCGATATCACGTTTTCTTTCTGGGTCTACAGACAAATGGATCCCATAGCTCAGCCTCTTGCTCATGCTTTCCCAAACAAAATTGGTAGAAATGTGGTCCATTTCATAGCTACTATTCAGAATCCTATGCATAAGAGTGAAATGGGCAACAGCCATCTCAGTCTCACTTTGCTGCAGTGTGACAAATACATTAGAAGCAGCAAAGTGAGGTAGTAAACCTGTTCATTGGGGATAAGGACTTCCATACATAAGCCATGGCTTTATGTTAGAGTTTGAGAAAAACATGGCATCTTCTAGCATCATCTGGGATTTTGAATACTATATTATAAATATCATTCTCTGGAGTGAGAACACACTCTGAAAACAAAGATAAACCAGCACATGCTATCACTCTAATTGTCATACCTGCACATGCCATCACTCTAATTGTCATACCTGCATACCTGCTCATGCCATTACTCTAATTGTCATACCTGCATACCTGCACATGCCATCACTTGAATGGTCATCATAACAACCATGAGTTTGGAGTCTAGGAAGTCTGTTTCAGCTACATTATCATTGTTCGTTTATATAGCGCAGTCAGTGTGTTGTTCAGTGTTTTACAATCCTTATCTAGTCTGCCTTCACAACATCCTTCTGATGCATTTTATAGATGTGGAACTGAGACTTGCCCAAAGCCACCCTATTGAGTTCATGGCTAAGACAGGAATTCAATCCAGGGTCCACAGTCCAATATCTTATCCACTAGGCTACACTAGCACTCAATAGGGTGTTAACACATGGGCTGGGAGCCCACTGGACCCTGGAACTGCTCCATGCCCCTCCTGCAGCCACCTCACACAGGCTCCACAAGGAGGACCCAGCAGAGAGCAGACAGGCCAGCAGTTCCCCTGGCTGTGGTTAGCCTGTGTGCCACCCCCCCCCCCCAACATAGAGTTGTGGTCAGTCCTGTAACCACTCTTGGCTGCAACCATGACTTTATCATGGAGAAGGTGCCCCCCATGGCCCCTCCCATCAGATGGGAGGCAGCCATGGGGTAGTGCGGGGCTGGGGTAGTGGTTCAGGCTGGGTTACCCCACACAACATGCTCCGCTGTTCTGGGGATGACAGCATGCGGAGCTGCCCCAGTCCAAACCAGGGAGAACATCTGGCAGTCACCTTTCATATGGGCAGGCAAATCGGGGGGAGGGGGGGCAATGTGGGGCTCCATCTCGTGTGATAACACCCATAAACTCTTGCTCTTTATGATGCTCTCAGCATCTTACTAACTTTAGTTAGGACATAATAGCTTTCTTTTCAGCCATCGGCTGTCAGTATAACGAGCATGACATTGTTGGGTGAATTCTCAAGATACTAAAGTAATTATTTCAGATATCTAAATATTTCTGTTGCTTGCTTAATACAATTGCATCTACTTAGCCAAGGGTCCTCACTGTTACCCAGTTTTTTCCCCTACTCTTACTTGAGAAAACCATGGTGAAGGACAAGGAATTGGAGCAGAGCAGTAAAGAAACTTCAGGGCCATCAAGTTTTCACAAGAGTGCATATCTCAGACAGGTCATTGACAAACATTGCTTCTCTTTCAATAGTTCTGTCTGACTGAAGGAATCATCACTGCTGCTCCTCCTAGAAACTTACCGTTCTAAGCAGTGAGTGGCAGTGAGAACCCACTGTGATGCTATCAAAGTGCCACCACAAAAGTGCAAGCCAAAGCTGGAAGAGAGAAGGAAAGGCATGAGATTAATGTAGAACTGTGCAGTTAATTCTCCATGAAGGCACTGAGGAGGACTATTAGTAAGTTATCAGTCCCTCTCAGTTAGGGACATTTAAGCAATCAAATACTGATTTTCATTGCCAGCTGAGGATTAGGAGGCTGAAAACTCAGGAGAAACACAGTTGTTTGGCACCTATCTTGAATTTTGCTGGATTGGCCCAGTTTCAATGAGACAGACGTGGGTTCTAAAACATGTCCCATATTATGAGGTTACTTTACCATTTGGTTTATGATGCAACAAGTTTGTACTAGAGGTCCAATAACCAAATGTGGACAACCTGCATAGATAAGGGTAGGTATGTCAGACTATGTGAAGAAACAGGCACACACCCCTTCTCACAAGGATTCTAGTTTTCAGTTTCCTGGGGACTATGTTTTTTTGATCACTGGCAGATTTCTGTATGTCCTTTATTAACACTGAAGCTTTTGGTATAAGTGAAAAATACAATACACAAAGGCATATATACCTTGAGAGATAATGAACTCAGTCATTAAAGTCAGTGGGAGTTTTGTCATTGATTTTAGCAGAAGCAGAATCAAGCTTATTTAAACAGGAATTGAGCTTTGAGGTGTTTTTAAGGAGAGATGGTGACTTCTCTCTAAAAGGCTTAAGTGGAAACAAACCCACATATGTGCAAGATATACGTGTGACTCAGGACACACCACACACCCCGACACAGATATAAAAAGTTAAATTATTAATTATTATTATTATTATTTCATTTGATTTTTATGTCACCTTTCTCCAGGAGAGGACAAAAGGCGGATTAAAAAGAACAAAAATACAGATAACATACTCACCCATGTAATCCCAAATCCCTGTGTAACCTTCCCCATATTAAAACATTAAAATCAGCTCCAATAATACCATAAAAACATAGTTCCTTCTTTAATGGTTCCAGAACTCCCCACAAGTAGTAAGGTACTTTTTAGTGTGTGAATCATGGGATGAGAGGCTAGGCCTTCCTTACTACTTTGAAAGGCTATATTACTTCTGTCTACTTCAAAGATGCCAGGCAGGATATATTCTTCTGTTTGGTCACCTAAAGCACTAAGCTAGAGGTGGGAAACCTACAGTCTTTAGCCCACAAATGTTTTTTGATTATTTTATTTGCAGCCTGTCTAGTTCTTGGATCTGGCCTGTGGATACAGCCCCTACTCTCAAAAGCTGAAATAGTCAGCTCAGGGGGAAAGGAGCAGAGATGAGGAGAGGGATCCACGACTTAGAAACTCCTCTTCCTTCTTCCATCCTGAGCACAGCTATTAAGCATCTTCACCTCCCAACCAACCCATGAAGCTTGTACTTATTTTTAAAGTGGCCCATCGAAGGGTGTTTTCAGATGAGATCATGCATGGCACCGGCAGGATCTGGTCTGGCTGACAAACTATGTTTTTTTGATCACTGGCAGATTTCTGTATGTCCTTTATTAACACTGGCCAGGTCGGAGAGGGTACAGGGAGATGGCAGGATGATGTGCGGACATGGTCCGCACAGTCCCGTC
>QEPC01002328.1:1525589-1537522 GCA_003113815.1 Sphenodon punctatus | reverse complement strand
TGAATAGATAAATTAGATATAATCCAAAACTACTTTATGAAATCTTTATTGAATATACCTCTTACCACTCCAGGTGTCCTGTTAAGATCTGAATTAGGTTTTATCTCTTTATGCAATCTTGCTGCCTGGTATAGATTAAAATACTGGAACTTTCTTCATTTGCGAACAGAAAACCCTCTTCCTAAATTAGTGTTAGAGGAAGAACATACATTATGGTTCTAAGCTCTTCCATTTGGCTCTCACAAATCCTAAAGAGTATTTCAAAATTGGGTTTTAATGTGGATCACCTGAAATCCCTCTCTATTTCCCAGTTTAAAAAGGTAGCGTGGCAAAGAATTTGGGACAACTCAATGCAAGAGGATCTCTCATTGGTAAGGATCTCCAGAATCTCTCCATATTTGTCAGTTATAAAATCCAATTTTGAATTTGAACTCTTTGTAGGTTTTTTAATCTCCTTTTTTTGAGAACTGCTTTCACTAAATTAAGGCTTTCCTTATTTGATTCACACATTATAGTGGACAGACTCAATGGTGTCCCTTATGGAAACTGACTATGTGCATGCCATTCTGGTGCATTAGAACTGCTTTCTCGCTACCTTTGGTCTTTCCTGTTATATTCTGCCCTTTGAGCACTTTGGATCTTTCCTGTGTATCCGAGTCATGAGGTTTGCTTATTGGTCTGAATCTGAACAACTTAAATTTCTGTTCGGTAACAAGTGAGCAGAGGGTTGGACCTCTGAGGTCCCTTCCAACTCTAAGATTCTATTATTCTAAGTCTAAATATGTTAATCATTCAGTTGTCATGTTTGCTTTCAATGTGAATAGGACTGGAATGGAACTTGTTTAGTTAAACATAGCTATATTATTATTATTAATTCTTCTAATATGAACATTATATTACTGAGAGCTTTAGATGTGTTACGTTTTATTGTTCATTGCTTTGGTCTTAAAATTGTGACAGTTGTAAAACTAACAAAAAAAGTTGATTGGACACCAGTTCTTACATGTAGCCCCCATGACTTTGACCCCACATCGTTATTGCAGGCAGCCATTGACACCCAGCAACTAAGCTATTTGCCACTCCCACAGAAGTCAATGGCTCTTTTCACACAGACACACTAACACTGATAAGATGGATGTTACATTTTATTATACATGTTGCACCCCATTTTGGGGGGGCTACTTATTTAAGTTCTAACATGAAATGGTCCCAAAGGAGGGCTTTGACATTGGCCAGATTTGACATATTGCCTTAACGGAAGGCGGACTTGCTGGGCTTCCTTGTAATATGAGGGCTTGCAGTTTTTGTCTGCATTCAGGGGTTGAATCAGTGTCACGTATTTTACTTGACTGTAGTCTTCACAAGGATATCCGCTCGAAGTTCCTTGAACCTATAATAGCTAACGTAGAGCCTTGTTCCCATCTACAAGTTATAATACTGTTGGGTGATTCTGTCCTGGAAATATCGGCTCAAGTGGCAAAATTTTGTGCGGCTGCAATTATTAGAAGGAGATTGGCAGTGAGGGGGCAAGTTAAATTAAATTAATTTAACTTAATTTTAACTTTTAATTTTTTAAATTTTATTTATGACAACACTGTATTATACTTTTATAATTTTATTTCTCTTATATGTTTTGGCATATTTTGTTCATATGTGATGGCTTATGCCTATAACATTAAAGTTTATGATGATGATACATGTTGCAGGGCTGCATGTGTGCTCTATGGGTACCCTGCAACATTTTATCAATATATCAATATTTTATCCATTTTATCAGTGTTAGAGTGTCCGTGTGAAAAGGGCCAATGACACAAGCATTACTAATATTAAATGCTGGCTATTCTGGACAGATTCAGCCGTTCAATCATCTATCAGTACCTTGTTAAAGTGCAGTTACCTTGGCTAGTTAATCCCCTTTCATTAGTGCTGGGTAACACTTCGTGCTAACAGTAGCACTGACCACAGCAGAAAACATGTCATTTCCTGGGACAGCAGAGGACTCAGGGAGGGAGTGATTACCTTATTCCTGTACAGAATATCACCTTCCTCAGAATAAGAACCTCCCTTCCCACTCTAACCTTATTTGTTTGTAAAGGTATGTATCCTCACTTTTGCACCCCTGCTTGTGGGAACACAGTAGAGGTAAAAGTGATCTAGAAGGTACTTACCCCCAAAAGAGCTTGTAAGAACAAGAACTCAGAAGGTTTCCAAGAATGCCACATTTGTGTTTCTGTCTGTAAATGTTCATGTTACAACACTGTGGGAATTAAAGATAAGGATGCTCAACTAAAGGCAAGTATTGTAATAAAAGCTGCTTACATTTCTTTCCAGGCCTGAATCTGGATGAGTCTCTGTAGTGAAATAATCATGGACATGAGGTTTCTGAGAATTCCATTCTTGACAAGTCTTGCCAGTTGCTGTTTTTGCTGCTGTTCCACGATAGTCTTTCCCATTGCCAGTTGCACAGTCTGCAAGGAAGGTAAAAGAGGATGGTTCTTTGTTGTGACAGCCTGCATCTGTGAATCACTGAACCAAAAACAGCTGTGGCCTGTGCATATTTCAGTTCAGAAGTGGTGTGTGTGTATTTAGAGCAACTTTATGAACTTTCAGTATGCTTTGGTGAAATTTCATGCCACTACATAGATGTCTGCAAAAGGCCCTCTTCTCACTAAGCCCTTCTTTCAAAGAGCTGTGTGCCAGAGCTGTGTCAATTACACTTGGGGCATACCAGTTTTTCAATAGTGACTAGCAATTTTTGTGTGTGCGCATGCTCAGGCATTCTAGTGGAAATCTTAAGAGTCAGCTGACTTCACAGGACACTAGGCCCTGAGGCTGTAGTTATGCCTTTGCCTTAGGGTTCAAATTTACAAAGCGCTGAGCACAGTGGCAGTTTAAGTGCATGCCTAACATTAAGGGCATGACCTTCCAATTCGTTAGCACCAGTACTAGGTCTTAGCATGGACACAGTGACACTATATGAAATGGGCTTGCTGCTGATACAAAACAGCTTGGAGGATCATGCTCTTTGAGTGTAATTAGTCCTGTTGGCTTCAATAAGGCTGTGCCGATGTTTGAAGATAAGCATGGGTTAAGTATTTAGCTGGATGGAGGCAGACCAATTAGCACATTGCAGCCAACTGCGTAATCGTGGAGAACAGAGTCCTAGTAATTTACAGATGCCCTACATGGAAAATTAAATTGGTCTCACTTTCCCTTCTTCCCTTATGAAAAATCCCCATAGAATTTAATAAAATTTAAAGATTCCTTAATGTAACAGAGTTATAACCCCACTATAAAATTCCAAAGTATTGTTGGAGAAAGAATACCTGGGAAGGGACATAATCCTCCAGTACTGTAATTTCTCTAGCGCCCTGTTTGTTTCTTCCATATCAATTTCTAGGAGTCCTCCATAAGGGTTACTATTGGTTGGTTACCTGCTTGTGGGGGTGCAGTTCTGCCAATGTTTGAAGCTTATGTTGTCTGAGGGGGCTTCAGCAAATCCCCTTGTTGCTCATCAGCACACTTCCTCAGGTTGCAATATTCCCATCTCACACTGGGCTCGGTGGTGTAACACCATGGAGCTCTATCACCCTCTGGATTTCTGCAGTAGTTCCTCTTCAAGTCCCTACAGACATGCAGATACATATTCATGCAACAGCACTACAAAGACCCTACACAAAGGGTCGAAACAGATGTGATGGTTTCCCATTGCGGCCTGCTTTTTCAAGCTTCGGCCCGTGAGGCACCAGCATGTCTGCTGAAGTGTCACCATCTATTGACCCGGGCTTGACCCCGGGTGTGTCAGAGGCTGGGCTTGGCTCTGACCCCTGGATAGGCTCTAGGTCACAGCCCAGGCTACAGTCCACCCAATTGGGGCAAAGCTGGACACAACGGGCTAACATGTCTGCTGTGGCCCGTCATGTCCCAGTCAGGATCGGGTCTGCAATGGCCAGCTCCATGGCTGGCCATTATTGGCCTCCATAGCTGTGCGTCATGTTGCGGGGTGGGCAGTGCTGCATGGGGTCAGGGCCACCTGCCTGCACATTTGTGCATCTCCCCACCCTCCCCAATGGTCTAGCCGCAGGAATGTTTGTTGGGTGGCCTGACCCGGTCTGGACTGTGTCTGCCACAGCATCCCAACCTGGGAAGGATTGTGATGGTGGCGCAGTGCTGTCACGTTTGTTTCCACCCAATCTCATATAAAACAGATGTGGATGTGTACAGTATGCTGTGTACAGGATTTGACAAATATAGCAGAAACCTCATTGACCACGGTGAAAAGATGTCATCTGTCACAGCTCTGACACTGCTAAGGGATTATGGTCCATGCTGACATCATAGGTCTAAACATGATCTTTAAGTGTGGGGAAACAATTGCAGAATTTTGCTCATTTTTAACAAAATGAAGCTGTCATAATTGGCTCAGTAGTACCTAATGAAAAATTACTATTTTCTAATCCTCATTAATTAGTGCATGCAGTTGTACAAAATATGCTATCAGAAAGTAGCCAATTTAGGTGTGAGTGAGGTTTTTTCTGCCTTTATCATGATCATCCTTTTTTTTTTTTTTTTTTTTTAAGGAGGAGAATTTATAACATATCAAATATATTAGATCTGTGTCCTGAAGCATTTGCATGTATCTCTTAGGGTGAAAAGGGATCACTGAGATGTCAAATATGACTTCTTGTACGGCACAGTGGCTGACTGACTGAATCTCCAATGAGATTCAGGGGAGGAGAAGGAGCAGGCAGGGGGGAGGCAGGGCCGGGCAGGGGAAGGGGACCGGGGCTGAGGGGAGCAGTCTGGGCCAGGGGGCAGCACTGGTACTTACCCAATGGGTTCTCCTCTTCTCCGGACCGCACTCACCTCCTGCACCACTCAGTTCAGCTGCCACCTGTTGTGTGCCATATTTTTGTGTTTTTTTTTAAATGGAAAGAACTGCACCTGAGCAAAATGGCCATTCTGCGCAAATGCAGCCCTTTCCCAAGATGGTGCCGGTGGCATCCGTGCCATCTTGGGAAAGGACACCCATTCAGAGCATGTGCAACACAGCTGTACGCATGCTCAGACTGGGTGCCCTTTCCCAAGATGGTGCTGATGACACCGGCGCCATCTTGGGAACGGACTGCACATGTGCAGAATGACCATTTCAGCCATTTTGCGCAGGGGTAGTTCTTTCCTTTAAAAAAAATTAATAAATGCATGGTGCGCAACAGGCAGCAATTGAGCACAGCAGGACGCAAGCCTGGGCCAGAGGAGCAGGGAACCCACTGGGTAAGTACCAGCACATCCCCCCCCCCCAGCCCTCCAGACTGCTCACCTCAGTGTCTGGTTCCCTCCCAAGCACTCCCCACACTCCCGCTGATGATCTGATCAGCGGGAGCAGACCCCGCAGTGCCTGTAAATTATGGGCATTACAGGTGAGGGGGCTGTTACAGATAATTACAGATCAACCTGCAATTGCCATTTTCGAGCAATTACGTATTGATCCGAAACTGAATTTGCCATCCCTAGTTTCTACTATACCAAGGCAATGACATTGCATTTGGATAAAGATTACCATTTGCAGTCTCCAAATCAAGACTGAACACCAGTCTGAAAGAACAAGAGTCCACATCATTCCTTGACAATATGGTTTAATGCTTAACCTCCAATCACTGTTGAAAAAGTGCCTTTATTTTTAATTTTAATTTGTCCAGCTTTAACTTTCAACTATTGGTTCTTGTTATGTCTTCCTCTGCTGAATTAGTATCCAGTGTTTTCCTTGTGAAGATATAACTTTTAGATTATAATTGCTACCTCTTGACCTCCTTAAACTAAGCTAAACAGGTTGAGCTCCTTCAATCATTCATGTTAAGACTTTTCCCCACACCTCTTGATCGGTCTTGTAGCAGTTCTATGCACTCTCTTCTACCTTTCAACATCCTAGTTAAAATGTGGAAACCAGAACAGGATGCAGTATTCTAATGGTGATGCTAGTGCTGTCTACACACAGATAAAATAACTTGCCTACTCCCATTTCCTCCTCACAACCCTACCTGTTAATACATCCAAGGAATCGGATTGCATTGGTGCTTTTTGTCACAGCACCACACTGAGAGCTCACATTCAGCTATTTGTCTACTATGACCACAAAATCCTTTCCAGGGTCCAGTTGCCCATTGTAGGTAAAGCATACATCAGTGGTGGGGCTTTTCTGGCCCGTTGCCAAATCCGACTCACGGCTGAGTTTTATTTGGCCTGTGGATTCAGTCCCTACCCACAAGCACTGAAAGAGTGAACTCAGAGGAAGGGAACAGAAATGAGCGTGTACTCAGGACAGGGGAAGCATCCATGGCAGAGATCCAGGATCTGGACCCTTCTCTTCTTTCTCCCATTCTAAGAACACCCCTGCCCCCAACTCCAATCCCACCTGCAGATCTTGGAGTAATTTTCATAATGCCCTGCAGAAGAGAGAAGGCTCCCTACCCAAGCCTACTTCTTCATTCTTCTTTATTTTTTTCCTTGATTTCTGAAGCAAGTGCAAAGGCTCATGTCACCCTATCAGATATTTCATTTAGTGCACATTTCAGGGATCCACAGTGAAAACAGGCTATAGCTCTCAGGATCAGACTTGAGATCAGTTTTAATAACATTTCATTTCTCTAAGCATTGTAAAGAGAGACTGTTATCCTACACTTAAACTTACCAAAGTTAAATTTTATAGCAACAAGGAAAGTTTAAAGCCATCAAACCTTCAAAAATGAATTGAACAAAGGCCATTCTTTTCATTTCTTCTATTTCCTTCTAGTGTTTAAAAACCCCAAACCGCAAAATTAAAAAGCTGAAAGTGAAATTCACTGAGTTTCGCTGTTCAGACTGGGAGAAATGCAAATATTAAACCATGAACAAAAATAGTGGCAAGTAAATTGGATTTTTAAAGTTTTGTCTTCAGGTTTTAGACATTTAAGGCACTAGCCATATGATATTTGAAGCACTTTTTTGGCAATATGGGATTTTTTTAAGTTAAGAGGGTCCCATGAAGGTGATGATACACAAACCACTTATTTCAGAGTAGTCCCGTGGAAGCTTTAGGACTACTCCAGATTAAGTGGTCTAAGTTAATTACTAGAACCTTGGAAAATTACTGCACTAACTGCGTGATAATGATTGGAGTAAACATACGCATTTGGGTATGCTGCTGGGGTTCTAGAATGAGAATGAGGTGTCATGGAGCTCCACGCTTGGCATTTCTTTCCTGTGATCGTCAGTGAAGTTGTACCACGGAAATTCTGGCCATTGCCTTGATAGCATTCCTCAACAATAGTCGTCTGCTCAGGCACAACTGGAACTATAACAAAAATAAAAATCAGACACTATAGACTGAATTTTCCTTGGATAATCATGAGGGAGCACAAAAATAAATACCTATAACAATCCAAGGCATCTCTGAGTGAGGCCGATGGTCCCTCACACAGATTAGCCAGTCTGGCATAGATGGTTTTCTGAGGTAAGACTTTGTTCAGATTTAGGAACGGAAGTGACATATTTAAGGCCATCTGGAAACTTTTTAATGATTATCTTTATGAAGAAGATATTATTTAGAGCAGGAATGGGGAATCTCAGGCCTCGGGACCAAATGCGGCCTGTGGCTAGCTTTTATTTGGTCCCTTTCTTGTTTTGGATCTGGCCCGTGGATCCAGTTCTTGCTGTCAAGCAATGAAAGAATGAGCTCAATCTAAGGCAGCAGAGATGAGGGCTTGCACACAAGTATAGGGGACAGATACATAGCACAGATCCATGCTCTATAGCCTCCTCTTCCTGACTGCACCTCTTAAGCACTCTTGCCCCCAAGTTCCATGCAGCCGTTCGAGCTTGTACTAATTTTCAAAATGGCGCTAGGGAGGGAAAAGGTTCCCCATCCCTGCTATAGAGCCACTTGTGTCTTAATTCCATTTGTAGGTATATGAGCAAAACAGAGAACTGCAAAGTTCAGATAAAAATCTAGAATGTTCAGTTTGGGTATATTTGAAGCAAATGCAATTGTGCTTTTTGGACTTAGCTGAGTTTGTAATAAAGATAATTTCCATTGGTTGTATAGAAAATATCTTTAGTAGGGTGGTGACATTTTTCAATTATTTTTGTTTTGCATTGATTTTCAATTTTTGCTAAAATTTTGTTTCTGTCCAGTCTTATCGGTTTCCTGAAAATTTTCACAATTTTCCCCCCAGAATGCTTTATGTTTCCCCATTCCCCTGCAGTTGTTTGCAACTTGAATAAGTCTCAAGTCATGGACATGTAGGGCATGTAGTCTAGGCTGAATCTGTTTGATCAGTCCAAGAAGTGTGTCAAGCTGTGAGGGTTGAGTCAAGAACATGCTAGATCAAACTGAGGTATCAGTAGCCGAAGGACAGAGGAAAATAAAAATTCAGAGGCCCAAAGCTAGTACTAGGGCATGATCCAGAGAGTCAAGCCAAGAAAGGTTTTCCTAATGCTGTTCTAAGGAAGGAAAAAGCTCCTTCCAGAAAGCAATATCATCTGACTTCAAATTTTTTTTTTAATGAGAGAGCAACAACCCACCTCTCTGACAGGGCTGCCACTGTCAAACACTAAGCCCTGAACCTGTGCCTCCAGAACTATGAGATAGTAGTCAACTTCTCAGCACCACAGGTACTTGTTTTTGGCCTTGGCTCTCCTCTTTAGAGCACCACTGACTGGGCCGCTCTGCTCCAGCCTTCTGATTGGCCATCAGACCCTTCCTACATCTTTCCAGCTTTCTAATTGGCTACCAGAAGTCACAGGAAGCTGGGCAGAATTGTCAGGGGCATCCAGGAAGATGGTGAACACTGGGATTGGAGCCAAGAGTGCAGAGTCAAGGGTCCAAGGCAAAAACCAGGAGCAGGGTTGGGTCCAAGGAAAGGGAGCAGGTGCCAGAGCAAAGTTAGGGAGCAAGGAGCAAGTCTAGGGCCAAGACAGGAAGCAGGAACAAGGCTAGGACCAAGAGTAGGAGATCAGGAACAGGGCTGGGAGTCAGCCTGGGAGAAATGATAGACTGGCAATGCTGGACTGGGAGCAAGGCGAAAGCCAGGGATAAGTCTAGGGAGCAAGACAGGAACAGGCAGTGTTGTTCACCTTTAACTGGACTGGCAACCAATCAGAAAAGGGGATGTAGCAAAGCAGTGGGACTGGGGGCCAATCACAAATCCTAGCCAGAGAAGCCCTACAGGAGTCCCCCATCATGGACCATGATTTGTTTGGAATTATGACCTAGTGTTGTATTTATAAGTTGGCTACTCTAATCAAGAGAGCTCTGCTATAGTACAAGGGCAATCCAAAATGTTGGGGAAGGAGCTATAACGAAGGGCATTATAACGAGGGTGCACTGTAATTATAATTTTAATGTACCGAGGCTTAATTGAAATTGGTGTAAATTAGAAGGGCAATGGTCCCCACTAATCCCATTTCATCACACTATTCTTACCCTGGACTTCTGTTGTGCTGTCACAGCTGGGTATGTTGCAGTACTCCCATCGTTTATTGGGATCAGTGGTGTAGCACCAAGGCATAGTCTCACCATCGGGATTTCTACAGTAGTTTTCTTCTAATGCCCTGTAACAGAAGCATGTCTGAGAACAAGCTTATCGTGAAAGGCTGATAAAGACCAAGAACAAGAGGAGACAAAAAAAATGTCCTTCCCTTCTTTCTGTCATTATCATCACCGTTATTAGTTGCATAGCATCAGCAATGTGCCTAGTGTTCAACAGTTATGACAGAGAAATGTCCCTACCCCAAGGGGCTTACAATGTAGGATGGACATGGGAGAGGGGAACATTCACAAAGTTGAGAAGATGCAGGTGCACGTGCTTAGCTTAGAGGAGGGTATTGTTTGCTTGGGTTTTGTTACTAAAATGTCATTCAGCAATAACATTTTAGCCATGCATGGTATGAACAATTTACTGCCATGCATTATTGTTTCAAGTCCAATTCCAAATGTAAGCTGTCGAAGCTCATGCACTGATAGTAGCAAGAGCATTTTTTGATGATTCCACTTCTCTCTCAGGTGCTATGATGTGAACAGCTAAAACATTTGGCGAAAGAACTCAGAAAAATACATTATTTAACACATTCATTTCCACATGGAAGCCCAGGGACATGGACAGTCAGATCCAGGGAGGTTGGGGCCCTGTGTGAAATGGTTGTTTGGTCTCTTTTCTAATACAGGAATGTTTGATCATGCACTGACTCACCCATTAGAGAAAAGAAAAATTCTAATTACACAGAGCATCCCCTTCAGGGTGGCAGGGCTTCCATATGTTGGTATTGCATTGTAGGTCCATATGTTATACATATGTTGGTATTTCTAGCTTACTTATGAGCCCCCTCCTGAATTGCCATGCACCCTCCACAGGCCAGGACTGAGCTGAAACCAATACCTACAAAAACATGTATACCTGCCGGAATTATGGTACCTGATTTGACCCAGTAACATTGGGTACTAATGGTTACCCAATTACTGCCCGACAGGCTACCCAATGTAGCAATCTCTCATACCGATTTACAGTTCTGTAGCAACATTGGCTAAATTAGCTATTTTGAAATTTTGGTTGCGCTTGAATCTAATTCAGACTGACTCAATGTCATGGGTGGCCATGTGTGCTGCTATTGGCCAATGGCCAATTAAGGTTGAAGAGATTCTTCATTCTTTGGGTTTTTCTACAGTTTATATTATTTTGTTTTCTTTCCCTAGGGCGTGAACTGAAATTAGAAATAGATTACAAGACCAAGAGCTTCAGACCTTAAGGAAGCTCAGTGCCTGCCAAATGATCTCACAAATATGTAGAGCTTTTCAAACCCTTGTAAAAGGGGCCACTTACCTATCAAATCAGCTCCTATGACATAGCCAGGTTGCATTTACTCTAGGAAGGTTTAATATTTTTCCATCAGTATTCACCGAAGGGAGATTAAAAGGCATTCCACATAACGAAAAAGTATGCCAATATTGTTTGCTCAAATGCAAAAAAGCAGTTCCTGAGACAGTTGTTCATATAATACTGGATTGCCCAGCCTATTTAGACTGGAGATTATTGCATATTGACCCCCTATTTGTTAATAGGAGTTTTTTTCCGTTCTTGTTCTCCCCAGACGGTTGCAGTGTTTCTCTTAAGAGATCAGGACCCAAAAATTACAAAGGGAGTTGCTAGATTTCTCTCATTTGTTTTAAAACGTAAGACTGCAGCTCTGTCTAATCAGAAGCTGGAAGCGTGATGTATTTTCCTATTTGCTTCCATATTTACTTCTGTTTATAGACTGATTATATGAAAGAAGCAGTGTCCTATTTGGGGCATACTGAATTTAATAGTATGATTGTCATGTATCCTGTATATAGGCATACATTTTTGACCATTTGTGTTTCAATATATTGGAAATCAGAATTAGCCTCTTTGTATGATGACTTCCTAAAGAGCTATCCTATAGTGACGTTTCTACTGAACTCTTGACCAGATACTGGAATATTAGCCTGTATACTGGAAGAGAAGATACAATCAAGTCTGTCTCTTAAAGAAATCAACATTTTCTGTTGACTAGAGTCAAGATACGTGACTCTCAAGTAGGGCAGGAAGAAGCCTTGTTTGTTTGGCGTTTACTCATTGTTAATCCTATCTTATATGATAGCAATCTGTTTTAGAATGTATCAACAGGCTTCTTACTATGTACTTTGAGAAAAACCCTCCCTGTCAGCAGTCTTGACCTGACGTCATTTTTAGCTGACTTCCAAAGATTTTTCATTCTATAAGAAGGGAGAGGAGAAATGGATTTTTCAGAAACAGTTCCTTCTTTGGAGCTTTTCTCATATCCATCTGGCAGAATGAGGCAAAGGACTGGGTAATATATTAATATGATGCATTGAGTCAACCATAGCAATAATACTTAGAGCATATGTTATATCTTATAGA
>QEPC01002328.1:1510199-1520848 GCA_003113815.1 Sphenodon punctatus | reverse complement strand
AAGCTGGGA
This sequence comes from Sphenodon punctatus, assembly GCA_003113815.1. NCBI lineage: Eukaryota > Metazoa > Chordata > Lepidosauria > Sphenodontia > Sphenodontidae > Sphenodon > Sphenodon punctatus. Next base: position 1,520,839 of record QEPC01002328.1, on the reverse strand, counting down.
GGGGGTGTGGGGGCAGGCTGGGGAGCATGAGGGAAGGGGGATGGGACAGGCTGGGGGGGCAGGAGGGAAGGGGGATGGGGCAGGCTGAGGGTGGGACAGGAGGGAAGGGAGATGGGGCACACTGCAGGCTGGGGGCCAGGAGGGAAGGGGGCATGGGGGCAGGCAGGGGGGCACATGCCACTAACCTGAGGCTGGTCCCGGGGGTCCCCATTGTTGTGCGACGGCGGCATTGCTCCTCCAGGGACTCACGCGCTGCCTCCCTGTGCGCCTGAAAACCTAGTCCCTGCAGAGTCCGCAGGGACTGGGTTTGCGGGCGCACAGGGAGGCAGCACGAGTCTCTGGAGCAATGCCACCATGGAGAGTCTGCGGGTGGTTGGGTTTTTTTTTAATTGCCCGCGCTGCGTCCTAGCCCCGCCAGGGAGGGGAAGGAGGAGAGCTGCAGCAGTGCACTGCTTTCCCTCCCCGGGGGCCAGAAGGTGGCGCGGGCAATGTAAAAGGAAAAAACAAGTTTCCTTACCGCCTGCCGCTCACCTCGCCACTCTAGAAGCTGTAGGGCGGGTGAGCGGCAGGCAGCAACTGCAAGGGTGGCGTGGCAGGGAGGGCCGGCCCGAGGTATCATGTCCCCCCCTGGCGAGGGCACACTGTCCCAACTCCGCATGGTGGTGGCAGTGGGTGGGCCCCCTCGCTACGGGGCCATGATGTTCCAGCCAGCCATGGGCCCCCACAGGCACGGGCGCAACTGAACACACACACACCATGCCACAGTAGCTATGCTACTGCTTCCAATTTGTAATAGGTATATCAAACTCTAAATATCGTCCACGCAGCTCTGAAAGGGCTGGGCAGCGAAAAAAAAGATGAGCAGCTTTGTCAACTTCCTGCCACTCACATAACTGACAAAAACGTAAATCCTTTGATATTCAAAGGAAACGGCCCTCAAGGAGGGCTGCGGGGAATGTGTTACAACGGAATCTAGTAAAGATCTGTCTCTTCCTGGCATCCATCCAGGTAGTCAGATAACAGGGGCTGGAACTACAAGGGTCTCTTGGTATATAATTTGGAGCAACCTTCTGTAAGGAAAGAAGGGTGGCCTCAGTTTGGATCTCTTGGTCAGAAATCCTTCTTTTGATGAGGGACATTGCACCGTCTACCCCCAAATAACCAGGAGAATCCCTAGAAAAGCCCAATTTTTGGATCTCAGATTCCACTTTCTGCCCCCACGAACTGTGCAGCCCATTTGCAATGGCCATGTCCAAAAGGGAGTTTGCTTGAGGGGGAAGCAACACAACTCTTAACCAGTATTTTAGGAGGAACTGTAAGGCAAAAGATTTAATTGGGGAGCAAGCTGCCTCCAGTCTCAAAAGGACCTGGGGCGTGCCTCTGGGGGTTGCTAGAATAGAATAAAGAAACCTATTCCGAATTATTTCTAGTTTATCGAGATAAGAAAAACCCCAAGCTGGGAAAGCATATAAGGCCTGGCTTATAACTTTTGCCTTAAATAGCCGAAGAGCTGGGACAACCAGCCTGCCTCCTCGACCATAATAATAGCTTACTATGGAGGCAGAGGCCCTTTTGGCTTGGGACAAGACAATCTCCAGCTGACAGGTCCAACTTGATCCTGAGGAGAAGGTCACTCCCAGGTACTTGAATGTATTTACTTGCTCTATCAAATTTGCATTGATTGCCCAACGGTGCAATTTGGGGGGGGCATAGCCCCCTATTACTATCACCTTTGGTTTTGCAAAATTTATTGTCAGAGTCTCCCTATTGCAATATTCAATAAAGCACTGCATGCTACGCCTAATACCAACAATAGTTTGCGAAATGAGAACAGTGTCATCGGCGAAAAGGAGCGCCGGAATGCTCCTATCGCCAATCTTAGGTGGATGAGTGTCTGTATTTCTCATAAAAGGAAGCAAATCATTCAGAAAGATGTTAAATAAAACTTGGGCAAGGATGCATCCTTGCCTAACACCACAAAGAACATGGACTTTCTTTGCCAAAGGCCGAGCTAAAGCATGCCTAACCTGGAGTGTATTATTGGAGTGAAGCTTAATCACTAAATATAATAACCTTGGATCTAATGAAGTATAACTTAACTTAGTTCAAAGACGTTCTCTATTGATTGAATCAAAAGCTATTTGTAGGTCTACAAAGCACAATTAAAGCTTTCTATGGCTTGCAACAGCTCTACTTGTCAACAGGGAAAGGACAAAAATTTGGTCCAGGGTAGATTTACTCTTCTGAAAACCCACATGCTCGGGTACTATTAGATTGTTTTCATCGAGCCATTGCTGTAGCTTGCCCAGAGACCGATACATAGCAACCCATGCTGCTAGTCTGCCACCCCCTTCAGATAACCACCAACCCCCCTTCTGCTGGAATCCAGGGTTTGTCTGAATGAGACAAGAATGAAATTATTTCCTTATTTCTCCCCAAAATATTAAGTCATTTGCTAAATCATAATGAATGGGATTCTGGGTGGTGGTGGAGATAGGTAAATGCATGTGGGCTGGTAGATCCACACTTATCATGTGTTATCAGTAATAAAGTATGGGTCAAATTAGGCTCATGACCACATGACCCCAGTGTCTCATTCCTTCTCTGAAGGGCAACAAATGGGATATGAAGGAACTCTCCAAAGCAATGGCACACAGAAAGGTAAATCTGAATTATTATTATTATTATTATTATTATTATTAACAAACATTTATATAGCGCCAGCAGTGTACCTGGCACTTTACAAAGTAATCAAATAGACATGGTCCCTGCCCCTAGGGCTTACAATCTGAGAGACAGGAGCTGGGGGAGAGACTTAGGAAGGGGAACAGAGGGAGAGACAAGGGGTCTAACATTCATGAAGATGCGAGGTCTCAAGTGCACGTACTTGGCTTGGTTACGATGAGAATGACAGCAGGCAGGTCCATGTTGCAAGGATAAGGGTAAACCGATCGTAGGTATAGGAATAGTGGCTCAGCAGGATAAAGAGTCAGACAGAGCAGAGCGAAAGAGGTGAGTTTTAAGGAGAGATTTGAAGGTATGAAGGGAGGGGGCAAGGCGGATGTGGACAGGGAGGGAGTTCCAGGCATGGGGGGCAGCAAGTGAGAAGGGACGAAGGCGCTTAGGGGAGCAGGGAAGGCGTGGAAGGGTGAGAGAAGGGACAGAGGAGGAGCGAAGTGCACGGGCTGGAGTATGGAGGGCGATAAGTGCAGAGAGGTAGGGGGGAGCAAGGTTGTGAAGAGCTTTATAGGTGAAGACTAGGAGCTTGTGCAGGATTCGTTCAGGAAGGGGAAGCCAGTGAAGCGAAGAGAGGAGGGGCTGCACATGGTCGAAGCGACTGGCGAGGTAGATGACCCTGGCAGCAGAGTTTTGGACAGAGATGAGGGGAGAAAGGTGAGACCGGGGAAGGCCAGTGAGAAGGAGGTTACAGTAATCGAGGCGAGAGATGACCAGAGCATGAACAAGAGTTTTGGCAGACGAGACAGAGAGAAAAGGGCGAATCTTAGCAATGTTATGGAGGGAGAAGCGACAGGATTTAGCAACAGAGTCAATGTAGGGTTTAAAAGAAAGGGCTGAGTCAAAGATGAAGCCTAGGCTACGGGCTTGGGGGACAGGCAGGATGGTGACTCCATCAACAAGCCACCCCAGACTTGTGAATTCCATCCACAAGCCACCCCAGACTTAGAACACATCCCCAGACCATCTCTGCTACCAACAGCCCCATCATACTTGATTTGGCTCCTTTGTGCAGGTGCCCTATGATACATGACCACGGGGCATTTTTTCCAAAAGACCTCGTTCCGTGCACAGACTGGATGCACTATTTACATTTCTTAGCTTTTGAGTCCTTGGATTGAAACTTAAACAACATCCATGCAACACAATTTTGTCATTCATAATTAGGCTGTTTTCCCTTCCACATTATGTTGGTCTTAGTGCAGCCAGTGGAGGTGTATGGGTATATGGTCCACTCTGTGTCTGACACACAGAGTATATGTGGGTTTGTCATAGCTAAGCTACAGACCTTGCCACTTTAGCTCTAGTTGTAGAGACTTGTATCTTTAGCTTTGGAGGTTCACGGTTCAGTCCCCAGTGGCCATCACAACTAGTTCACATTTAACAAACTTCATAACAAGTAACACTTACTGCAACGTGGAATGTTACAAAACTCCCAGCGTTTAGTTGGGCTGGTGGTGAAGCACCAAGGACGAGGCTCACCATCAGGATTACGGCAATAATTCAACCTCAAATCCTTTTCTGGGAAACTAAAAGTTACAAGTTAGAATTTGCTGAGCGTTGACATGTGAAAAACTAATTCTGTTTCTAGGAGAGACTTTTTTTTTTAAAGAAAACTATGTACAGTTTCTTTGATGCAGTGGATTGCATTCAGACGTCCCAATTACCACCTGTGGAATCGAGTGGGACCACTGCCTCCTTGACTTTCACTCTGGGCAGATTCACAGGTAACACTGATTAAATCAGATGTCCGCAGAGCCCCGGAACATGCATAAGGAGCCCCAGATTAGTGTTTAGATTTTATCAGTCAATCAATAGTTTATCAGTTTCAACCATGGGTCACAACTAAGATATAAAATACAATCAATCCTCTCGGAAAATAACTACTATTAGTTTCTGCAGGAAATATATCTGCAGACAGTCAGCACAAACAATCCAACCAAAATCAGACAGAAAAATGGTAAAATTAATAGTCAACTAAATACAACCAGGAAAAAGCTTTACTCCTCCATAAAGTGCAGGGGTTTAGATTTTATCTGAACTCCAAATCCACATTTAAAGCAGGGCTGGAACTCCCATTGACTCCCTCACATGTAACGCTAAAGGGCTCCTTATACATGTTCTGGGGCCCCGCAGACATCAGATTTAATCAGTGTTATGTTTGAGTCAAATTTTTTGCCTCTCATTCACCCTGCAGGGACACTTTTCATGATGTCTGAACAGATCTGCCACCTGGGTATCATCGAGGTGATCAGTGAGACAGGCAGCACAATAAATATCCATGATGCTTCTACCATGGCTTACCTCAGCGATATCACATGGTAGTTCTATTCAGACATCAGAAAAATGTCCCTGTAGCATAACTGAAAGGCAAAACTGTGGTGCTTGGGAGTATCATCTCCCCTGAAATTTAAGTCTGGAAGCAGCATTGGGCGGTTCATACCTGGCTATACAGAGCAATTAAGCCCTTTGTTTAGCAATGCAGCTGGAGATAAAGGGAGTAGGGTTATGTCTGACCTAACCCAATCACAGAGACAGTTCAGGGGTTAGCTGGAACAGAGGCTGCAACAGATGCTGAAGAAATTGCAAGGAGAGACACAGTTTGGGGAACTCTGTGCTGTGGTGTCCGTAAAGACTGTGGCCTTTCTGTCTCTCAGTCTGAGACTACAGCTGCAGAGCAGGGCTTCAACCTGGAGTCACAGGTGTTTAAAACTGGCACACAGGGATGTAGCTAAGTGGTAATGGGCCATGGTGCAGAAGGTGGGATGGGTCCCCTACTGGGGCACTCCACTGTGCATATGCATTCTATGTGCATGTAGGGAAGCCAAGGTGCATAGACCCCAGTTCAGCTGCACCTATTATAGCTATGCCCCTGCTGCCCCTTAACTACTTGGTTTTCCAGTTCCTAGTGCCTGGTCCTACATCTGAGGGGCCTACACTGTTCTAGGTGATCTGGTTGTGCCCAATAGACTCCTGCTCCCTTACTTCTCATTGGTTGCTCCAGTCTTTGGCTCACCCAGCTCATTAGGTTACTGTAATTTATCACTAGTTGTGACTTACTTTGCAGGGATGTATCCATGATCATGAGGTGTTTGAGAATTCCAGTTCTGGCAAGCAAGCCCAGACTCTGTTCTGGAAACCTTGCCTTGGTAGTTCTCCCCACTGCAATGCATGCATGTTTCTGTAAGGATAAGTATAGAGAATAGAATGAAGAGATAGGAGAAAAGACACAAACTCTCACATTGTACCTGCCATCAACTCGAGGGTCCAGTCAAAGGACAACAGCATAGTGAAAAATTACTCTAAAATGAAGTGGCCTTCTTATGAGAGCTGACTTGACACATTTAACTGTATGTATTTTATTTACATTTAAAAAAAATTATATTCTCTATATTTAAATAAAAGCAAACATTGTATGACAAACATTTTAAAACTGTCAGAAAACCATGCCTTACTAACAGCATCCTGCAATGTTAACCATCACGTCAGAACAATTATTACAGTATTGATTATAAGTGTATGTATGTAACCTTTCATTGAGTCAACCACAAGACACTGTTGCAAAAAAGAAAATGCTATTTTGGACTGCATTAACAGAAATATCCTAAGACTTGATAAACATTGCTGCCAGTTCACTCTACATCAGGGAGATCTCATCTGGTAGTGCTGTGTTCAGTTTTCAGTGCACTTCAAGGAGGATGTCAACAAACTGGAGAGGAATCTGAAGAGAGCAATGAAGATGATGGTGGGGCTAGAATGCAAGTCATATGAGGAAAGACTGCAGGAACTGGGAATATTTAGGCCGCTTTTAAACGAGGCGCTGAAAAGTGCCTCCTGAGCCCTGCGTTGAGAGAAAAGCCGCGTGAGGAGTGTTTACATGCTCCCCGCGCTGCCAGAAGTGACGTGCTCCCCGTTGTCGGCAGCGACACCGCTGCGTGTGTGTACGCTCCTGCACTCCACCCACCTCCACCCATCGCCCACGCATGGAGCAATAGGTGCCAATGCCTGTTGCTCTGTGCGTGGGAATGGGCACACACCCACCTCCACCCACTGCAGGCACACACCCATCCCACCCACACACCGTGGCCCATTTGAAAAGGGCCTAAATGACTCTAACTGGACTCCAGGGAAGGGAGATATCCAGTCTCAGTGTGTACAAGATTAATTGCATGTGTGCAAGCACCCAGAAGTCACTGAAAATAAGATTTTCACAAGTCAAGCACACGCACCTGAGACTTTGCATCCGCTTGAATGTTTGTTGTTTGTTGGTCTTCTCCCCTGTCTCTCCCACTGTCCCCTCTCCCTGTCTCCCCCTCCTTGTCTTTTAGATTGTGAGCCACAGGCAGGGACCGCGTCTATTTCTATGTTCTGTACAGCGCCAGGTCACACTGCTGGTGCTATATAAATGTTTATAATAATAATAATTAATAGTACAATCCTGAAGCTTTAACTGAGATAAAGATGTTCATCTCTGTCATTGACAAAAGATTTGTCTACAGAAATGTAAGTTGTGTTCAGGAAATTATTATGCTATCAGCAAAGCGATCTGAAAATTGAAAAAGGTTCTGATCCTGTAGCTCATAAGTTTTTTTCCCCCCAGGATCTGGCCCAAATTTGCTTCTGTTGTAGGAACAGGAATAAGAGAGTGGAATGAGGGAAAAGACATTCCAACATTTATATATATATTTAAAATCAGCATACCAGTAATATAACATCACATGATTACAGATGTCTTGCAGTAATAAAACTTTAATGTGTGTACCCTGACCTTCACATTCTGGGATGTTGCAATAACTATATCTGGTGTCAGGATCTGTTGTGTAACACCAGGGTCCCTGCTCATCATTGTCAGGGTTTCTGCAATAGTTTTCCTCTAATCCCGCAGCAGGGAATTTTCCAGGTGTAAAACTGTAGAAAAATAAAGAAAATAATGATGATAGCATTATAAAGAAACAATGTTTCTGAGTTTCTTCAGTCATTTCTTTGGATTAATTATTCACATAAATCCCAAGGAAAAGGGGAAATGGATTTTCCTTTTGCCAATCCAGAATTCAGATTTCTAATGGAAGAACATTCTGTAGCTGTCATTAATAGCTTCTTTTATAGGTACTGAATACCAGGATAGATGGTAGTGGTACAAAGCAAACAGCTTGTGGGAAATATGATAGATTCAAAGTTTAAGAGTGTCTTTAAACAAGCAAGACTGGTGGGGGGTGTCAGTGGCTGCTGAGTTGCACAGATGAATAGAGGGAGCGGAAAACATTAGGAAAGACGACTGCGTTCATGAGGTTGAGAAGTTGCAGGTTCACGTGCTCGCTTTGTTACAGGGAATTAGGTTCTGAGTGAGAAGGAAAGGATGCAGTATCACTCATGACTAGAGATGTGAAGACCCGGGGGGAAAACGGAAAAAAAAACAAAAAAACGGTTTCTTTCCGTTTTTTTAAACCGGAAAAAAACCGGATTTTTTCCATCGCTTCAAAATTTCTGGAAATGTTACATCTCTACTCATGACAAGCTAGAGAAAGCCTGATGGAAGAGGTGGGTTTCCAGGAGGGATTTGAAAGTTGGGAGGGAGCAGAGCAAATATATCCAGGGAGGGAGTTCCAGGCATGAGGGGCAGCATAGGAGAAGGGGCAAAGACGTTTAGAGGAGCAAGGGGTTCGCAAGCAGATGGGGGGGTGGGGCAGAGGAGGAGTGAAGCTCCCAGGCAGGAGTGTGGTGGGATACAAGAGTGGAGAGATATGGGGGAGCAAGGTCATGAAGAACCTTGAAGGTGAAAACCAGAAGTTTGTGCTGAATGCGTTCCCCTAGAGAGAGCCAGTGCAGGGCAGAGAGGAGGGGTTGTACATGGTCAAAGCAATGGGTAAGGTGGATGATTTTGGCTGTAGAGCATTGAATGGAGATGAGGGGGGCAGATCAGAACAAGGGAGGCCAGTAAGGAGGAAGCTGCAGTAGTCAAGGTGAGAGATTACTGGAGCATGGACTAGGGTTTTTGAAATGGCAACAATAAGGCAAGGCTGGATTTTAGCAATATTGTACAGAACAAAGCAACAGAATTTACAACAGCCTGGATCTGAGGCTTAAAGGAGAGGGAGGAGTCAAAAATGAATCCCAGGCTATGGGCCTGAGGGAGTAGCTGGATGGTGACTCCCTCAATGGAAATTGAGAGGGAAGTAGGAGGGGAGTGTTTTGGGAGAAAGATGAGGAGTTCAGACTTGGCCATATTAAGCTTGAGTTGGCGGCGAGACATCCAGGCAGAGATGTCAGCAAAACAGTCAACACTACGAGTCTGGATGGAGGGGGAGGGCGTGGTAGTGTGGAGATAGAGTTGACTGTCATCAGCATACAGGTGATACTGGAAGTCGTGGGTTTCAATGAGATTACCCAGAGAAAGAGTGGAAAGGGAGAAGAGAAGGGGGCCCAAGACAGAGCCTTGGTGAACTCCCACAGAGAGGGGAAGCGATGTAGAGGAGGTACTAGCAAGAGAAACATTGAAGGAACAGTTTGAGTGATACAAAGAGACCAGTCGAGAACAGTGTCTTGGAAACCAAAGGAGCATAGCGAATCCAGGAGGAGGTCATGATCAACCATGTCAAAGGTGGCAGAAAGATCGAGGAGGACAAGAACAGCATAGAGGCCCTTAGACTTAGCTAAGAGAAGGTCATTGATTATTTTGGCAAGGGCAGTCTCAGTCGAGTGTAGAAAGCGGAAGCCCAATTGGAGGGGGTCAATAGAGGAATTTGAAGAGAAGAAGTCCAGACAGCGGGTGTAGACCACCCACTCCAGGAGCTTGGAAGCAAAGGGTAGGAGCGAAATGGGGTGATAGCTGGAAGGGTCAGAGGAATCAAGAGTAGCCTTCTTAAGGACAGGGGAGATGGTAGCGTGTTTGAAGGCCAGTGGAAATGACCCAGTAGAGTGGGAGAGACTGGTGACATGCAGCAAAGAAGGCGCAGCAGTAGTGGGCGCAATTGATGTTAGGAGGTGAAAGGGGATGGGGTCAAGGGGGCAAGTGGAGGGGTTGGATGAAGAGAGGAGGGAGGTGACCTTATCAAGAGAAGCTGGGGAGAAGGAGAAGAGAAGAGAGGCAGGAGGGGGAACATCAGGGAATGAGGTGGAGGAGGGAGAGGGTTGAGAAGCGATTGCAAAGCAGAGTTTATCAATCTTGTTGAAGAAGTGGAGAAGATCCTGTGCGGGAGTGAGGAAGTTGGGGGAGGACAGGGAGGCTACAGGAGGGAAGCAAATGTGGCAAAGAGGGTTGCGGGAGTGGGATTCAATTAATGTAGCATAATAGCGATCTTTGGCAAGGGAAAGGGCATCGCTAAATGCAGAGAGCACAAACTTGAAGTGGAGAAGTCAGCGAATTCACAAGACTTCTGGCAGAGTTGCTTGACGGCTCAAGAGTAGGATCTGAGGTGGCACATGGTCTGGGTGAGCCAGGGATGTGGGTTTATGCGATGGATAGGATGGCAGAAGAGGGGAGAATGGGAGTCAAGGGTGAAAGAAAGGGATGAGTTGAAGATGAAGTCAGCAGAGTCTAGGCAGGTAGTAGAGGCAATAGACGAGACAGGTGCCCTTTCAATATGCTTTATAATCCTTGTCATGTTCATCCTCAGGAACCCTCTGAAATAGGTTATCATTATTATTCCCATTTTACAGATAAGGAACTGAGGCTGAAAGACAGTGACTTGGCCCAGTGACTTCATGGCTAAAACAAGATTTGAAGCCTAGTCTCCCAGGACCAAGCAAAGCACTTCATACACTATGCTAGCACTGGCTCATACACTTACAGTTGAAAAGAATAGTAGTTCTTATGACATAGGGAGACACACATACTTCCATGGAGAATACAAAAAAGCACACTAATTAAGCATGTGAGAACTGAATGTGTCACTAGCACATCCCAC
>QEPC01002328.1:1467578-1504506 GCA_003113815.1 Sphenodon punctatus | reverse complement strand
GAAAAAGGAAAATGTTGCTGTTAATGTTTAATGAAACATTTCTGGGACAGTACCACCCGTTGGCTTCTCCCTAAGAGGAATGAAGGGAATCAGCCTAGGACAGTCCCATCCAGACCCCACAGGTCTCGCAGCCGTCTCAGCAGCAGCCCATGGTCCATGGTGTCAAACGCAGCCGAGAGATCTCGCAGGATCAGAAATGTTGAACACACCCGGGCTCACTTGTTAGAAAAAGGAAAATGTTGCTGTTAATGTTTAATGAAACATTTCTGGGACTGTAGCTCCCTGCATTGTTAGCTTTGTAGGTCCATAAATTATTCATGTGTTGTTATATCTAGACTGCTCAGGGGTCCCCTATGTTGAGGGACCCTTCTTGAATTGCTGCTGGCTTTCCATAGGTCAGGGTTCCACACATTTGAGGCTGTGTGGGTCTGTATTTTACGCCTCTGCTTCTCGCACTTGTGCTGTCATTTCCAGTGTGTTCATGAGGAGCCTCCAACATCTGAAGCCCTGTTCAGTCACAGGCAGGACAATCCTCCACCATTAAAATCAATGGGAGTTTTGCCATTGACTTCAATAGGCGGAGGAATGCATACACAGTCTGCACTTGCCTGGATCCAGCTCAGATGCAAGCTGATCTCTAATGGGAGAAAGTGGAGGGAATTGTTTATTCAGTCTATAGCACTTTAAAACTGTTTGGTGTACAATGGGAAATAATATTCACTTTCCTTTGATGCCAGAGAGAGCATATGGCACCAGCTGGACCAATGCTCATGTCTGACAAATCCTATATCCCTAGTTCTCCCTCTTGTAATAACATATCCCACTGACATAATTTTACCCTCAAAATTAATGCATTATACTATAAGACTATACAAATAATAAAACGCGCTCAAAGGGTGAAGTACAGAGGAGCAAGGCTCTAAAACAGACTATTATACACAGCTTTATGCTCCCCTGACATTGTTTGAGGAGGTACCATTAAAAATGGAATAAATGTATAATACATAACATCTATTCAGAGCTTAGCTACCATTTTACATCAAGGAGAGGATTAAGCATCCAGACATAGGCCATAATCCACCCATTTATTTGATCATGGCATAACACTATAATGGAGTTTAAAAGAAAAGGGAAAAAAAGCTTATCGAAAACAAGATATATTCTGATTGAAAAAGTCATTGTTTACATATGATGCAGAATATCAGACCAAATATCATTGTTGGTATTCTACAGAAGCCTTTAACCCCCAGGAACACAAATTACGGGTTTGAAAATACAGCATGTGAAAACAGGGAACGCTGTGGTGTTAAACCCTTGTCTGATAAGAGATGCCACCAGATCCATAAACTGAGAGCTTCAGATGTTTGACTGGAAGAATATTATCATTTTTGGTTTAAGCATATTTAATAAGTGATTCCCAAAACATAAAATGTGTGGAGCATGATGGTGAATTAGAAATGCTGTAAGATTCATGTTACAGACACTGGTTTGAATCCAGCTCACAAGTGTTACCATCTGATGGATATTCAGTGACCTATATATTTATATTTCATATAAATATGAGTGTGGCGTAAACATAAGCCCAGTGTGGTGTAATGGCTAAGCATGCAGTACTTAGCTAGGAAGGTAGGGGGGACCCTGGTTCAAGTCTTGCCTTAGGTAAAAATTCAGTGAGTGACCTTGGGCCAGTCACAATATTTTCTCAGCCTAATCTACTTTACAGGGTTGTTGTGAGAATTAGAAGTTGTGTTAATTTGTTATATGCGAAGCGCTCAGAGTACCATGGCAGGGGGATGCTATATAAAAGTAAAGATTTATTATTATTATTATTATTATTATTTATTTACTATATTGATGGCTTTGATGTTCTTTTCTGTAGAAGAACATCCATTTTGCAGAAGTCATCACCACCACCTCTTCAAATGGCAGTAACTGGTAGCCTCCACAGAGAAGTCAATGATATATTAATACCTAATAACAGACCTGTAGCTAAGGAGGGGGGTGGGGTTGCCTCTCCATGTAAATTGTTTTGGCCCCACTGTAGAAATAAGATGTGTTTCAGGTTTTTTCCATCAGTTCCTTAATCCAAAGACTACGATGTTAGAACACTGAGTGATTGTAGGACTACAACCAGAGAATAATTATAAGTCTGGTATGAAAATTTATTTATTTAATTCATGTTTCTATGCCACCCTTACTGCAGAGGCTCAGGGCAGCTTAAAATCAATAAAAAACCTTGATACACCACCCAATCCAGCCCTACGTTTCCCACCCAATCCCATCCCAGCCTGCCAAATGCCTGGCCAAATAAAAAGGTCTTGCATTGTTTCTGGAAGATGGGCAGACTCAGACTTAGGCAGACCTCCAAGGGGAGGGAGTTCCATAAATGTGGGGCAGCTATCAAGAATGTCTCCCTACGCGCCCTAGTTGTAAAAACATCACGGGGAGATGGCACCTGCAAGAGGGTGTCCCCAGTGACCTCAGGGGCCACGAAGGGACTTAGGGAAGGAGGTGGTCTTTCAGATACCTGGGGCCCAAACTTCTGTCCACCATGAGCTTCTGAAGATAAGCACAATTTCCCACCTTGTCATGCAATCTGTCCCTCCTCTAATGGTTGTAACTATGGGCCTGCCTGGTAAGCATCTCTACATTTAAGTAATATTCAAATATATACATACTTCTCTTTTCAAACAGAACTGCATCTGTCCTCCTGAGTACAGCCTTTGTCTTGGAGTTGTCAGCCAATGTAATACACTGTTGATCTTTCCTAGCGAACAAGAAAGCCCTGTAGAAATTGGGATATGTGAGAAACAGTCATTCATTTTATTTTATTTATTTTTTATTTGAATTTATATGCCACTCTTTCCTGGTGGCTCAGGGCGGCTCACAAATCCATAAAAACATTTAAAAACCAATTCAAAAAAAACCCTTAAAAACTCCACCAACCCTCCCACAATCCCCCACAACCTCCCCATACCACCTCCCCACCTCAACTCCAAAATCACCCCAACTCCCTATACACACCCACCAAATGCCTTTTCAAAAAGTAAAAACTTACACTACCTCCAGAAGACACCCAGGTTCAAACAAACTATTTCAATTATTGTTTTAAGGAACATTCTTCCTTACCCCTTTTAGGGCTTTTTGAAGACATTTATATATCCTGACAAAGGGGCCAATCCTAAGCCTTGTGCTCATCCCCTTTATGGGGAATATAATGTGCATGCATATGTATATGGGGGGATAGGATCAGCCCCCATATAGCTTCTGAAGCTGTTAACCTGCTCTTACTGTAAAATAAATACATGGGTCAACAGTAATGGATCAAAACACTGTAGAAAAATTATAGTAAGCTAAGCTCTAGTAAGATCAAATCCTGCCTTGTTACCTCATTTACCTTTGTTGGTAAATCAATCACGTTTGATTATTTTTGATAGATCCGCTTATTTTATTTTCTCCTTTACACAAGAAAATGTAGTTGATCTGAAAAAGCATATTTGATCATGTTCTCAAATGCATACAGGTCCAGCTTTGCTCCTATTTAACCCAACGGAAAAATCCACAAAGCTTCCATAATACATGAACAGGGTGCGTTCAAGATCATCACCCCCTTATTTCAGTATATGGCACTTAAGAGGATGAGAGATGGTTTGGGAAGAGGTTGGTGAAGATCTCAGCTGATAACACCAATAAGAGCTAATTTCTTCTAAAGCTAACTAAAATGAAACTGTGAGCAAAAGGCCTGCCAGGGTAAAGATCACTCTGGGTGAAAACAGACATGACGCTAACCACCCTTTAACCGCCCTTTAACGGCACCAATACAGCCCTGCAACATGCATAAATAATTACCAAGGGTGGTTAAAGGGTGATTAGCGTCATGTCTGTTTTCACCCTCTGTTGCAGTTCTGGAAGGTATAAAGAAGACTCTAGCCCATGCAGTTTTAGGTTGTGTTAGCAGAAGCATCTCTTCCAAGTCATGGGAAGGAATAATTCCACGCTGTTCGGAACTGGTGAGACCTCACCTGGAGTCCAATTTTGGGCACCTCATTTTAAGGTCATTGATAAACTGAGGTGGGCTCAAAGGAGGGCATCAAAGATGATATAAGGGTCTGGAAAGCAAGTCTAATGAGGAAAGGTTGACGGAACTGGATATATATTTAGCCTAAAGAAGATTGATTAATTATTTTATTTATTTAAATAAATGTGTACCCCGCCCCTCCTGCTGAAATTCCTCAGGGCAGCTAACAATCATAAAAGATAATAAAATATAATAGTAAAAAATACACATCTAAAATAAATAACATGTCATAGAACAAAATATAATGGAGGCTGCCAAAACCCACCCACCCTGCCCCAATCCCCCCATCCCTACCCATCTCTCTCGCCAAAAGCCTGGTGGAACAGCCAGGTCTTGCATTGCTCCCAAAAGGAGGGGAGGTCCAGGACCACCCGGGCCTCTGCCAGGAGGGAGTTCCACAGCCTCGGCATGGCCACCGAGAACGCCCTCTCCATAGTCTCCCCCCAGGATACCCGGGGGACTCCAAGAAGGGCGCTCCCAGCTGACCGCAGGGGCTGATCCAGAGCCCAGGGAGTGAGGCGGTCCTGCAGGTAGGTTGGGCCTAGGTCATATAGGGCTTTATAGGTAAGCACCAATACCTTGAAGTGGGCCCGGAGGACTATAGGCAGCCAATGCAGAGAATGGAGCACCAGTGTTAATGTGCTTCCGGCGGCCCGTCCCCATAAGGAGATGGGCCACCACATACTGTACTGGCTGCAGTCTCAGAACCGTCACCATGGGTAGCCCCATGTAGAGCATGTTACTCTAGTCCAGTCTTGAGGTGATGAAGGCATGGATGATGGTGGCCAGGTTGGAGTCTGAGACATACGGCCGAAGCCGTCGCACTAGACGTAGCTGGCGGAATGCACTCCTTGCCACAACCTCCACCTGGACATCCAGGCAGAGCCGGGAATCAAGGAGCACCCCCAAACTACGAACCAGGGGAACCAGTGGGGGGGGGGGGTCAGTGCCTAGGGAGGCTCTAGGCTCTCTGTCTCTGGAGGCTTTTTAAAAGAGGCCAGATAGTCATCTGTCAGGGATAATAGCTGTCGACTTCCTGCATCAAAGCAGGGGGTGGGACTAGATGGTCCAATTCTATAAGAAGTAAGTCATTATTTTGATATTTTCTTCAAAGAACTTGTTCCGGTTACAGGATGGGAATTTCAGTTTTGGATAGAACCAAAACGACCTGAAAATGGCTGTTTCGGTTCTATCAAAATTTCGGTTCTCATTCTGGTTTTGATTTATCGGGAGTTTTGCATTGGTTTTTTGTTTGTTTGTTTGTTTGTTTGGGTTTTTTTCAATGCAAAAAACCCCAAACCGAAACAAGAACCAAAACTCTCCGAGAACTGAGTTTTTAAAAAAATGAAACCAAAAATCGTTTCGGAATCCCATGCCTGAACTGTCACACAATTCACTTGTGTAATTTTCTAAGACGCATGCTGAAGAGGGGCAGGGGTTAGAGATTTATGAAATTTAGAAGCAGTTCAATGGATTGTAGACTCTAGACTACAGTGAAGGACCCCTTTTCTAGGATGGTTTTCCTGTTGCATTGTTCCACCACCTCTTTCCTTAAGTCAAAATAAAATAGTACAATGCTCTCTGAGTGCTACTACTGCTGCAAGTAATGATAATTCCAACTAAACTATTATCTTAGATAAATGGAAACTGACCCTGGCTGTCAAGAATGACCAGTACCCTCTTTTATCAGCTATGGCCTGACTAAAGAGCTACTAGCATGTAGGGTTCCTACATGGAACATGTGGGGAGATGGTAGAGGAGTCATTCTTTCCTTGCTCATACTAGCAAAGGAAGTTACACCTTACCAGAATTGAGTCCACCCATATTAATGGAGGGGATACTTGAATAGAGTGCATAATAGAAATGTGATAGACCTTACAGCAGTTCTGGATCCAATCAAATACAGAATGTGCGACTGCACAGGGATCAATGTGTTGGGGGGATTGTATAAATACACTTGAAATGATGACATGACTGCAATAAGAACTAAAATATAGGTCCACAGAGCCTTCGAAGGGGGAAACCCATGGTGATTCAAAGGTGCCCCCAACACCCAGGACCATCAGTTAACTAGAAATAACAACACATACAGCCCACAGACACAGTGGTATAGCCAGTGGCGTAGCAAAGCTGTGGTAGGCCTGGGCTCCTGTCCCAATGCGCAAAGGGCTCCCCAGGGTTGGGGGGGAGGGAGGATCTCCAGGGCAGGGTGGCAAGACTTCCCCATGAAAGCTCCCAGTAGGGCCTCTGGAGCAGCAGCAATCTTGCCACAAAGGTGAGTGGGGGTGAGGGCAGTACTCCCCCCTCCACCTTTAACAACTGCAAGTGTCCAAACTTTCAGAGTGGGCGGGGCAGAGTACTGGCTCTGCTCCTTCTCCTGCCCAGTCTGAACATTTCCTAGTAGTGCTCAGGGCAGTTGCAAAGGGCCCCCCTACAGTCTAGGGCCCAGGCTTAACTAAGCCCCCTCGCTCCATGGTAGGTACGCCCCTGGGCACAGCAAGACAGGCCCTCCTAAGGGAAAAGGAATGGGGACTTCCTAAGCAGAGGCCTTCCCAAGACTCCCAGCCAGCCTCGGCCTCCCCCTGCAAAGGTTGTGGTGCTGCCCTGGCTCCCAGTGAGGTCCCATGGAGTGGCAGCAGCCTCACCAGGAAGGAAGTTTTAAGAGTTGGCGGGGCCAGTGCTCCACCCCTGCCCACTCTGAAAACTTACTTTGTGGCAAGGCCCTTTGAAAGCAGCCTGAGCACCATTAGGAAATTTTCAGAGTGAGTGGAGGCAGGGTGTTGGCCCTGTCCTCATCCTCTCAAATTGCACAATACACTACCCCCTCGGCCCCGCCCCTCCCCTAAACAAATGCCTCTGGAAATTTTCATAGACCAGTAAAACAAGATATTCAGTTAGTCACACTAGGATATATAGAACACAACTGAGATTACCTGCAAGTAAACTCTGTTTCAGCTTCACATTTCACAGCACATTCTTCTTTACTGTTTGTCTTATAAGATTGTTTACGGTTACCAAGTATCCAAGCACCCTCTGTCTTGATATAGTTATCTAATGTATCTCCTTGCACTAAAAGAAAAACAAAGACAACAGCAAATTAAAAAGTGAACCTGGCGCAATTGGTGTAATTTGATTTTAATTTCATTGGGTTTGTTGCATTACCCCAAAAAAGTTGGACTCTGAGCTAATCCTGGGTTAAAACAAGATATTGCCCATTTTCTCCCTCATTATCCCCAGGATAACCTGTTCTTTTGTCGTGGGGCCCCCAAATAGTCACCCCAGGACCACCCCAGGCCGCTCCACATGGTGTCAACCTGGGAAATGTGGAGTCCGGCATGTGGGCAAATCTGGGGCAACATGTTGTCTCAGGGCTGCCTCCTGTGTGTTGGGGGGCATGGGGCACCCATGCAGGTGCCCTATCCGCCCCCCCACGTTCAGGAACATGGAGTCATGAGCGTCAGCCTAGAGTGTCAGGTGAGCAACCGAAACTCTAATGGTGGAGGGGTGGGGACGCACAGGCGGAGCACAGTAGAGAGAACACCTGCCTGTCTGGTTTGGTCCCGCACACAGCCTGCAGATGGCGGCTGGGGGCGGGGGGGGGGGCTCGCCATTGAATGACCACAGGCTCTGGGGAGGGAGGTGTTCACCATTCATTTGTTAATACCCTCTGACAAACTCTGGCTAAACAAGTTTGTTCAGGACTCTATTCTCCTAGAGCATTAAAGCTGCTTGGCAGGCTGAATTTGCTTGCTCCAGAGGCTTGCCCAGTGTAAAAAGTTAATTGGGGATGGCCAAGCCACAGTCCGGTCTGTCAGAAGAGAGACAGATAATAGGAAGCTGAGAAAGAGGCAAGAGCTGAAGAAAGATCAATGGGGAAGTGAGCTCAGAGCAGAAAACGTGTAAGTTTCAGGGTGCTTGACAGAGACTGAAACTTTAAAGGTCGCTTTTAGACGAGCGCCGCCCGCTCATGCCGTGAAATCATGCGTCTTGTAAAAGTGCCATGGGCAGCTTTTAGACGTGCCTAGACGCACCGTATTTCCAGCCACGCATTCTTTAACACCGCAAATTAAATACCCCGATATGCGAGGTATTTAATTTGCACTGTTAAAGAATGCGCAACTGGAAACATGGCGCATATAGGCACGTCTAAAAGCTGCCCACGGCACTTTTACAAGACGCATGATTTCACGGGCGGCGCTCATCTGAAAGCAGCTTTGGCTCTGTTGGCATGGTGCCCATTTGGTGGACAAGCAAAGGCTGTCAGCAATCTGGACACACTGAAGTCAGGGCTTTCTACAACCAATCTCCATAACTGCGCACATTGAACATGTAGTCTGTTCTGTTTCAACTGTGTCAAAGCAGGTTAGTCTGTCTCTAAATCTGTTTCCAAGAGTCTTGCATGAAAATAAGACAACCTCCGTCACTGGGTTATCAGTGATGTGCCCATAATTGGCCCTTTTCACACAGACACTCTAGCACTGATAAAATGGGTGTTACATTTTATTATCCATGTTGCAGGGCTGCAGGTGTGCTCTGTTGGTGCCCTGCAACATGTATAATAAAATGTAACACCCATTTTATCAGTGTTAGCGTGTCTGTGTGAAATGGGCCATTATTGCTGAGAAAGTATTTCAAACCTTGAACAAACTTAATAATCCAGCTGTCTGTCAGGCTCAGTCTTTGGAAATCATGTGTTTACATTGTTCCCCATTTGCCTCTTCCTTGGGTATCTTTGGAAGGAGCACCCATAGACCTGCTCTGTGGGGGGTCAGGGCCAGTCCAGTTGCACAACCCAACAGCACCAGGTTTAGAACCTGGCAGCTGCCAGGGTTCACAGTCAGCCCATACAGTGCCCCCCCCCCCACCATAGAGCTGTGAATGGATCGGCCACTACTCTAGGCTGCCACCTGCAGCTCTATGGCATTGCTGGAGCAACCCCCGGGCTGGAGCAAAGCTGCAGCAGCCCATCAGCCAAATAGAGGGACTGCTGCTCTGCCCCTGACCAGTACTCCGGGTCTGGGTGGCCCGTTCCGCTTGCAGTACTCTGGGATGCTGTGCGCCTGCTCTGCCTCACATCTGCATGGCCCGCCTTTAAACCGATGGCCCACCTGGGTGTGAGGTGGAGCAGAGGTATGGGTGCAGTCTGCATAAAAGCACCCCTTGTTATTCCAGCCATGCTCTCTCCCTTTTTTCATCCCACTCATACTTTCTCATTTAACCCATTTCTTCTTGCTCCTTGATTGTCATTCCACCAGCCTCCAACAGCGTGTCATTCTATCCAGGACCGGATCATTGCCTCTCCTTGTCATACTTTCCAGTTACTTGCCATTTGCCTATTCTCTCTGGCCTCCTCCTTGTCATTCCATACAATTCTTATTGCAGTGTTATACTTTCTCTCCCTTCATTGCATTTCCCCTTTTCTTCATTGATCCTCATTGTAATTTCCTATGGCCTCATTGTGCCGTCCGATAAACATTTGACTTTGTCTGAAATGGAGTTCCTTTGCAATTTTTTATAGTCCATTACAGTCTATTGCCATTTGCACATCCCCATCATTCCCAATTGGCATTCCACTCCATGTCATTGATTTTAGTATAGCTTTGTGCCCAGAAAAACTCAACTAAGGCCGTTTTTAGAGTTTGTGGCAGGCAGCCGCTGTGCGACAGACACACAGCTGATGATTCAACTGCCCTGGGGCATGGTTGGTTGGTGCCCTTGTGACCACAGCCACTTTGGTCATATGCTAGTTACAGCTCTGGTTACTGTGTGGTTCAGAGCCTTTTTCTCCTTTTTTAAAGTATGATTTAATTTTTTTATGTTTTTGGTTTTAATCAACTCATTAAAAAAATCAGAAAATTCTGAATACCAAAAAATAGTACTCTAGCTGAATCATGTTCAACCATATCTGAATACTGTACATACAGTAGAACACTCCAACATACACACACATGCATGTAGATGCACACACATGCACATAGGACTGCCACCTATGCAATTTTTAAAGAACAAAAGGAAGAGGAATGAGGCAAAATCTCACTATCCCATCACTTTTAGTGGGGAAATTGGGAACAATATCAAAAGAAGTATAGAACATGAAAAAGTACTTTTTCTCTCACCTCAAAACAAGTTTCTAAAACTTTAGTGGAGGGGGGGACGCAGGGAGGCAAAGTAGTGTTTTTCTGTCCTTTCTCCATCTTAGATGAGGTAAAGCAACTGGCAGTCAGCACTGGGTGTTTTCAGATGTTAGGGGGCCAATTGGCCCCGTACCGAAAACACCCTCTCCATTCCCCGCCGGGATGACCCTGTCACGCCATATCAGGGCTGTCTCTTATACACATCTAGATGTGTATAAGAGACAGCGCCTGACCAGACGTGACGCCGGGGTTCACCCCAGCATGGAATTACATTCAACACGTGACAGCCTCCAGCCCCGCCGCTTCAGCCACTCCCGTGGTGAATGTAATTCCAGGCCGCGGTAACATCTGGGGGGAAACATCAGTTTCCCCCAACAGACGTTCCGAAATCACAGCCACCACCCGGAATTGAGCGTGGTTGACTGTGATCGCGTAACGTCTGAAAATACCCACTGTGACTTGGGGTGAAAAAAGACATGATGCTAACCACACTTTAACCACACTTGGTGGTCATTTATGCATGTTGCAGGGCTGTATTTGTGCCCTATACAGTTCTGCAACATGCATAAATGACCACCAAGTGTGGTTAAAGTGTGGTTAGCGTCATGTCTGTTTTCAACCCAAGTCACAGTGGGTATTTTCAGACGTTACGAGATCACAGTCAACCACGCTCAATTCCGGGTGGTGGCTGTGATTCTGGAACGTCCCTTGGTGACTCCACACAAAAGCCCAGTGACAGGGCCTCACGTTACAATTGTCCATTTCAAAACAGAAGAAGGAATCTCTTATTTTATTTATTTATTTATTTATCCATCCCACCCTATCCCTTAAGTTAAAGAATTTTAAGCCACCCTGACCCTAACTATAACATTAACAACTAATTAACTCAACTCTTAATCCTCACAACAATCCTGTAAGGTAGGTTAGGCTGAGAGATCTGTGACTGGCCCAAGGTCACCTAGTGAATCCACGGCTAAGATGAAGATTTCTTAAATGATTTACAATGTTAACGATTTAATTTTATTGATAAGGTAAGTAATTTTATCCATAATTGGGGTTTATTGCTCAAAGTTGATTGCAAACTTGGCTAGAGATAGTGTGTTTACTGTGTTGGCCATGCTACATGCCTGAGGAAGGGCCTTGTATGGCCCAAAAGCTTGTATAGTCTCACCAACAGAAGTTGGTCAAATAAAAGATATCATTTGAACTACTTCACCTCCAAATGCAAGAGGCAGGGATAAAGA
This sequence comes from Sphenodon punctatus, assembly GCA_003113815.1. Lineage (NCBI taxonomy): Eukaryota > Metazoa > Chordata > Lepidosauria > Sphenodontia > Sphenodontidae > Sphenodon > Sphenodon punctatus. Next base: position 1,493,050 of record QEPC01002328.1, on the reverse strand, counting down.
AATTCAGATGATATCTTTTATTGGACCAATTTCTGTTGGTGAGAATATGCAAGCTTTTGGGCCACATAGGGCTAGTTCTCAAGTATCTGAAAGTCAGAACTACAGAGTAAATAATATGGGAGAGCTGCTGCAGGAAAAGGTTGTTAGGAAAAAAAGTTATCAGTAGCTGAAATCATTTAAATACAATGAAGGAGAAACTGCAGGGTAAAGTGTCGACATTAGGCTGTCTGTTATTATACATCCCTACAGTGGCTTAGGCTTTATGAAGCCCAAATCTTTATTTAGGCCATTCTTTATTTAGACCAAACAGAAGACTAAATAAAGATTTGGGCTTTATAGGCCACTTTAGAAATGTATGAGTAACAGCCTGCTATTTACACCTATATCAGCTGATTACTGTCTTGTCTCCATTTCATTGCATTGTATTTAAATGATTTGGCCTGCTAAGACTTTTCTCCCTAACAGACCCTTCCCAAGAGATTGCTATCATATAACCTAGCGTGCATCTGACATTCGGATGCCAGACTTCCTCCAACATGAGACGAGTTGAGGAAAACAGATCCTTCTTTTGAGAGGAGGGAATAACTTCCTCCTTTATTTTGGGGCTGCTGCTACCTGACATCTCAACAAGCTGAATCCCTTCCCTGCTACTCTCAGTCAACTGAATTGTGAGAAGTAAGGCCCTTTTCATACAAGACTTCCCATCCCCCCACCCCGCCACACTGGGCCTAAGCAGGTCACTGTTATGTCTGTTTTTACCTGTTGAAACAAAGGGCCAAACCTGTAAACCTTTCTCCATGCAAACATTTCCTTTGATTTCAATATAGATGCTAGAAATGAAACTCACTGGATCTTTATTAAATCCAGCAATGATTATATTTTGTTGTAGATAAGCCCCTCATAAATATTTCTAAATCCTGTCTTCCATTTGCTGCAATATGGCCATACATTATGATCAGTACTAAAACGTAGTTATTGGCAATGTGATCCTCAAGCTGTTGAGCACCAACACAAGTGGCATTGAAGTACATGAGACCCTTACCAGCACAAAAGGTCTATACTAAATGGTTTGAGGATCATGCTATATATAAGCATATTAAATGTACTGACTCAGCTGTAACAGTATTTTATAAACTGATTTATTTATAAAATAAACAACCATTCCAACAGTGCAACTATGCATATTATACACCACCTAGTATGTCCAAATAAAAATGCATGCCATCTGACTTTGATATCTGGTTGAAATTTTATTTATACAGCACATATAATAATACTGTTTTATTCCAAATCACTGCCGTGCTTGCAGGCCTTAACAAAACAACCATATTTTTAAGAGCTTAATGTATTGTCTAGAGCATTATAAATCTTTTTATATTTTATCTTTTGAAAAAGTAATCTTTCAGAGTCTAGACTGCTGAAGATTAAATTTTAATCTCTTGAAAATGCTTTATTGCTCCATACAAATCAGTAATAAGGAAACTACTTATAAAAGAATAAAATCTTATTGGAATTATGGAATGCTCTGATTTCGGTGCTTGGTTTTTAAAATGCGGCTATGCAAACAAAAGGATATGCAATATTGTTCTGAACACATCAAAAGCACGAGCAAACTGCTCCAGTATACTGGATAGTAATTTGTGTAAACTAATAGGCTTTACAATAGGTTCTATAAATTAAAGTCACTGGGTATCTTCCTGATTTCAGTACCTTGTATCAAGCATGAGGTAGACTAAATTTCTTAATATTCTGAGTACCTACAGTTTCAACTGATCCCAACAGAATTCCATCAAAAAGGGGGCTTTGACTAGGTGACCTGGGAGGTCCCTTCCAATGCTATGGTTCTAACTTGTATGTGCTCAGCACTTCTGAAAAACAAGCCTCTAGTAAATGCGTTTTATCAAAACTGACTGAAGTTTTTTCCTTAAAGTTGAAAGCTAGATCCTCCTTTTTGCTGCGGTTAGTTCTTGACTTGACCAAACAGTAAGGTAAAAACTATGTGAAATCTCTTACCATTGTATATGTCAGAATCTTCATGATGAGCATCATTCAATGCTATCCAACCCTTATTTACTGAATTGGGTATGGCAAAGTTACAAGCAACTAAATTTTACTGTCGTTATTTGTTCTGAAGTATAACACACATGTACGAACATCATAACCACCAAAAATAGTAAGCATCTTATTTGTGTAATATGTTAAACCAGAAGAAAGCAGATATCAGAAAATGATACATATTCCAAATGGATTTAAATCGAATAACCTAATATATACCAATTCTAAACAATATAGATAAAAACTAAACCAAAACCCTAGATACAGAGACTCCTGAATATTCAAATCTAGAGAGAAAGGGTTATTGTCATGTAGGTCCCAAATGAAAGAGATGAAGACAAGGTAGTTCAGAATACAATATCTTTAACTGGACCAAGTTCTGTTGCTGTGAAGTTGGTTCAATAAAACATATCATCTGAACGACTTTGTCCCCATCTCTGAATACTGAAGGCATTTGGAAGCTCAACTTGACTTTTGAAGTAAATAGCTTGTGGCCACCTATTAGTATAATAGGCAAACCTCCAGCCTGATTTCATATAAGAGCATTTCCAAATAATATACAATTTGAATTGCTTTTTCCCATCTCTTATATTAGCTGCAGGGTGGAGTACCAAGGCGTACCAAGCTTTGCTAAATAAACCTTCTCAAGGCAGAAAGAAATGTAGACTGAAAAAAATTTAAATGACTGTAAGCTATGTGGCTTTGCCCAAAGCTTTAGGTATCAGGAAAGTGAGTGCGTAAAGTTTGGAATCTCTCAATAAAAGTAGCCCAGGTTTTCAGCATCCTCAGCTCACTTTGTGTGCTACAGCAGCTATGGTTGTGTAGCTTCTTTAGAAATTTAGGTGTCTAACTTTTAACATCTAAGTTTGAAAATTTTGGCCACTATTTCATGTTCATTAAAAATGAATGTAAAAGAAATCTTACCTGAGTAAAGAAATAAAAGTAAGAGAGAGACATCTTTGCTAATCCCCATTTTGGGACAGGTCAACTGTGTGCTGAAAGTTGTGTGGGACAAGGCACAAAGTTTTGTTGACTCACACTGGAGGTAGACAGCATCAAACAAACAAGATAGCCAAATCAAGTTAATCATTCTCCCAGTTCTGTGATCCATTATACCATGGTATACATGTTCAAACATTACCTTGATTTGAAGATCTTACAAAATAATGTTTAAATGTTTGTATTAGAAGCTGGAAAAGGTGAAAGAACTTACTTGGTAGAAGAGACGTGCTTTTTGTTCTGAAATATTATGTTTCATTTAGCTGAATTATAGACAGGGGAGCAATATTGAGTGTAAACAGATGAGATGTTGCCCCACTTTCACCCCCATTAGTCTGAGATTCACCCACTCGTCTGCCAGGTGGCTGCCAGATGTTTACTCTGGGGCCACTACTCACAGCATCATCCCAGGGAGGGCAGATGATGCTGTGCGTGTAAATCCAGGGAAAGGTGGGGCAATGTGCTTCCCTGTGGCTGCCTCCTGTGTGCTGGGGGGACCATTGAGTGCCCCTGTGGCCATCCTCATCTGTTGGGTGCACAACCACCTCTGACTGTGTTCAGCACCACAGAGTCATGGCCAGAAGCCTAGGGCATCAGATGAGCGATTACAACTCTATCGTGGGGGAAGCACGGCTGGACTAAGTCAGGGAGCAACGCCTGCCCGTTAGTTGTGGTCCTGCGTGGATCCTGCGGGCGGCAGCTGGGGGGGGGAGGGTGCGTGGAGTGACCATGGACTCCGGGGGCCATCCCCTCTCATGTGTTAACACCCATTGTTAAATACTGAAAATAGGATTGGATAGAATAAAAATCACTGCTATTCTGTGTATTCAACTCTAAAGACCTCATGCTGAACAGCTTCATTGACTCTGATGGAGTCAATTTCTTATATGCACCAACATAAACAAAAGGGCAGTAGACCCAAATAATGGCCAGTAGTTTATTGGCCAGCAGTAGATTGAATATCAATCTACTGAATATCAATCTATTATTATTATTAGTATGAGCATTTATATAGCGCCAGCAATATACCTGGCACATTGCAAAGAATAAGATAGACACGGTCCCTGTCCGAGAGCTTACAATCTAAAGACAGGGGGAGGGGAGACAGGGAAGGGGGAACAGAGTGAGAGACAAGGGATGTGACATTCATGAGGGTGAGAGAGCTCAGGTACACGTTCTTGACTTGTAGGGATGTGCGAACACCGGGGGGGGTTCTGTGTTCGGCCCATTCGGGGTTCAGCCGAACCCAAAACCATTCAGTTTGGCCTGTTCAGTCCGAAGGGGTTCGGGGGGACCAAACCTGTTCGGGTGGAGTGGGCGGTTTCCCCTCCCCCCTCCAGGCTGCATGGGTGGAAGGGGTGCCGGGGAGAACCTCTCCCCCCCTGCCCAGTCTTTTTTGGTTTTTTTAACCACCCCGCCCCAGGGATCGCCCTACCTGGTGGTGCCGGGGCTCTGGCCCCGGGTCCAGTGGTGGTGGGTCCGGTGGCAGGTCCGGCAGCAGCAGTGCTCTGGAGCGCGTCAGGCCACTACTAGGCCTTCCGGGTCATACCGGAAGGCCTAGGAGTGACCTGAAGTGCGCTGGAGCACCGCCGCCATCGTACCCACCGCCGCTGCTGCTGCCACCGCCGGACCCAGGGCCAGAGCTCCGGCACCACCAGGTAGGTTGGGCTCTGGGTCTGGCAGCGGTAGCGGGTTCAGCAGGTCTGGTGGTGGCGGTGCTCTGGAGCCCTTCAGGCCACTATTAGGTCTTCCAGCTTGACCCCGAAGGCCTAGTAGCGGCCTGAAGCCCTCCAGAGCGCTGCCACCTCCAGACCCACCACCGGACCTGCCACTGCAGGACCTGGGGATGGGGTCTCGGTACCACCAGGTAGGGAGGTCCCTGAGGTGGGGTGGGGTTAAAAAAAAATATGAGGCTGGGCAGGGTGGGGGGGAGGTGCTCCCCAGTGCCCTTCCAACTGTGCAGCCTGGAGGGGGGAGGGAAAACTGGGTTCCTCCCTGTCCCCCGCACCTCTGCCCAAACCGGTTCAGAACCCAAACTTGGTTCAGACGGTTCAGACGGAGGGCGGTTCAGATTTGGGGTGATCATAAACGGTCTGAACACCCCGAGTTTGGGCCGAACCCCGAACTTCCAAACCGTATTTGCACATCCCAATTGGCTTAATTGCAGTAAGTTGGGAGTTTACAGATAGCAGGTGGGGGATAATCCTGGGTGGGAATGGTTAGCAGGAGTTAGGAAGGGCAGAACGGAAGAGGTGGGTTTTGAGGAGGGACTTAAAGGTGTGGAGGGAGGGAGTTCCAGGTGGATGAGGGCAGGGAGGGAGTTCCTGGCGGATGAGGGCAGGGAGGGAGTTCCAGGCATGCGGGGCAGTGAGGGAGAAGGGACGAAGGTGGTTGGGGGAGCAGGGGAGGCATGGGAGGGTGAGGTAGGGGATGGATGAGGAGCCGACTGCTCAAGCAGGGTTTCGGAGTGAGATCAGGACAGAGAGGTAGGGGGGAGCAAGGTTGTGAAGGGCTTTGTAGGTGAAGACGAGGAGCTTGTGCAGAATACGTTCAGGAAGAGGGAGCCAGTGGAGAGAGGAGAGGAGAGACTGCACGAGGTTGTGAAGGACTTTGTAGGTGAACACAAGGAGCTTGTGCAGAATGCGCTCAGGAAGAGGGAGCCAGTGGGGAGAGGAGAGGCTGCAATCTATTGCTATTGAATATCTATATTCAATATTGCTATTGAATATGCTATTGAATAGCAATAGCCGGTTACCACAGTGGATTCCCAGCGGTGGCGAACCGACTAACCACCCCCCGTGGGCAAGAGAGGCCCCAAACAGACGTGATGGGAGACTTCTTCTTGCAAAGCTGCTTCGAGAGAACATCTACATACAAAAAGGACCAGCCTGGCTACAGCCGGCTGGGGACAGCATGAACTGAGAGACAGGATTGATCTCTAAGTCAGGGCCCAGTCATTGCCTTTATGACTGAGAAACCAGAACTTCTGAACTTTGCTAGGTAAGATGCCTACTTTAGGAACTCAGTCAGTATAACTTAGGAATGCGTTATGTTTACCTTTTATTTCTAGACCACTCTGTATCAACTATCTTGTTTATGTAATCAATAAACTTACTTCTTACTTTATGAAGAAGTGGCGGTGTCGAATATTGGAACACAAGTGAACTACAAGAACCCCCAAGCTCTTGTGAACTCAGAGAGTAAAAAGTCTGTAAACGGGAAGGATCGGGCCCTTGTGTGACAAAGGAGTTTCATTGTGGCACACTTCAATTAGCCAGAGAGAGAACTGATTCAAGAGAACTGTGCACAAGGGAAACAGTCACTCAAACCCGGTAAAGTGGGGGTGCGGACTCCCAAACCCGTGATAGAATGCTTTCAGAATCAGATTGTAAACAATCAAGACATCTCCCTTATCAACAGTAATGAATTGGACTTTGATGACTTCATTCATCAAGTGTCCTGGTTAATTTTGTTCAGTTTGTTATGTTAATCATTTCAATAAATAAGGGGGGAAATTTTGTGGAAACGTTTTACAACTGTGTTATCATTTCTCTGTTTTAATTTCTAATTCTCTTCTGCAAGTTTCTAGAGAAATAAGAGAGTTTTAACCTTTTAAATATACTTGTCCTTTTGAGCTACTTGTCCTTTTGAGGAGTTGGCTGCTGAGGTCCTTGATGATGATGGTGACATCCAGGTCCTTGGTGTTCAGAATGAGTATCCCTGGTTCTTGGCTGAAGAGTAGCTACTCTCTAGTTGCAGGGGGTATTGCCTTATCCTCAGTCACAGCTGGCTGCTGGTTGTCATTGTTCAAATCAGTCATTGCACCAAGAGGTGGCCTGCATGGCTGGGGGTGCTGCAGAGTGCTTGCTTGTAGCCTTTGGTGCAAGTTGAACTGATCCAAGAGAAACAGATAGCGGTAGCACCATTTCAGCCACCCACTTACGAGTGCAGGTGAAGGCCGTCCCACACAGCTTAGAAGCAACGGTGGCCCCACTGACACAATGGAAATGACCTAATATGTTGTAGCACTGCCAGGCTTTCCTCCTGTGACCCAAAGTTCCGATCGTGGATCACTATGTAGCCGTAATGGAGATCTTTGATCTGCTGCCAACACACCTTCTCAGCCAAAATAGCCTTGAACATGGCAATGTTCTGGTAGCATTTCACAAGGTTAGACTGGACTTTCATGTTGTCAGCCCAGAGAGGGATGAAGATCTTGGTTTCCTCAACTCCATGAGACATGCCATCATGATGAGATGAATTGGGGTCCTGGGACAGAGCATTGGTGGTAGGGGTGCTGCTCATGGTTACCTGGCTGCTGGAGTGAGTCATGGAAGCAATGACAGTGAGCCTCCAAAAGTCACTCTGCAGAATGCAGTGGCTAGGAAACAGCAAGCCCTGCTGCTTAACTACGTCAAGCAATCCTTAACTACGTCAAGCACGGAGAACACATTTGAAAATCGTGTGTCATTTTTATGGCAAACATTATGTTCCTGGCAGGGCCAAAGAGAAGCACAGGAAGTAGATGCTCCATGGAACACCCTTTATTTATTTATTTATTTATTTATTTATTTAAAACCCACAGGCAGCTCGGGGCGGCTTACAAATACTAAAAACATCAATTAAAATAACATAAAAAGAGGGGGGAAATCACGTCCCACCCCCATCCCCCTGTTACCCATCTCCCCCGCCAAATGTCTGGTGGAACAGCCAGGTCTTACAGCTTCTCCGAAAGGAGGGACGATCCAGGGCCAGCTAGGCCTCTACCAGAAGGGAGTTCCACAGCCGTGGCGCAGCCACCGAGAATGCCCTCCCCTGCTTGGCCCCCCAAAAAAACCGGGGGACCTTGAGAAGGGCATCCCCAGATGGCCGCAGGGGCTGATCCAGGACCCGGAGAGTGAGGCAATCTCACAGATAGGCAGGGCCCAGGCCTTTTAGGGCTTTATAGGCCAAGACCAACACCATGAATCGGGCCTGGAAAACCACCAGCAGTCAGTCCAGAGAACAGAGCACTGGTGTAATGTGCTCCCGGTGGCCCAGTCCCACTAAGAGATGGCTTAGTGATGGCTTAGAGATGGCTTAGTGCACAAGCTGCAATTTCTGAGCCATCACCATGGGTAGCCCCACGTAGAGTGCATTACAGTAGTTGAGTCTAGAGGTGATGGCAGTGGCCAGGTCCGAGTCTGAAACAAACGGCCGGAGTCGTGGCACCAGATGTACTTGGCAAAAAGCACTCCTCACCACAGCCTTCACCTGGAGATCCAGGCAGAACTGCACCTCAAGGAGCACCCCCAGACTCCGTACCTGGGAGACCAATGGGGAGGCAGACCCCATCAATAATGGGGGCCGCAAACTCCATCACCTTACCCACTAACATCACCTCTGTCTTGTCAGGATTCAGCTTCAGTCAATTATCCCTCATCCAATCCCCCACAGTCGCCAAACACTGAGTAAGCACCGAGACTTCTGGGCCTGGGTCTGTTGAAAAAGAAAGGTACAGCTGCGTGTCGACACTGCACACCGAACCTCCTAATATCCTTCATATCTCTATCCTCCTGGAGGTTCGCATGCCTGCACAAGTGCCAATGTAATAAACTGCACCCCAAAATAGATGCATATTAGCCAGTTTAGACCACATGACTTTCCTCAAATCCCCAACCATGTGTTCAGGAAACCATGACCACCTAACAAACAACTAGGCAAACACACACTCCTGCTTGGTTAGCTTAGCATGCTGTTTGTTAACACCCAAGTTGGTAAGTTTCCCTCCATCAGGTCTTTAATCTCCTTTTAATCTTTTCACAGTTTGCCCGTTTCTTGAACTAGGCTTGGATCTGAATCTCTTTTAAGGTCTCATTCACAGAACACTCTTAGAGTGAATAGTTGCACAAACCCATAGTGGTGTGTGAAATCTTGACTGTGTTCTGTGCTTCTTAATGATCTGTTGTTCACTTCCAGTTAATGCAAAGACCTTTCTTGCAAGGACCTGACACTGTCAATTAGCGATGGACTTGGGTTATTTAATTATCCTCCTGGAGCAAATTTCAATCTCTGATATCTCCTTGCCTGTTGTCACTTCCTTTCTCTTACCATGGAGACATGACCAGAGAGTCTTAAAGCAGGGAATCCCATCTCTACTCCAGGCCATGTTACTTCTTAAACATTGCATGTTGTATGTTATTCATCTGAAAGTTTCAAACAAACAAATCAAAGCAGAACAATTTGCTCTGCACCCATTCTGTCAGTGCTTGGCTTCTTTGCAATAAGCCCATTAATTTCCATTATGGGTATTATAGACACTCACAGTTCCAACATTTGAAAATAACTCATCTTTATATATTGGAATTAACTTCTTTTGTGGGTCAAAAGATTTCATTAGATTTTTGTCTAAATCCCTACTCAGTGCTGAAACATCATTGGTCTGGTAGTGTTTACTTTCCTTTGTTTGATATTCTCAGGGGATTAGCTGGGGTGGATGTTTATCAGAGATCAATCAGAGTGGGAGGGTATTTGAGTTAGCACAATGGTTAAAATATAACCCATTGTAGAGTACTTTATAAATAAACGTTGACCCTTGAAATTTGTTTACTGTAAAAGGAAAAACTCAGTGACCACAGAGTCAACTAAAGTCATTATTTCTAGGTTTTACAGTATATGTATTTACATAAAGATTCCCTAATCTTTAGCACCACCCAGTGCTGGAGAAGCCACAGAATGTCAAGTGTAAGCAAATAAATAAATAAACAAATAAATAAAATAAATGCTTGGTTTTAAGGGAGACACCCCCAAGATGTGGAGAATGGACAAGAACAAATGCCAAGTGAAGAGGATAGATGCCAAAACAGAGAGAGTGAAGTGAGCAGGAGAAAGAGTAAACTAACATCAGGAGCATACAGGGCCATGGGTAGCTTTGGAATCCAAAAGTACAACTCTGGGTCGTGGGTGGGAAGGGATGCAATGAGGTGTGGTGGGTTGGGGCCGTTGATGTTTTATAGACGTGATTCATTTGTATTTTGTTTGGATATGTTGTTTTTATTGGTGCAGGCCACCCTGAGCCTTGAGGATAGGACAAGATATAAATCAATACAAATAACAGTAATAATGAATAATGCAGGAAGATCCTTTATTCATCTGGCCATTTTGTATTTATCCCTATGTGTAAAGGTCAGAGGAATAAATGATCACCCTGTAATATTATAATATATACACATTATATGATAGATTATTAATTATTATGATTATGATGATTATGATGATGATGATGATGATTATTATTAGTAGTAGTAGCATTATTAGCATTATTAGCATTTATATAGCACCAGCGATGTACCTGGTGCTTTACAGAGAATAAGATAGACACGGTCCCTGCCCGAGAGCTTTCACGAGGATGCGAGAACTCAGGTACACGTTCTTGGCTTGTTTACAGTAAATTGGGAGTTTGCAGATAACAGGTGGGGGATAATCCTGGGTGGAAATTATTAGCAGGAGTTAGGAAGGGCAGAGCGGAACAGGTGGGGTTTGAGGAGGGACTTGAAGGTGTGGAGGGTGGGGGCAAGGCGGACGAGGGCCGGGAGGGAGTTCCAGGCATGTGGACAGCGAGGGAGAAGGGACGAAGGCGGTTGTGGGGGCAGGGGAAGTGTGGGAGAGAGAGGGAGGGGATGGAAGAGGAGCAGAGTGCACAACCAGGGGTTCGGAAGGAGATCAGGGCAGAGAGGTAGGGGGGAGCGAGGTTGTGAAGGGCTTTGTAGGTGAAAACGAGGAGCTTGTGCAGAATACGCTCAGGAAGAGGGAGCCAGTGGAGAGAGGAGAGGAGAGACTGCACGTGGTCAAAGCGATGGGCTAGGTGGATGATCCTGACAGCAGAGTTTTGAACAGAGATAAGGGAAGAAAAGTGGGAGCAGGGAAGGCCAGCGAGGAGGAGGTTACAATAGTCGAGGTGTGAGATGACTAGGGCGTGGATGAGAGAGTTTTGGCAGAGGAGACAGACAGAAAAGGGAGGATCTTGGCAATGTTGTGGAGGGAGAAGCGGCAGGATTTGACAATGGAGTCAATGTAGGGTTTGAAGGTGAGGTGCGAGTTGAAGATGAAGCCTAATCTGTGAGCTTGAGGGACAGGGAGGATGGAGACGCCATCAATGGTAATTGACAGGAAAGAGGGAGAGGAAGGATTGGGAGGGAAGATCAGGAGTTCAGTTTTAGCCACGTTCAGTTTGAGTTTGCATTGAGACATCTAGGTGGAGATATCAGAGAGACAGTTGGTGAGATGAGCTTGAACAGAGGGGGAGAGGGAAGGAGTGGAGAGATAGAGTTGAGTGTCGTCAGCGTATAGGTGGTATTGGAAACCATGGGAGGCAATGAGTTTGCCTAAGGATTGGATGTAGATAGAGAAGAGGAGAGGGTCAAGAACAGAGCCTTGGGGAATCCCGACCAAGAGGGGTAGGGAGGAGGAGGGGGAGAAGTTAGGAAGAGATACATTGAAGGAGCGGTCAGAAAGGTAGGAGGAGAACCAGTCGAAGACAGAGTCCCGGAATTCAAGGGAGTGGAGCGATTCAAGCAGGAGCGAGTGGTCAACAGTGTCAAAGGCAGCAGAGAGATCAAGGAGGACAAGAATAGAGTAAAGGCGGTTGGATTTAGCCACAAGAAGATCGTGTTGGGGGGGGAAGGAGAGTGGGGTAAAGCCAGGAAGGGGGCGAACAGCGAGGCTGTCTCTCTGCTGGCACACTGGGTTGCCAGTAATCCCCTCAGGTTGTTGAGTGGGCTTTCCTCCTAATCAGAAGGCAACCCGTTTCATCATAGGGGAGGAGAGAATGTGCCACCCAGAAACAACAAAGGGCAAGGGTAACAGTCGCTCGCCATGACACACTACCCAGGTCACCAAGGTGAGGTGCAGGGTGGGATGCCAAAGTGGAAGGGGAGAGGGGGAAGGGACTGGGGTGTGGAAAGGGATAGGGGGATAAGGGGCGGGGGGGGGGAGTCAGGGGAAAGGGAGGGTGTGGGAAGCTCATGCATCCAGAGGGGAGGAACTCAGGCAGGGGAACACAGGCGGAGGGAGCACAAACCCATGGACCAGTTAGGGGGGGCAAGGAAGGGGCTGCAAGAAGGCACAATCTCACAGAGCTCACAAAATGGGACTGGGATTCAGTAAGGCAAGGCACAAGAATGCTTAGGCAGTCACCAACAATACACTCAGCACAGCCACTTAGCTTTCAACACAGGAACAAGGGGCCAGCTTCTCTCAGCGATTACCGGCGGGGAACTGATGCCCCGCTGGCATTTTTATGAATCCCCTGAGCGGCCCAGGTGCAGGCCCTTGTGGAAGGGTCAAGGCCCCGCCCCCCGCCGCACGCGGTCTGCCGCCAGGCGCGCACTGCGTCGGGACGGGGCTGGAGCTACAGCCTGAGGAGTGCCTGGCTGTGGGATGGGGGGGGCCTGCAACGTTGCCTGGGATGCATCCTGTTGACGCAGTGGCGGGGCTTGACATGCGGTCGGGGAGGGATCCTTTTGTGTAAGGGGCAGGGTGTCTCCCCTTCCCACCTCAGTTTGCCAGGGAAGTCCCTGGAGTCCCCGCCGCAGGGACATGCCGCAGCGCTGCGGCGTGACAGATCGTTGGTGATCTTAGAAAGAGCAGTTTTGGTGGAATGAAGGGGGCGGAATCCAGATTGGAGGGGGTCAAGGGAGTAGTTGACGGAGAGGAGGTCAAGGCAACAGGAGTAGACAACCCGTTCAAGGAGCTTGGAAGCAAAAGGGAGGAGGGAGACAGGATGATAATTTGAGGGTTCAGAGGGATCCAGAGTGGACTTTTTGAGGATGAGGGAGACAGTGGCATGTTTAAAGGCAGAGGGGAAGGAGCCGGTAAAGAGGGAGAGGTTGATTATGTGCAGGAGGGGAGGGGCAATGGTGGAGGCAATGGAGGTCAGGAGGCAGGAGGGGATGGAGTCCAGGGGGCAACTGGAGGTGCTGGAGGAGGAGAGCAGGGAGGAGATTTCCTCAAGGGAGACGGGAGGGAAGGAGGACAAGGGGACACTCTCTGAAGGTAAATGGCAGCAGATTCAAAACAAACAAAAGGAAGTACTTTTTCACTCAGCAGACAACACAGTTGTGGAACTTGCTGCCAGAGGAGGCAGTGAAAGACAGCACCATAACTAGCTTCAAGCGGGAACTAGATACAGTTTGACCTGGGCAAAATTGGTCAAATGCCACAGAAGCATTTGAAAGTGTTTTCTACCCAGATATGAGAGTTGATTAGCATATCCAAAATCAGACAAAATCAAAGCATGGGAACACCTTGAAATTTGTGTTTCAAAATGATGGCTGTATGCCTCCATTTTGAACAAATTAGACTTCATTTAAGTCCAATTTCTTGTTAAACTGTTGTTTTTTTCACAGTGGTAACATCCCATTAGCCAGTAATTAATTTTAAAAGTCTAAGAAATAACCATTGCAAGCCCAGGAGTGTAAAAATAAAAAATTACACACACACACACAAACATAGTATTGAATTTTATTATATTTAAAAAAACATATTATATAACTAACTAATAATAAAACTAAATTATTTAAATACTAAAACTCCAAATTTCATCTGAACAATGTTTGGTTAATTTATGTAGCAAACTGTGGTAGACTGTAAAGATAAACAGCCTGGTCAAGGAAGGAAGGGGGAGAGGAGGTCTGCCTAATCTGTAAAGAGTCCTTGAAACTCCAAGAAGAGGTCTCAATACTAAGAGAAAAGGGAGCAGAAAGGATCAATTCTGCAAGCAAAAGCTGTGGCAGCGACATTTTTACAACTGCTGGCTCAAAAGTGCACGTTGTGTGCCAGAAGTTGTTTACCTACAAAAAAGACATAACTTCCAAGAAAAAAGGCTATAGTGTGAACAGCACCATCAAAAGAAGCATTTGTGTAAGCTAAGGGTCATTTAATAGTCAAACCGACTGTTTATTTTGCGGTACTCATGTTGATTTCTCATAAAAATACAAGCCAAAATCAGAACATGTAAAAGTAAGGACAAGTCAGTTTGTGGAAACTATTAAAACAACCTGTAAGAGATGTTGTGACAAATGGTCATTTACAGTAAGATGAAGAATTGAGTATTACTTGTCTGATCTCCATGCTACAGACTACGTATACCGTCAAAGCTGTAGCACAAATTTCCGCAAGGGGAATGACATTTCACAAGAGTATGCGAGTGATGAACAGCAGGCCAAAAGGTTGAAGGTGGGACGCTCAAGTAACGAACAGCAGCATGAAGCATTTCTGAGGACATGTAGTTACTTAGATGCAAATTATGAACAGCTGAGTATTGCAGAACTCATATCACCGATGGGTTCATTTCTTGAAGATAGTGATTCACAAGTGTATGTTAGAAGACACATGAAACTCAAGTTTCTAGAACACTATGGGAGCAGTAATGTCATATCTGGTGAAAGTGGTAAGGCTGATGTGGTGACGCTGAAAGAAACGTCTGATCATATCCTGTGAGAGTACTATGCAAAGTCAAAAGAATGTGATATCAACCTACAGAAGATACATGTAATTGAAACTGCAGCAAAACTCATCAGAAGCAACATCAAGGCTCAGCCATTAAGTTCAAAAGATGTGTATGTGTACCCCAGCCTAAATGATCTCACTGAAGAACAATCACTTGAGTATCTCCCGGACAGTCTGAAGTTGCTGTGTACAAACTAGCTCTTTGTAGAAAATGGTATGTCAAAAAAAGTTGGTTCTGTTGAAGAAAGCATCATGCAAGCTGTTTGGCCACGAGCTATAATAGCTCCTCTACAACTCGGTCTAGCAGTTAGGGTTGAAGCGGCAGCAGCTATTACCGCACCGCCATTCCGTTCCGAGAACTTGGCACTTAATGTGTCTTGCCGCCAACTTCCCCTCGATATTTCCACGATTCCACATTACCTGCTGCCAGTATCTGCAGATGCGGCATGTCTGCAATTTGTGAACACAAGCAGTTTTATGCCACCTTCCGCCACTGAGCGCGAGTCTCTGACGCAGCATGATCCTGAATAATAGATCATTGAATGAATGAACTTAGGGTGACTCTGACTACCTGCTTCAGAGTCCACTGCAGGGGTGTACCCACTGTGGCACAGGGTGGGGGTGCATTTGTGTGGCCTACCCTGGGAGGGGACCAGCAGCAATCAGGGCCAGCCCCAGGCATATGCGGCATCCGCGGGAGCCAAGAGCCCTGCTCCCGAGTCCTGGAGGAGTCTCTCTTGCACCACTGGCACCGCCTTTTTAAACAGCTCAGTTGTAGCCCCGCAGCGCTGCTACACAGGTGGGGGAAGAGTCCCCCCCACCCCCTCCTTCGCAGTGAATGTTGCTGCCTTGTAAACAAAGTTCTTCTTCGAGGGGCTCCTTCCATTCTCACAAATGGGAGAGTACCAAGCCTAGAAAGAGGCGGTGGGGGAAATTTCTAATAAAATGGCACTCCATGAAGGTTGGATCTACAGCCTGGGAGGGGGGCAGCAGGCAGGGGGCAGCCTGCTCTGGGGGGGGTCCATTCAGCTGGGGGAGGGTTGGTTGTTCAGTGCTGTCTCTGTTGGGAGGATGAACAGATCCTCCCTCTTCCCGTTGTCATCACCGCATAGAGAGAACTGGGGGTGCAGAGCAGCTACAATGAGGCAGAGAGCAATCCCAACAAAGGGGAAGAATTTGTCCTTGGCACTCTAACTCACAAAAGAATTCACAGAAGAGTAGGGACCCCCCTCCATCCCCTGGATCAGCATCAGGAGCCAGGCGCTTGCTCACTACTGCTGGGGCCGGGGATCCCTGCACTCTAAGAGGGACAGAGACTAGTGCATAAAGAGGGACAACAAACAGGGCAGCACCCAGAGTTGAGCTTTGAGGGAGGGATCTTTGTTATCCCTCCTTGCACACTAGTCGCTGTCTCTGAGGTGGGCTAGATGCAGGGGTTGGGGGGCAGGCTGGGGCTCAGGGTGGGGGGGACAGGGGGGGGCTCAGGGGGGCAATTTTGGCTGCACCAATTACTATCATATTTCAGAAGCGGTTATTTTTCCATTATTAAACTTTAATTTATTATCATAATTTGACAAGGAACAATTTTTAAGAGTGCATTAAGTCTGCTATTTACATGTATACAAATTGTATACCGCTCATACAATTAACTTAAGAATGTGAGTGTAGACAACATTATACAATTCGTTGTACAGAATGAAGTTCTGTAGAAACAGACTTAATGCACTCTGAAAAAATTGTTCCTTGTTGAATTATGATAATAAATTAAAGTTTGATAATGGAAAAATGTGAAAGTTTAGTTATTGATAAAAATGAACTAAAGTATGTATGATAAGGAATAAAGTACATATATTACATGTATGTTGATGAGGATAAAATATTAAATATTGCTCAAATTCTGAAATAATTTCTATGTTTTTCGGCGTTCATGTTTTGTTGCAATGAATGGAGTGGAAGGTTTTTTGAATTGTAATTGTATTAAATTTGGGGTTTTTTTTATTTTAAGAAAACTCTTGTGCATTTAAGGTTTTTTTAAACTGTTACGGTTTTTGTTTTGGTTAATTATTTGAATAGGGTGAGCATGCACAACCCAGTTGTGAGAACGTTGGGAGCCATCTCGAAGAACCTTCTTTACAAGGCAACAACCTTCTGATCACTCACATGGGGAGGAGTTGTTTGTAAACAAACAGCTTTATCTCCCAGTCCTATAGGTGTCCGGTGTCCTGCTGCTGCTGTGGAGCTACTAGCAGGCAGAGGCAGGTGAGGGATGGGACTAGAGCCAAGAAGGGGAGGCAGAAGAACTTATTGGGGAGAAGCAACCTGGAAAAAAAAGAGAGATAGCAGGACAGCTGGACGGGGGTGGTGTGATGTGTTGCTGCCCCCTTCCCCCCTCCAGAAAATTCTGCCTGAGGCCTGGGCCTTAAGGGCCTTTCTCTAAATTTGACCCACTTATGAAGCCATTGCAAAGTCGTATGCTAACTTCACGTTGAAACATAATGGGAAAGCCATTATTCTCTTTGATGGTTATGTCAACTCACCATTGACTAAAGATGGACTCATAGGCACCGCAAGAGCACACACACTGGTCCTATTGTGAACTTCACTCCTGACATGACTTTTGTAGGCCAAAACGATTACTTCCTCTTGAATGACGTGAATAAGCAACAGATAATTCTACTCATAGCACAGGAGTTAATGCGACAGATTTTACAGGATGGACTTGATAAGGGGATTATTACTGAAAAGGAGAACAGGTTTATGTTACATGATTTTTCACGTACCCCTGTTTTTTATGGGCTGCCTAAGATACATTAGGGACTTAACCCCCTCCAGTACAGGCCAATAGTATCCGGCTCAGCTTCAATCCTGGAACCACTAGCTAAGTTTGTTGTCTTTTTCCTAAAACCTTTCATTGAACTGGTTCCTTCCTATATTAAAGATACTACTCATCTTATTAATATCCTTGAACATATAGATCTTAGGGGAGTAAAACCAATTCTGGTCAGTATGGATATGAAAGCATTGTATACTAACATCCCCCATAATGAGGCACTTAGTACATTAAGGAAATACTTTGATTTATGATGTGATAGGAATACTTCTACTGACTTTTTATTAACTTTAGGTGAATTGGTGCTTTCAAAAAAAATTTTTGAATTCAACAATGATTTTTTCCTACAAATTAAAGGGGTAAGTATGGGGAGTCCACTTTCAGCAAAATTAGCTATTCTTTTTATGAACGACTGTGAACATAAATTCATCTATAACACGGCAACTAAATTGATATTTCTATGGTGAAGGTACATAGATGACATCTTGATACTTTGGGAAGGTGATAAGGAATCCCTGTTAGATTTCAATTCATGGATTAACAGTCTGCATGAGAGTATCAAATTCACAATGGAATATGATGATTATAGTATTAATTTTTTTTATTTATGTATCACTTATGAAAAAGAAACACTCAGGACCCATACGTATGTGAAGCCTACTGGCCAGAATACTTATCTACAATATTGTAGCCATCATCCCCGACATCTTTTAAGAAACATTCTGTTTAACCAGTTTTGCAGGATTTGAAGGAATTGTTCTGAGGAGGCACAGTTTAAGAATGAAGCTGGATCTATGAGAAACAACTTTTTAGATTGGGGTTACCCTGAACGCATCATTAATGACAATTTACAAAAAGCAGCAGGCCTCACTAAGTGTTCTTTACTTACAACAGTGGTACAGAAACAAAATACCGCCTACAATAAAATTGTCTATGTTACGACTTTTAACAACTGTGGCATTCACATTAAAAAGATTATTACCAAACACTGGAATACTATCGACCATATAGAGGGATGCCAGTGCCCTCCACTTTTTGCTTTCAGACGAGTAGAGATGGGCGAACGTGCTTTGGAGTTTGGAGTTTGGATCGAACTCGACCAGTTCGGTTGACCAAACTTCTGAACCAAACTCGATTTTCGAACCGAACCGAATTTCCGAACTCGGTTTTGTTCGCCCATCCCTATAAGATAATATTCCATTTAGTTCAATGGGGTTTGAATTTCCGAACTCTGTTCAGAAGTTCAGAGTTCGGACCAAACTCAAAGAGTTTGGTCAACCAAACCGAACTTCCGAACCGAATTCGATTTTCGAACCAAACTGAACCGAATTTCCGAACTCGGTTCTGTTCGCCCATCCCTACAGATGAGGGAAGAACATAAGTGATAACATTGTTAGGGCACATTTACCTGCTTTATCTCAAAGAACTTTAGACAAGAGGAAGGTCACAGGTAATTTCCCTTGTGGCTAATGTTCTAATTGCATGTATAGTTCAAAGATTAAAACTTTTGTGGACCCAAATGGGAAATTGTTTTACATTAATGATTACATCAATTGTAGCACCACTGGCATTGTATATGCAATTCAATGCCCATGCAGTAAAATATATGTTGGAAAAACTAGTGGACACTTGAAGACTAGAACCACTGAACACCGCAGTAGGCTAAAAACGCGTACCCTTTCAGCTCCGCTGGTTGAACACTATAACTCTAACCATAAACATAGTCATGCATTTACTTTCTGGGGGATTGAAAAACTAATTGCTCCTTATAACCCCAAGACTTTGACTTCCAGGGAGACTTTTGGATTCTGACGTTAGACACCATTACACCATGGGGTCTTAATGATTTATTGGATTCAATTTTGTAATTTTCCACATAAGAGGCTTTCTGCAAAGCAGATAGGTGCTCTGATTATGGTTAAACTATTGGTGATTGGATAAGCATCTGGTGCCCAGCGTTTAAATTGCAAGTGATGGTGCCAGTTTATGCAGCCGTGCGCCTAGCTATCAATCAGCTCAGACCTTTTGTCTTTTTCGGAGATCCTGGAGGTAGGCTCACATCTTACATGTCATTTTTTCAGATGGAATTCCAGCATTTTATAAACATGAATAAAGTTCTGTACCTAGCACTTAATTTACATTATAATTCATATTGTTCCCTCCTCTGTTACCCATTTGTTCCTGATTACATAGGGATTGTTTGTCTGCCATGAGACAGAGTAGTGAAGCTTTTGGCGTTGGTCTCAGTAACTTGGTGAGTTGAGACCCTTCTAATTTATATTATAACACTGTCCTAAATTGTAGGACTCACTGAGAACTCATTCCATAAAGCAAATAATTTCGCTAGTGGGGACACACGCCTTACTTGATATACATCACCCGCAGCAGTAAGTCATTAGGAACTTATAACTAATTACCCTTTGGGATCTGCAAGGGAATCTATCATTAGGAGACCACCATATATTACATAAGGATAAATCGCCAGCTTATGTAACTTATATACTTGCACCTTGCAGAAGTTTAAGATACTTTTTATGAACTCAGGTTACAGAGAGGAATTTCACATTCGCTGGGAAGACAAGTTTTCAATAGAAGGTCATTTTAACACGTGAAAGATATTTGATTCAACAGAAGTATACCTTGGTAAATACATGAGACTTTCATTATCCTTTGAAGAAGCTATAGTAATTAGCGAAATGTTGGATTTTTCTAGCTATATGTTGTACAGGTATGATTATATTATTATATGTTATTTGGATTATTTTTGCCTTCTGTTGTATATGTATGATTCAGCCAGTTTGTATCTGGATTATTCTTGTCTTCTGGGGTTCATGTATGATCACACTAATATATAAATTATGCTGGATTTATAATCCTATTGTATAGGAATTACCCATTTTTATGTTTCTCGCCTTTGTTGCATGTATATATATGGTAATAACCATTGTAATAGTTTCCTTTCATGCTATTTTCAATAACACATGGTACCAGCAGTATACTTAGAGTTGGATATTTATTGAGCTTTTGTTAGATCTAAAAACATACATTGTGTGTATTTTTACTATTTATTTTATGCCTTTCATCCATTTATTAACTATTATCACATTTTTTGACCATTCGTGAGCAGTATATTTCCTCCACAAGGAGTAGTTCGCATTAGCGTTGTTTTTGACTATCTACTGTTTCTGCATGCCTTCACAGGCTCAGACACCACCTCATGAATTTCTGGCATTGGGAAATCTACAGCTTTCCAGAAATTACTCAACAACAGTAAACTCCGTGAGTGATCAGCCATATTCTGTTCCAATAATAGGACATTTATTTATTTATTTATTAAAAATTTATAATAATCTGAAATCAAAATGTGTAGGGCAAAAGGCAATGTTATGACTGTACAGTAGCAATGCAAATGATCACCTAGACCAACTTAGCTGTCGAATGCTTGTTGAGAAGGTTGTGTGTTCAAAATCATTCATCATGCCTGAACGTTTACCTCCAACAACATCAGCCATGAAATATCACAGCCTTCGCAGATACTTCCAAATCCTAGAGTGGAAGTCAATACAACACTCCGCCAATGCTGAAGATTGGGGTTGGTGTTTGAAAGATCAGATGTACTGGCCAAAATTGTCTGATATGACTCCAGCTCCTGAATCACTTCTGAAAATGATTAGGTATAACTGCATAACAGGGTGTTCAACGTTGCGCTGTGGATGCAAACAACATGGATTGCCTTGTTCAACTCCTTTTGGTACCTGCCAAGTCAGTGGATGTGACAATGGTCTGAAAGTGGAGTCAAGTGGAGTATGAAGACAGTGATTGTGATGAATAGGTTTTGCCTGGAAGATTTATTATTTAAATAATTTAGTTTTATTATTAGTTATGGATATGCTTATTATGTATAATAAATGCAATACCATCTTTATGTATATACATGGTATACATATATACATGTATATATGTTAATTTGTTATTTTTCACTTGGGTAATATCCCATTGCCAGTAATTAATTTTAAATGTCTAAGAAATAACCACTGCAAGCTCAGGAATGTAAGATTTTTAAAAATTATATATAATAATTTTTTTTAAAACTGTTACCCCTACCCCCACGCTTCATCTCCCCCCTTCCCCCCTGCCCAGGGCCCTGGTATAGTACTTACCAGGTTATATATATATATATATATATATATATATATATATATATATATATATATATATATATATATATATAATTTTTTTAAATCTTACATTCCTGAGCTTGTAGTGGTTATTTCTTAGACCTTTAAAATTAATTACTGGCAATGGGATATTACCCAAGTGAAAAATAACAAATTAACAAGAAATTAGACTTAAATCAAAATTAGAATACAGTCACCATTTTGAAATGCAAATTTGAGGGTGTTCCCATGCTTTGATTTTGTCTGATTTTGGATATGCTAATCAGCTATCATTTCTGAGTAGATAACACTTTCAAATTTCCCTCCCCCTTTTCATGGTGGGTAGCGGGGTAGGAACCATGCGGTGGTAAGGCTCCCCAAGAACTAACGGGAGCACGCTTGCACCCCGCTGCCACATGGGGAGTGGGGGGTCTTAAGGATGGGGGCCCCAGCCCAGACTCGGAACGGCTGGTAGGGGGCTGCAACCCGCCCTGACCCAAGTGGAGGGTGAATTCGAAGGGTCGATTCACCCGGGTTAGGGGGCGAGGATTAGCTCAGCCCCTGGCTGGCATATATGGCATGGTTCCTCTCCAGTCTCCTCTACACCCACACAGGTTTATTATTTACTGTTGTGGAATATGTATTTGTATGTCATGTAATAAAGTTGCAGCCGATGCCTCTTTTATCCCAAACAAGTCTCTGTCTCCTTTCACGGGTAGTGCGGGCACAAATTCTCTGTTCTTTCCCAAACACCATTACTTTAGTTTTGTCATAGTTAATTAATAAACCATTGCTAGAACAGTAGTTTGCCAAAGTTGACAGTTGTTTTTTCAGTCCTTGCCGTGTCTGGGAGAGCAATACCACGTCATCAGTGTATAGAAGAATACCCACAAAGTGGGACGCCAGTTTGGGAGGAGAAAAACATGGCTGAGATATCACTGGAACCAGATCATTTATAAAAAAAATTAAACAGAAAGGGAGCCAAAGAACACCGTTGGCGAACACCAGAATGAACAGGAATCCCAGCGAGTCAAATTACCATGACTATTATATTTGACCGCTAAATAAGTATTGGCATGAAGAACTTGTAGCAAGTATAATAATCACCAGTCAATTGAATTTCACCCTAATTTAACCAACAGCAATGACCTATTGATCATATCAAAGGCTGCCGTCAGATCTATGAAGTCTTTTATTCTTACTGACATATTTCTCAGCCAAATGGATCAATACCAAAACAGAGGGTGATTTCAGATGTTACGGGTCCCGTTGGCCCCGTACTGAAATCACCCCATTCATTCCCCGCCGGGGTCACCCCGTCACGCCGTAACAGACGTGCCGGGGGGATCCCGGCGGGGAATCTGGGAGGGGGCGGGACCGCGCAGCGCAACATGCGGCCGCACGGCCCCGCCCCCTCCACGCTCCCGCTGCCCGCCCTCCAGGGAGATGGGCGGGTGGCGGGGCCAATGCGGCCGCCGCGTCGGGCCGGAATCACCACAGCCAGACGTTACTTTTTTTTGGTCCCCGCTGGGGATCTCTTTGACCACGCTTCCCGGGACATTCCCCCCGCTAGCCCGGGAAGTGTGGTTCAAATTGACCCCATGTGGGTATTGACCGTGGTGAACATCTGGCGGCCGCCAAACAGACGTTCGAGACACATTGACCACAGGTGGGTATTCACCGTGGTTCACTGTGATCTCGTAACATCTGAAAATACCCATAGTCTATAGTAGACCTGTTCTTTTGGAACCCTGCCTGCTCAGAATGAATAATTTTAGATTCCCTCGCCCAGGCCATAACAAAGCTTAGTAGCAGTTTGGAATACAATTTCCCCACTACACTAAGTAGGCTAATGCCCAACCCTTATTGAGTTGAGGGTCTTGGACTGGGAGTTTGCCCACCCTGACCCAAGCCTGGTGGGGCCAGTTGGGTCCCATTTGGCTCAGGTAAGGTCGCAGGCCTCTAGAAACAGTACTGAAAGGGCACACTAAAGCTAATATTCACCACCCTATGACTTGGGGTCTGTGCCTCTGGTAGGTGTCCTTGGTTGAGTCAGGCACTCCTCAGATGGTCAAGTCTCTTCTGTGGTGAACTCAAACCCTCACCCTTTCCATCTCTGGAGCCAACAGCTTCCTCACCATCCTCCAACCTGTTGCCTTTAGCGAGCCATTGAACCCTGAAGAGAATTCCAGTTGCCCTGTTTTTGTAGGCAAGGATTCACCAGTATCTGTGGTAACCCCAAACAATCTCTTCTGAGTCTACACCCTCTCACAGGCTGGGAAGGCATATCCCCAAAAATCTTTTAGTCCTTTTATAAAGGGACTACAAGAGTGAAGATACTTCTGCTTCCATAGCTTTGCTTAGCTCACAAAGTACTTTGGACCAAATTGTGGCATTTTTAGAGGGTTGTATGGCACACAGCTACTTGAAGAGGAATTGTTCCTTGGAAACACAGCCCTTCCATTAGCCCAACATACATGGAAGAGTCGTGGCATTTGATGAACCCGCCTTGATATTGTATGCTCTTTCTCCCAGTATGCTCTGCATCGTCTGTGGGCTGGTATGGAGAAATGGACAGGTCATAAATCCACCTCCCGTCCAACTATTTTATGCAAACTTTGTACCCAGAGACTCAGTTAATGACACATTTATTTCCCAGCCCATTCACCTCTTTCACAATCCACCCTTTACCCTTTTTATTGAATAAATCTGTACTCATTGTGGGACGTACTTGATCAGATACATATAGAACATCCTGAGAGAACTTTCTATAGTGTCTTCAGGAAATATAGTTTGCATGGAAGCCCTGGAAATTGTCAGTGACTCCATGAGGCAGATGGACAGTCTTTTGCAAGTAGTGAATTGGAATAAAGCTGTGATAAGCCATTATTACTTTTTTCTACATTAAAAGATGCACATGTTTTCATTATAACATTGTGATGAATCTTCCGCTCTCCATGATGGCAGTTACAACCAGCCCTCACCTCTTTCTATGTGGGGGGGCATTAGGTCCCCTTTCTAAGCTAGGTTCTTACCTATTAAAAACTTATATAGGGGATTGCTATAGCAGTATATCTAACATCATCTGGAGAGAAAATATGTCAGTTATCTTTTATTGGACTAATTTTATTTGAATGACTTTATCTCCATCTCTTATATTTGGGACAAATGTGGTAACCATGTTCTCTATCTAGATAACAAGATCTGGGAAGAAATCTAGGTACAAGCCAAGTGAAAAAATAAGGAAAAAACAAATGACTGTCCATCTCCACCTCCAGATGTGCCCTGTAAAACTGAACCAAATCACCCTGAGGAATCTGGTCGAAATAATTGTTGAACAATGAGTAAAAACAGATATGACATTGGCCTGCTGTGGCCCTGAAATCACTTGCTTTGTTTGTTCTTCTGCCACCAGATGTTGGTCTACTTCTGCCCCAGGGGGAGAGGAGGTAGGTGGCTAGCCTGGGCAGCATGCTTCGGAAAATTTCCGAGGCACAGCCCGGGCTAAAACCCACCCAACCAGGCCAATCCAGGCTATTATGTCTGTTTGTCCCCAACTAACCCCCACACAGGGCGAGGTACACCAGGATCACAGAGTCCCAGTCATAAAGACGCTAGAGCGATCAATGGAGCGGCCATGCCTGTATGCCTCACCCCATGAGGCTGGCCCAGCAGCCTTAAAGCGAACCAGCAGCAAAGGAATAATGCATTTCCCCACTTTCCACAGAAGCTGCTGCCCAGCACTCAGACCACACCATGAGCACCCGCACCACCCACGTCACCAGTGCCCCAGGAGGGAAGATGGAGCAGCAGGAGGAGGGACCAGCTGGACTGATATGTCTGCGTACCCCAGGGGGGTGGTATGGCAACATCGGGTCTGTGGGGGGATGGAGCTGGGGGAACAGGAGGGGGGTCTCTGGGGGAGGGGGCTGAGAAAGCAGGAG